>CM027120.1:0-549903 GCA_015476505.1 Urochloa ruziziensis | reverse complement strand
GCCGCCCAACCAAAAACCCCGGCTACTAAACTCTAGCCCCGTATAGCCGTTGTGCTGCCCAAATAAAACCCTAGATAAAACCCGGCCCATATGCTACCTGACCCAAATTCCAGATATTAGCAAACCCCAGCCGGCATGCCGCCCATAATATTCCCGGAAAATTATATCAATAATTTTCCGGAATATTAATAGAATTCAACCAATAGCGAAGTCGTGGCGAAGTCCTTAATTATTTAGAAATCTATTTCTAAATAATTAATATAATTATTCAGGAATTACTTAGATATCCAGTAATTCTCAGAATAATTATCCCTAGCCCTTTCTTACACACTTAGAATTCATTCCACCGGTTAAACCCCTCCTAAGCCCCATCATCCTACCCATTAATTATTATTAAATAATTAATGGGTAATCCATCAATAAATCCATCCGGATCCGTAGGTACGTCCCGAAGTATCTATCTCCCCTTTCTCTTTCTAATCTATAGGCATTGATTGATTTATTGATGTTATTTTATGTGTTTATTGCTCGATAGCCTGACCGGGCCCGACGCGACGCTGACGCTCCAGAAGGCCCGAAGCCCCGCCCGGTCAACATACAGACTACGCCCGCGTACGGAACGTCTAAGGACTGACAATAAAGGCAAGTCTCACCAATATATCACCCAATAATTAAAGTTTACCATTCTCGCGGCATAAGCTATGAGGGGGCATCATGTGGGTGGATGCCCGGCCCCGCCGTAGAATGCTTTAAGATTGGGAGTGGAAGGATGGCCTCGCTAGGAGGATCCTAAGAGCCGCTCTGATCTCAGCTAAGGACCGGTTCATGGGAGAGTCTTTCTAGTGCCTAGTACAACCCCGCATGCCAAAAAGGCACAGCCTACGGGAGTGGCCTATTTATGTGAGGCCTTGATTCACACCCCACCAGCGGAACTTAGTAACCCAGCCCAAGGAGCCGTATGATTGGTGCAGAGTGCCGACCGGCGAACTGGGTAGCGCCTGGTGCCGAGTCGAGCACGCACCAAGTTGGGAACGGGTATGCTGGAGACAGCCCCAGGCAGAGGACTGGGACTGGGCGGCACGGGTCGACTAGGATACAGGGTCGCAGACCCTGAGGGCCGAGGGCCCTGATTAATGAGCTCACAGACCCGGGTCAACATCCGCGAGGCGGATGATTAGTGGCCCCTGCTTAGCCCCCAGTATTACCTGTGGCTGGACCTAGGGAATGCTGACCAGCGATGGTCACCGGTGGGTACGAGTCTCGTAGGGCAGTACCTGCCTTGACGAAGGTAGGGACTGACCGAATGCGGGGTAGATAAGTACGACCTCTGCAGAGTGAAAATCTATCTTGATAGCCGTGACTCCGGAATGAGTCCACTTAGTCAAAGCCCCCACTGATTAGATTTCCTTTTCTGCATGGGGAACCCGGACGGCAGGAGTGCCGATGACTGGGTTCTGGGGTTAATGTCGGGACTGGCAGGGAGGAAATGCCCCTCCAGGCCCCAACATTTACATTCTTTTAATTTAATTAACTATATTATTGAATTTGTGAGATTTGCTGAGTATTCAACTCTGAATACTCACTCTTGCTTTCATTGTCATACAGGCTAGAACTCCAGGGCTGTGAGGTGCTACAGCTCATTCCAACTGCGGAATGAGTGCCCGCCCGCGCTCCGCTAGTTTAAAACGATATAAAGTTATTTTAACTTATACGTTATTTACCGCTTCCGACACTAACCTGTGTCGAAATCCGTATCAGCGTACTGATCCAGGGACTGATACGGGTGGTCGAGGGACGTCCTGGTCAAGGGGTCCCCACAGCTGCCAAGCTTGCTCGTGAGGTACCCGGGTACTATATCCCCCACAGATATGCTTGTCACAAAAGGCCTTGCAGAACTCTGCCCAAGTGATGGCAGCAGGGTTCGGGTGCATGGCGCTGTAACTGTCCCACCATGCTCTGGCTGGTCCCTCAAGCTGATGGATGGCTATGGCAACACACTCTTCATCATTGTAGTCAGAGAGGTCAAGCTTGGTCTCGATGGTCCTCAACCAGTCATCTACATCGATTGGGTCTTCTGAGTAACTGAAGGTAGGGGCCTTGAGACGGATGAACCTCTCGATCTTGCGCGGCAGGTCTTCAACGGGTGGTCCTTGGCGGTGTCCTTCTCCCTGAGGGTGTGCAATGGCATTGGCCACTCTTTCCATGACCTGAGTCTGTCGGTCTAAGACCTGGGCAAGGGTGGCCACGGGTGGTACGGGCTGTTGCTGTTCCTGTTGCTGCTGCGTCGATGGTGGTGGCGCACCACGTCCACGGCCTCGCCCTGCTGGGACTGGATCGATCTCGATTTCCTCATCAACAGCTTCCTCCTCTTCTTCAGCTTCCTCCTCTTCTTCTGCATCCTGCTGCGCGTCGTGTCCGAGCGGCACCGGATTGGGATTGGCGTCTCCCCCACGTCCTATTCCGTGGCCATGGCCAACAACTGGCTTAGGCGCGGGCTCGAGAGCTGGCGGAGGGGCGGCACGACCCTGTCCATGGCCACGGCCACGGCCACGAGCGGCGGCCTCAGCTTCTTCCTGAGCGGCTGCCTCAAACTGCGCGTTCAAACGACCTGACCTTCGGATAGACATCCTGAGAAAAGTTTGAAGAGAGGGCGTTAGCGTCTTTGTATATGGAATCGTTCTAAATAATCCAGAGTCAATACAATCACAAATATTTCTTATATGCATGTATAAGCTTCTAACACTCAAGAAGAAATCATCATGAAAACTCAAATCACTATTTAAGATTCATTCACTCATCCTTGCAGTACAAACACTAGGTGCTACCTCGAGGCTTGACTCACTAGCCTTGGAGGTCTCGCAGACACACGCACACGATACAATGCGAAAGATCTCAAAATGGTGGTTCCTACTACATGGGTGAACATCTACCATCGCGTGCCGGAACAGGCTCTCGACTGAAGCGGAATTACTCTACTTTATTCTAGTTGCTCGTCCAACTTAGAACTTCCGGGGCTTCTTGTACTCAATGACTGTGCGATCCTCCCAAGTGTGTCTGGCAGTGAAAAGAGGCTTCATCATTGCCTCGGCCTTCTAAGTCTCTAGGGTCTCAATAGTGCTGATACTGTGGAAGGGGACCTTGTTGTAACACCCTCGAATTAAATAGAATTAATTTAGGATTATTTAAATAAATACTCAACTCATTAGAATAATTATAGTCTTAAAAAGAAATAAATATGGAAAATAAACTATGGGAAAATAAGGGATGTTCCACAACTTGAATGCTATAACAAGTCTCTAAAACCCTAGAATAAACTAGTAAAGGTTTGATTCAAATTCGAATTTAAATTTCCTTTCAAAAACCCCTTCAAATAAATGGAAAACCTTTTCAAACGTTGTTGGGTCGGGACCTTGACTTCAGCCCAACTTCCCTTTCAGGCCCATCGCCAAAGTTCGCCTCCGCCCCTTGAACTCCCCTCTCCACCCGCCTCTTCCCCCTTTCCGTGGTTCGGCCCACACTCCCCCGCGGCCAAGCCGCCTTCCGCCGCCTTCCCGGCCTGCCGGCCCACGCACCCTCCACCTTCCCCCTGGCCCAGTAGGCTGAGCGGCCGTCCCGCCTGGCCCACGCGGCCGCCTTCTCCTTCCTTCCCTTTTCCCCTTCCTCCCGCCGCGCTGACGTCACCGCTGAGCGTCGCCGCCGGCTGCACTGCCCCACCGCGCAGCCGCGCCATCGCACCCCTCCCCACCGTCAGATACCCCGCATCCAAGCACGGGCAGGCCTCGCAATGATCACGACCACCGCGTGTCCGGCCGGCCGCCATTGGGGACCCCAACAGCCAACTACCCGAGCGCCATTGATGGCGCCCGAGGTGGCCATGTCGACGCCCTACGACTCCGTAGGTTTTCCCCCCTACTAGCTCACCACCGCCACTGGATGACCATTGCACGGCTAGGATCAGGCCCTAGAATGCAAGGTTGCCGCGCGCCGGCATCCGAGCAACCCCGTCGGCCTCATCCTCCGCAGCGCGACGTGGCGAGCCCACCAGGTCCTTCCCCGCCTATAAAAGGAGGAGTATGCCCTCACTTCTACCGGCAGGGGCTCAAACCAAGCCCGAGCTTTCTCCGCTTCTCCCCGAGCACGGCCACGCCGCTCCGCCACCCCTCTGTCCTTCCACTGAGCACCACCGTGCTCGCCGTGATCTCCGCTCTCGCCCAGCGCAAACCGTAGGGCCGGCGGTGAGCCACAGCGCCGTCCCGGTGCAGCTCCGGCGAGCCCCGCGGCGGCGCACATGGCGCTCGCGGTGGCGCCGCTCTCCTCCCCCGAAATGGTACGCCGTAGTTCGCCGCCGTCGTCCCGCCGTCTACCCCCCTCTCTATCATAAACCCGACAGGCGGGCCCCGGGTGCCGATGCCGTCGCCTCCCCGTCACCCCCTCCGCCCCAGCAACTCCCTGCGCCCGGTCTACGTGAACCGTAGACTCCGCAGCAGCCTCGGTCCACCGCCGGTTCACGGCGTGGCGGTCGCCCCGGCTGGGTGGACGCGGTCCCCGGGACCGGCGGCCCAGCGGCCGCGGTCTACCACGCCCACGTCCCCGGCGCACAAAACAGTGCCGCTGGCGGACCCCACTCCCGCTGCATCAGCCCTAGCTAAATGCTAGGTACACCTCAGTAAGTGTACACACAAGTGTATTTAGAGCCCTTCCTCACCTCCAAAAATCTCCCAAAAATATCCAAAAATACTAGAATATTCCTAAGCCTATTAGTGCCATCCAATCCATTTTAGCATGTCATTAGAACCCAAACCCAATCATGCTAGTTTCTAACCAATAGAAAGCCTCCCTCAGTGTACCCAGAAAATTCCCCCTTTTATGTCTTAGCCCTGTAAATTCCCAGATAATTCCCATAAATACTAGGGATTATTCTAAGCATTTCCATATGCTTAGTTCCCTAATATTTATATCCTAAGCCTAGCCTGGGCATTAAGCCACCCAAAACCCTGCCGTTATACCGCCCGTGTAAGCCTAACCCTGTCTAAAACCCCGTCATCATACCCTCCATCCGTAAACCTCTAGGTATCAATCCTAGCCATCCTACTGCCCAGAGTTGAGTAAGGATTCTCTAGAAATCCATATCGGTTATTCGGATTTATTCCTTAGAAATCCATATAATTCCTGAAATATCGATAATCACCGTTCCAGCCATCCTCGAGGGAATTATTTAATAATTCTCTTCAAAATCCCTATCCTTTAATCCATTAATATAATTAATGGGTTATTAATCCAATCTCTAGCTGTTATTCCTTAACCCTTAGAGAACCCTTCAAACCACCACCTTCCTTTCATTCCTCTTTTCCCTTTTACAAATTGATTGGTGTATTGTTATACTGATTGTTATTTTCCTGTGTTTTATCGATAGCATGACCGGGCCCTGACGAGACGCCGGAGCTCCAGAAGGCCCGAAGCCCCGCCCGGTCAACATGCAGTTTACGCCTGCGTAAGGAACGTCTAAGGACTGACAATGAAGGCAAGTCTCACCAATAATATCACCAACTAAACTTTACTGTTTCTACAGCTTAAGCTATGAGGGGGCATCATGTGAGTGGATGCCCGGCCCTGCCGTAGAATGCTTTGAGATTGGGAGTGGAAGGATAGCCTCGCTAGGGGGGATCCTAAGAGCCACTCTGATCCAGCTAAGGACCGGTTCATGGGAGAGTCTTTCCAATGCCCCGTACAACCACGCATGCCAAAAAGGTATGGCCTTCGGTAATACCTATTTATGTGAGGCCTTGACTCACACCCCACTAGCTAGCACTAGTAAACTGTCCCAAGGGCCACGGCGGGCAACGGGTATGCTAGAGATAGCCCCAGACAGAGGGCTGGGACTAGTCGGCATGGGTCGCATGTGACAGGGCTGGTAGGGCCCATGGGCGATGCATGCCCGCTTTTTATGAAGCATCCATACCAGGGTTGATGTCCTTTTGTGGACAAATATGCGATCCCTGTTTAGGCCCCAGTAGCACCCGTGGACAGAGCTAGTGATTGGCTGTCTAGCGCTAGACTGCCATAATAGTTGGATGGCTAGCAATAGACGCCAGTGGGCACGAGTCTCGTAGGGCAGTACCTGCCTTGACGAGGGTAGGGAATGACCGGATCCGTGGTAGATAAGTACAACCTCTGCAGAGTGTAAAATCTATTTGGATAGCCGCAGCTCTCGGCATAGAGCTGATATGGTCAAAGCCCCCACTGATTAGTTTTACTTTATTGCATGGAGAACCCGGACGGCAGGAGCGCCGATGACTGGGTTCAGGATATAGTGTCGGACTGGCAGGGAGGAAATATTAACTTATACGTTATTTACTGGTTCTGACACTAATCTGTGTCGAAATCCATATCAGCGTACTGATCCAGGGACTGATACGGGTGATCGAGGGACGTCCTGGCCAAGGGGTCCCCACAATTGTGGAGTCTCAATGAGCTGGGTCCATACTTGAAATTCTCCTTGCGAATCTGTCACTGCTTCTCGGGTGGTAGCTGGTCGTTAAGCTCCTGAAGTTCCTCAACTCGGATGAGGTCGGCATCCTTCCAAGTTTGTTGAATCACCGTACTCTTTTCCTTGAGGTAGAGGCAAGAACGAGTGAGTTCAGCGAGGTTGTTCACGTTGCGCTCGCACCTTCGCTCCAGCTGGGTGATCCTCAAACTCATAGCACCTGGGGTGGCGTTGTTCTTAAGCATAGCAATCTTCTCGTCGGCTCGTTTCATCTTGTAATCCATGAGCCCTATGGTCCACTCCTGAAGCTGACTTATCCCTTCCAGTCGCTTGATCTCCTTCTCGAGCCTCTGCTTCACCGTGAAGTCATCGGCGATCATTTGCTTCAGCTGGTCTGTCTCTGCCTAAGCCAAGGTGACAGCGGCGTCCCTACGGCTCAGCTCCTCTGTCAAGCGGTGTACACGGGTCTTCATGGCATCCATCTCTCTCTCGGCGGCAAGGACGCGAGAAACTCCGTCGATGGCAGTAGAAACCATGTCCTAGAGGCTGTTGAGGAAAGCCACGCTCTTCGTCTCGAGCTCTGTCGTGTAGAAGTCCAAGTCTCCAAGGTAGTCTCCGGTTGTGGTGATCGCCGGGTCCTCGACGGCTGCAAAAGCTGCTCTGCACCACTCGTACTCCGCCTCCTCGTCGTCCTCGTAGTACTCTCTGGGTAGGAGTCAGAGGTTAGTCCCCTCAACCTGGTCCTTCTCCTGGATGAGTAGTACCTGAGCAACCTCCTGGTGACACTCTCCACTACAAGCTTTGTCTACAGACCAATGCCTTCCATGGTGATTCCTTGCCGGTGGTCGTAGGGGTGAAGAAAAACCTTGGCGCGGACACAGGTGTTGTTGTTGATGTAGCATGCCTGTGCCTCAAGCCCAAGGCAGTTCTCTGGAATACTCAAGCGGCGGACGGTGGTGACTAGCCAGTGGACCATGTCCCCTTGGTCCTTGGGGTCCACGTGCGTCTTCAGTATCACAGCCACCATTCCTATGTCACGTAAAAGAAGAGGTGTCAGCGTAGGGTAAGAAATTTTCTCAAAGAGATGGTTTTTATAACATAGCTCAAGGAATAACATATAAAGTTAGATCGTATATAGTCCTATTCTATCGACCATGTCTATGGCATCGTCCTACGGGCAAGTATGGCTCTGATACCAACTGTAACGACAGCGGATCTAGGCGTAGAAGCCTCCATCTTAGTTGTACCATCCATCGTAGTTGAACTTGTGCTCATCATTAGATCCTGTGCACTCAAAGGCTATCCCCAAGGAATGGGATAGGTTCACGTCACCAACCGTATATGCAAGCATTATGTGGACTACCATCTAAGGGATAAAAGTATATCAAGGATAGGCTAAAGGATTCCTATGTAACAGCAAAATAAAATAAGTATCTCCATAACCATCCATCCCATATCTCACCACATCGGGCTATTCTGGCACGCCGGACTCCCATCTCCATCTCCACACTCATCTAAGTCGATGCGAGAGCTCCCTCCGCTCGCACCTCACCAACTACGATCGGATCCTGAAAGGAAAGGGAGCAAACTTCCCTTCTCCCCGTCCGTAGCTGCGAACATTAGTCACTCTCAAATCTGGCTAGAAAGGGGAAGGTAGAATATCCCAAAATATGAGAGGTAACAGGGAAAGTGGGCAATGTCCATACTGAGGACGCGGCTATACGTATAGATTCTAGACTCTCGAGAGCTTGTACAACTGGACCCACTCGGGTTGCGAGATGGTGGCCGCCATCTCGAGACGCAACCCACAGCACAGACCCAACCGTGACGACTGCCCGCTTGCTTTTCCGGTCTCGGTGCATCGGCTCGCAATCCAATGCTTCGGAAGCTGTGTCGAACTCTCCCTCGTAGGGCCAGACAGGGGCCATAGTACTTCGGGGAGACGGTCTCTCCCGTTCCCATACACCATCCACCTGATCTTCTCGCAATCCGGGCATCGCGCTAGTTAGGCTGGCTGGAACCCGTTCATATGGGTAAGCAGTAAGTACGTGGGGCCCAAATAAAGTTACCCCACTCGGTTTCAGACCGGGGTGAGCGTCATCGTCCCAAAGGTGTATCCTTCGAAGACGAATGCAAGTCGCAGTACCCACTATAGGTACCGCTGCCAACTCCTATGCTCCTATCCATCCATGTACCCACCACAAGTACGGTGTGGGACCCCTTCAAGAGCAGGGGTCTTCCGGCACCTCGGTCAAAGACCGAGTTGTTATAAAATGCTCATCCCCGCCAAGTTTCCCAAAAACACCTTCTCTTGCCGGTTTTATCCCCACACACGCCAAGAGTCCTAATCCACATGATCCCATACACATGCAAGCAGCAGCATAGCATTATCATATATTGTGTGGTAGGTAACAAGGCAATCACGGAATAAATCATGGCTATGCAAGGCTCAAGCATCATTCAATTGCAATAAGTAAAGCGCTAGCTCATCTAGTTGCAATGTCTAGTAGGCATTCAAAAGATGGGCTGGGCATGAACCTGAGGGCAAGTTCTCTTCCTCCATGAAGTCTTTCGGGTAGTGCTCCTCTCCGGTCAGCTCCTGGCCGTCGGTAGGTCCTAAATACGTAATTAAAGTAAACACCGGGGACCTAATAGCAATTAACTCCAATAAAACCAATTCAAGAAAGATCCAATGGAGTCATACTTCACACCAAAGGCTTGGTCATGATTTTAGAAAAATATAGAAACTGGTTTCATATTTTTGGAGTTAAAATGAATTAGTTATGGATTTTCTAAGTTTAAATCCTTTTCTGAATTTTTAAATAATTCCAAAAAGAAAAGAAAAAGGGGCCAAGGACCTATTTGTAAATAACTAGGGACCTATTGGTAATTTTGGAAAGTTCAGGGGGTTTTCTATAAAATGTCAAGGGTATTCCTAAATGCTGACGTCAGCAGTGGGCCCTGCTGCCGTCAGCGTTGACCGGTCAACAGTAAACGGTCAAACCGACAGGTGGGTCGGATGATGACGTCATCAGTGGGACCGGATGACGTCAGCACAAGGGTCTAATGCTATTTCTAAAAAGTCCAGGGGGCTCAGTGTAAAAGTAACAGGCCAGGGACTGGATTGAAAGGATTTCGAAACCATAGGGCTAAAGCGTAAGAAGGCAGGGGCTTCTTTGTAAAAGAGGCTGGGCCGGCTCTGGTGGTCGCGGTCTACCGTGGACCGAGAGATTGGTCCACGTGAGCCGCGTCCACGGGATATACTGTGGCTCGGGTGGATCTCGTGCAGCCCTTGGTGCGGCTCCACAGGAGCGCGGCACGTGGCGGCGGCGCGGGGACGCTGCGCGAGGCGCTCGAACGGCAGGGCGCGCGCGCGGGCGGCGATGGCGCGCCGGCGGTGGCTCGTCCACGGCCAACCATGGCGACAAGCCCATGGCTGTGTGCCAAATGGCTTGGGACACGCGTTCGAGGTGAACAAGCTCAGGCAAGGGTCTCTATGGCCGGTTATGGCGAGATCTAGGTCAGGGCCAGGGTGCACGGCGAGCGCTCGGTGGTATGCCCCAAAAGGGGTGTTCCACGGGTAGCCGGGGTTTAAGGCCGGGTTTCGGTTGGGGCTCGATGGGGACCTGCACAAGAAGATGCTCGACGCGAAGGCCGAGCCTCAGGCAGAGGAAAAAGGCCGGCTTCGGTCGGTTTGGGCTAGCTACGGAGGCTCATCAGCGTGAACGCCGGACAGCAAGGAGGAGAGGGAGAGTGGTGGCGACTGGCTCACCCTAGGGCTCAAGGTCGCGGCTGGGAGTGGTGTATGACACCGGCGTGACGTAGAGGAAGAAGAACAGCGACATGGATCGAGTCTTGGGGTGTTCTCCTCTTCTTGCTCTGGGTGGATGACGGCGGCGTCGGCGGCGGCGCTCCACGAACGGCTCCGACTCCGGCGCTCCTCCTTCTCGCGCTCGCCTTCTTCTTCTCCTCCTTCTTCTTCTTGCGCAGCGGCGGCTAGGGTAGGATGGGCAAGGAGCCCGAGGTGGATGAGGATGGAGGAGCGGACGCTCCTCTGCTTTATAGCGGCGGCGAGGAGGAGAGACGAGGCTAGGGTTGCGTGGGAGTGTCGCGGGCTCTGGGACACGCGGCGTGCGATGCGTGGTGGAGAGCTGGGGCTGGCGCGGGTGCCCTTGTCTCGGCGTGCGGGCCCGTGGGCACGGCGAGAGGAGAGAAAGGGGAGAACTCGTGGGAAGGCGTGGGGGAGCTCCCCGATCTAGGGTTATGGGGTGGAGTTGAGTGTGGTGGATCGGGGATTAGGGCTCTGGGGTTCGTGAGATGATCTCGCGCACGGGAGCGGGCGGCGGCGAGATGGAGGCGCCGGCGGTACGAAAGTGGCGGTGGCGAGAGGGAGGTAAGGGAGAAAGATGACAGGCGAAACCCGCCTGTCAGTGGATGGGAAGAGAGGGACGACGCGCGGCGGTAGAGTTGGGCTGGCGGGAGCTGGGCCGGCGGTAGCGGGCCGAGAGGAAGAGAAAGGAGAGAGGGCCGCGGGGCTTTGGGTGGACCGGGAGAGAAGCCAAGGGGCCAAGTTCAGACTTAGTTAGCAGGCTGGTTAGTTGGGTTAGGGCCCAAGTTAGCTTTTAGTTTTAAACTTTATTTGATCACTCAAACAAATCCAAATAAATTCCAAATATTCACACTAAGACATTGACACCCTAACAATCAATATTTAATTTATTATTTAATTCTAAGAATTTTGGGAAAGGTCCAATGAAGACAACCTTATATTTTTCCTAGCTAATATTAAATCCATAAAAAAATTTAAATCCACATTTTTAATATTATAAACATTCCAGAAAAATCTGGGATGTTACACAAGGATTAAGGTTTCCTTTCAAAAAAAGGAATGACATCTATGCAATCAGGTGTCTCATTCCTTTTAACACTTGATTGCTTACCATAAAGTCCGTCAATCAACTGTCAATATTTCCTTTCAGAAAAAGAGGAATGACATCTACGCAAGTCGGGTATCTCCTTCCTTTTAAAACTTATTTGCTTATCATAGTTGTGGACGCCAATTAAGGATTTTTTGCTTACCATACCTGTAGGAGTCAATCAAGGAATTGATTACTTACCATAGTCGTGGGCGTCTAGGTTCATCTTCTTAGCCCTCCTGCCCCCTATATAAGGCGCCTCTTCTCCTCCTCAAAACACAACATCTCTACTTTCACTCATATTTCTTTGTGTGAGCATCGACACCGAGTGTGGCGCAAGGGTGACCGCGGCACTCATAGTGTCCAAAGTTGTCGGGTAGAAGCAGAGCGTTCTTCGCGTTGTGGCTGTGCCCGACGCCGTTGAGTGCATGACGTCGTTGCTCCATGTCGTCGACGACGAGGAGAGCAACCTTCTCGGCCTGCTCATCATCAAGAAGTTGGCTGCGATGTGCTCACGGATATCTATATTGTGAAAATTTATTTCTGTATATGTTACTCATATACAGAAAAATGCCATGTTCATAAAAAATGATAAGTAGTTGTACATTACTTCAGTGCAGGATTCACAAAAAAAAATCAGATTTACCTTTATAATGGTGCACTGAAATCACCAAACCCAATGCCTAGTGTTACATAAATCTGGTGCTTACACATATGATTAGAACTCTTATGTGAAGTCATTTAGCTGTATTAGCACCTTGTTCCTGTTTGGATAATAAAGAGTAGACTTTCAGTAAAATAAAATACAATTGTTAAAAGATCATAGTGGCTTTTTGGAAAGTGTGGGCAGAGATGGGTGAGGTGACATTCTTCATTCAATATCCTGGACCATGAACTATCTAGTTTCCTGACAGAAATTCATGTTGTTTTCCTAGAACTATGAGGGAAATTCAATTACCTTGAATTAAGAGGAAATATAGAAGGATGGAATCAAGTGCCATAAGTTTATATGACCAGTGCAGTGTAAAAACAGTTTCTAAACCCTGCCAAGTTGACATTACCATGGACCTTAAAATTAGAAATTAGAAACTGAGTCAATCATGCCAAAGCACCGCACAACATCTATGTACAACGGCTGTATGTAGAATTACCTTGACCTCGCCCAATGTGTTCCCTTCTCAACATCTGGCCTTGAAAACATCGAATGATCAATTTATTCAAAAGCATAAGAAAGAGTAATTGATTAGTTAATTACCAAATGTTGCCTCAGCCACTGCTCCTCTAAGGCTCCAACTTGCTCCAGCGGCTCACACGCATTCAAGTTTAGAAAGTATCAGATTCAATGAAGCGGCTCTGAAAGAAATACAGGAGCATTAACTTCCAACTAACTTCTAAGAAAACCCAACCTACAGTAACATAAAGGGATTACATGTTGTAAGAAATAACATTGAGAAACTATCAACATTGACCACTGTAACTAATTAACCCCATAGTTTTAGGAAATTAGAAATATTTTTGATACTAACAAAATGATAGGGCCTGCTGCCATAAGTCAAAATTACAAGCAATGCTTGTTTTCCACTCCATCATGGCAATATGCAAGACAGACACTAAAAGCTCCTTGGGGATTACATTATGTATTTATACATGCTACGTATCATCTGAAATTATAATGGCATATTCCAAACAGTGTATTCTGTGTAGTGGAGTACCAGTTAATTACCTTGTGCTTCTGGATATTAAAATTGTTTAAATGCTAATTAGGTTCTTGACAAATTAAATATTCAGAATGATCCACGAGATATCCAGTCTCAATGGAAGTACCATTCACTCTCTGCAATTTATAAAACTCAACATAAGAGAATACATTGTTCAAAAATGAAAATCCTTTTTACTCTGATACTAAATGCATAATACCTTGCAGTTTGCATTTTCCAAGGAACGAAAAAGTAGCCTCATGAAAAGCCCATTGCATCAGAAGCACAAATATCACCATAGATATAATGCAAGATGACAAAAAATCAAACTTATTGATTATTAAGGGATGGCAAAGCTGCTAGGTACCTTCAGAAAAATTAAGTTACTCTGCAAATCACTCCTGCTGGCTCAATGTAGAAACTCTCATGAGGTCTGCTAAACCGATATCACAGTTCACAAATCAGAAAGCAATAAGAGAATGGAATATATGATCTTTTAAGAAAAACCACCGCTGCCTCGATCAAGCAATAAAACCAGCACTCACTACAAGTTCCTCACTATTTTCTGCAGGTGGTAGGGGACATTTCAACAGATAAGTGATGGGTAAAACATTGGACATGGAAAGAAAAGAAAGAATACATGGCGTGTCATTTATCCTTATCAGTAGTAATCACAAAGTACGTTGGGGCAGAAAAATAAAATGTAATCAGAAATTGTTGTAACTTAAATATTTTGGTTATGCCAGTACTTGCAGTTTGACATGCTTAGAAGCAGAGCAGCAGGATTTGTGTGTGTGAGAGAGAGATAGCACTGACCTCCTTGATTTGTTAATGGTTCATTCACAGATACAAGCAACAATTGGATATGCATGAACTGGGAAGAAAGCCTTGCCATGAATGGCCCAGCATTGTCACCGGGCACAGCAAAAGCCTTGCCATGAATGGCCTCCTCATCATCAAGAAGTTGGCTGCGATGTGCTCACGGATATCTTATATTGTGAAAATTTATTTCTGTATATGTTACTCATTGTTTAAGATTTGATCCTACAAATTTTCCTTCTTTTTCCACCGGAGGCCCAAGGCTTTTGATGTATTAATTATAATTTTTAATTTGTGATGCTACTACTAATTTTAATGTGTGATGTTATTTGTGAGAATTTGAATCGAATGTAATGGTTTCAAATTTATTTCTTTTAAATTCAAACTTTTTATTCTATTTTCTTTTTGTATCAGGCACGTGCCACCCTACTAGTCTGTTAAATAATTATATTGAACTGGTGACCTTGCATTATATTTCGCTAATAAATATGGGCTTATAGAAATGATATGAAACCCTATTAGCCGTGCCTATGGCTGCCTCGTCACAGTCCTCCCCTACGATTCAGAGTACTCCCTCTATCCAAAAAGAAAGCCTGTTTAGGTCGCGCGCCAGTTAAAGTACGAATATAACATTTGGTATTTGTGCAAGGGATTCTTGGAAACTAGACTTACCGTATTGATGTCGGGCTCAAAGAGAATGCTCAATAAATACAAGTATATAAATAAAATAATAATAAAAAATAAGAAATACACAAGAGGGGAAATTGAATGGGATCACACTTGTGACGGGTCATGCCGTATAGATCTGATTATTTCCCTGGGTTTGCTGTCTTCTCTTTCTCTTGCTGATGAAGGACAGCACGAGATGGATCGCATTGTAGGCCAGCACGGCTATGACCAGTGCGAAGACATACACAGATGTCTTCCACCCCCTGCTTGAGCCGGCTGCGTAGGCACCCAGGAGCCCAAGCAAATCCAGCACGATCGTCGTGTTCATAACCAGGAGCCAGCGGCTCCTGAGCCTTGTCTCCTTTTCATATAGCTGCTGCGGCACCAGTAGGAGCAGGATGACCACAATGGATGCCATGAAGGAAGTCGAGTTGCTGTAGAAGAAGCCGAGGTACCGGGGCCTCCTGTTGTCGTGCAACACCGGGTCGCCGGCCTCGCGCCCTCCGCCGCTGCTCTGCCATGTTCCCCCCGGAGGTCCCAGGCCGGCTTGGTAGGTGACGCTCGCCACAAGGATTCCTAGCAACATGAGGTATTTGCGGTTGGCGTGTATCCTCTTTTTCTTCTTCTTGGTGAGCTCCTCGTCCTCTCTCTTCTTCTCCATCTCTGCTGCTCCTTGTGTTGTGTTGCCATTGCCGTTGCTGTTGCCGTTGCTGTTGGGCTTTGGCGTTATTACCACACCTTGTGCAGTGCTTCCGGCCGTGAGCAAGAACACCACGAACAACAGTGCTATGAAGAAAAGCACCACTGCTACCAGCACGAAGATGTAGATGGATGTCTTGAGGTACTGCGTGCTACCGGCGGCGTAGGCGCCCATGAGGCCGAACAAGCCGGCCGCCGTGCAGACCGACAGCGCGTGGCTCCGTATCGCCGGCCTGTAGAGGTTCGGGTTGACGAGGAGGATGATGAGCGCCATGGACAGCATGAAGCTCACCGAGTTGCAGTAGAAGAAGGCCTTGTATCGCCGGGGAAAATTGTACAAGAGCACCGGGTCACCGGCGTGATGCCTCGACGACCCGCCGTCTCCGTGCAGGAAGCCTCCCGGAGGAGTGAGGCCGGCTTGGTAGGTGATGGTGGCCGCCAAGATGGCAAACAGGAGCAGCCGCTTGCGCGTCCTCTCCACATGGTCGTCCTCCTCCTCCTTGTCCCTCCTGGTCGTGTGGTCCTCCAGCGTGATGAAAACCACGTGGATCACCACGTAGACGAGGACCGCGCCGGCGAGGGCGATCGCGTAGACCGAGGTGCTGACGTCACGGCAGCTACCGGCGGCGTAGGCGCCGATGAGGCCGAAGAGGTCGAGGATCATGGCCGCCTCCAGCACGTGGTGCCGGAGCAGGATCCGGAACTTCTTCTGGACCAGGACGATGGCGACCAGGGACGCCACGAAGGCGACCGAGTTGCAGTAGAAGAATGCCTTGTAGCGCCGGGGGTTGGTCGTCAGGAGGATCGGGTCGCCGGCCTTGTGCCCGGCGAGGTCGTCGTTGGCCTGCCAGACGCCGCCAGGTGGGTCCAGCCCCGCTTGGTAGGTGATCGTTGCTGCTAGAGTGGCGAGCAGTAGGACAAGAGACCGGGCTTGGTCCGCTGCTTTCTCCTTCTCTGTTGGCTCATGCTTATGATCGGCCGGTTGCTCCTCCCTGATTCAATTTCGATAGAAACCAATAGAGCTGAGAATTTGCTGTGTGCAGTTGCAGAGGCCGGAAACAGTACAATTCATTTTTCTAAAATAAACTATAGTATTTGCATAAGATCGAAGTCAGGTAGTACCTGCCATTACTCATGATGTGTTGACCATGACTTATCATTTCTTCTTTTGCCACCACTTGCTTTGTTGGCTTCCACATGGCGTTGATGGCCCAAACAACCAGTAGGAGGAACAAGATGTACACCAGAACGGCAGGGACGAGGCTGACCACGTACACGGTCGTGTCGGTCTGCCTGCAGCTGCCGGCGGTGTAGGCGCCGATGAGGCTGACCAGCGCGACGACGATGAACCCGTAGGCGTTGATCTCCCGGAGCTTCCTGTCCATGATCACCACGACGATGAGCAGCGACGCGACGAACGACGTGGTGTTGAAGGCGAAGAACACCGCCAGGCGCTTGCCGTGCCGGTCCTTGAGGATGGCGTCGCCCGGGCGGTGGTGGCCGGGCTCCGCGCTGTCCCAGAACCCTCCCGGCGTGCTCAGCCCGGCCACGTAGGTGATGCTCACGGCGAACGTCGCAAGAAGCATCAGCACCTTGCGCTGCCGGAGCCGTTCTTCTTTTTCTTCTTCTTCTTCTTCTTCAACTTTGGACGCGCCGCCGGAACCGGAACCGGAGTCAGTGGAACGGGAGGCCATTGCCATCTGAACAATGAGATAGGCGACGACAATGGCGACCAGCAGCGAGGAGTAGATGGTGGTGAACGTGTCGCGGCAGGTGCCTGCGGCGTAGGCTCCCATGAGGCTAAGGAGGTCCAGCACCATGGCCGTCTGCAGCGGCCGGAAGGCGGCCCGTGGATTGTTCGTGTATTGGCTGACGATTTCGGAGTCGTGGTGGCGGCCTCCCTCCTCCTTGTCGTCGAGGGAGGCGAGGATGAGGATGAGGACGATGACGACGAGCGACGCGGCGAAGGCGGTGGCGTTGCAATAGAAGAACACCAGGTAGCGGTGCCGGTGGGTGTCACGGATGATCGGGTCGCCGGCGAGGTGCCCGTCGGCCGTGTCCTGCCACACGTCACCCGGCGGGCTGAACGCGGCGGCGTAGGTCACCGTGGCCACCAGCGAGGCCAGCAGCAGGATGTACTTGCGGAGCTCCAGCATGAGGCGGTCGCTCCAGGATTTCTTGGTTTCTTGCTTCGGCTGCTGATCGGTGGTGCTCTCGTTTTGGCTCATTTCTTGTGTTTGCACGGTGATAGTTTCTTGTGGTTGTCCGGTAATGGAAAGGTTTGTTTGTGGCAAGGAGGCAGGAGACGTCATTGCATTGGCGCCTCAGCCTAGTAGGACGGACAAGCATATGGTCTGAAGGTGTCTGTGTCTGATGATCAGATATATAAGGGGATGTTCGTCAGCAGGGAAAAATATATGATGAGCTGAGTTAGTTGGCATCAGCACGATGACGACAGATAATAGCTAATTGTGGCCGGGGAATATTACTAATTTCATAGGGAATTAATGCAAAGTCGACTTGCGCCGCCTGAGCTGGATGCCTGCGTAGTTTACATGTCATGAGCGGCGTGCAGTTTTTTTTTTTTAATTCTGCATGTATGCATTGTGATGGCCACCTACCATTCCATGAACCATGATGTGATGTGACTTAGGCCGTGCTGCCAGGCCCTCTCGTGCCGGGTCGTATCAGGACTTCTAGACATGCTAGGCGCGTCGTGCCATGCTGCTGGCACGGCAATTCTGTTACTCGGCCCAAGCACATGGTCCATGGCGCGGCGGCACATTTTCGTGCCGTGCTAGCCCAAGCACGGCCCTCGGGATACTTATTTTTGTTTTCTATGTGTGCTCATTTTTCACGCATAGTTTTACATCTATAGATGGAAAATAATTTTTTAAATTAATAGAGGAGATGAATCTTATTATGAAGATATTGTAGGTGGTTGTTAGGATTCCCAGTAGTCATACAAATGAACATTATTCATTTTACGAATATCCACTGCCATGACTCCATACTCAAAAGGTAGATTTTCTTATTTTCTCCGATCATACTAGTTATATTTACACTCTATTAAAGACAGAATGAATGATATAATGACGATATACTATATAGATGTGTTGACGTGCCATTTTCGTGCCGTGCCGGCCCAAGCACGGCTCAAGATACGTGTCGTGCTGTGCTACCCATCGTGCTAAGAACCTAGGCACGGCACGACCCTCGCGTTTGTGCCGTGCAGGCACGGCCCAAAATTTATCATGTCATGCCGTGTTTTGAGTCCTGCCAAAATATCGTGCTTCGGGTAGCCCGCAAATGGCACGGCCCAAGTCCCAGCTCTGGATGTGACACAGAATGACAACAAACATGTACTCCATCCTACCCTAAAATAGTGTCTTTCTCGCTTTCTGAGAAATAACTTTGATTAATTTTATATTAAAATATTAATGCATGGAACTACAGTTTAGCTTTCACACATTGTCTTTCTCTGTTTCCTCAATTATATCACTTGCATCAACCTTTGTCAGTTAAGTTTGTAATGCTCTGCAAATAAAGAGCAGTGAGAGAAACTACGATGCAAGCAGAACGATAGATCATCCTAACTAAATTTCAGAATTGGGAAGAATATCATCATCACACAGCTGGCATGCAGCAGCCAAGTCAAACGGCAAGGTAAACGTGGCATCAATTCTAATTGCAATTTGGGATGATATGCAGCCTGGCATTCACAAAGCATCTCGATCCGAGATGTGAATGGAGTCAGGTCGCCGGAGAAGGCAGGTATACTACTAAGTCTTTTATTTCTCCCGTCCCCTAAAATAAGCAGTTTCAAGTAGTTCCGTCCCAGTGTCCACTATGCTCATCTGGGCCATGTGGTATTCTGACTTGTTGTGCCTCTTGTGTTTTAGTCATGTGGTATTCCATCCAAATGCAATGTTTCAAATACTGTAATGGGCTACAAATGGAAGTGACTGATATTTTTCCCACTTTCTTAATGGTACCATGTCTCCGTCAGTTCAGAGAAAGAATCAATAGAATACACACCTCCAACGAGAAATACGATTTGTCTACTATTGTGTCAAAAAGAATAGTGTGTTGGTCGACTTACTGGAAATAATAATTTGAAGTAGTAGGATTATCCCAAAATTAAAATGCAGGACGCACTTGGATTATTTTGGCACCAGACAGGTTGGCTACACCTTGTCATCCGCATTAATGTTCGTGACTTCTCCATAGGTCTTTCGAAAACATATCGCTGACATTGCTTGATGTCCACCAGCGAGGCCAGCAGCAGGATGTACTTGCGGAGCTCCAGCATGAGGCGGTCGCTCCAGGATTCTTGGTTTCTTGCTTCGGCTGCGCATTATTGGTACCATTTTGGGTGTTGTTGTGTGTAGGCTGCTGATCGGTGGTGCTCTCGTTTTGGCTCATTTCTTGTGTTTGCACGGTGATAGTTTCTTGTGGTTGTCCGGTAATGGAAAGGTTTGTTTGTGGCAAGGAGGCAGGAGACGTCATTGCATTGGCGCCTCAGCCTAGTAGGACGGACAAGCATATGGTCTGAAGGTGTCTGTCTGATGATCAGATATATAAGGGGATGTTCGTCAGCAGGGAAAAATATATGATGAGCTGAGTTAGTTGGCATCAGCACGATGACGACAGATAATAGCTAATTGTGGCCGGGGAATATTACTAATTTCATAGGGAATTAATGCAAAGTCGACTTGCGCCGCCTGAGCTGGATGCCTGCGTAGTTTACATGTCATGAGCGGCGTGCAGTTTTTTTTTTTAATTCTGCATGTATGCATTGTGATGGCCACCTACCATTCCATGAACCATGATGTGATGTGACTTAGGCCGTGCTGCCAGGCCCTCTCGTGCCGCGTCGTGTCAGGACTTCTAGACATGCTAGGCGCGTCGTGCCATGCTGCTGGCACGACAATTCTGTTACTCGGCCCAAGCACGGTCCATGGCGCGGCGGCACATTTTCGTGCCGTGCTAGCCCAAGCACGGCCCTCGGGATACTTATTTTTGTTTTCTATGTGTTCTCATTTTTCACACATAGTTTTACATCTATAGATGGAAATAATTTTTTAAATTAATAGAGGAGATGAATCTTATTATGAAGATATTGTAGGTGGTTGTTAGGATTCCCAGTAGTCATACAAATGAACATTATTCATTTTACGAATATCCACTGCCATGACTCCATACTCAAAAGGTAGATTTTCTTATTTTTCTCCGATCATACTAGTTATATTTACACTCTATTAAAGACAGAATGAATGATATAATGACGATATACTATATAGATGTGTTGACGTGCCATTTTCGTGCCGTGCCGGCCCAAGCACGGCTCAGGATACGTGTCGTGCCGTGCTACCCATCGTGCTAAGAACCTAGGCACGGCACGGCCCTCGCGTTTGTGCCGTGCAGGCACGGCCCAAAATTTATCATGTCATGCCGTGTTTTGAGTCCTGCCAAAATGTCGTGCTTCGGGTAGCCCGCAAATGGCACGGCCCAAGTCCCAGCTCTGGATGTGACACAGAATGACAACAAACATGTACTCCATCCTTCCCTAAAATAGTGTCTTTCTCGAAATAATTTTGATTAATTTTATATTAAAAAATATTAATGCATGGAACTACAGTTTAGCTTTCACACATTGTCTTTCTCTGTTTCCTCAATTATATCGCTTGCATCAACCTTTGTCAGTTAAGTTTGTAATGCTCTGCAAATAAAGAGCAGTGAGAGAAACTACTGATGCAAGCAGAACGATAGATCATCCTAACTAAATTTCAGAATTGGGAAGAATATCATCATCACACAGCTGGCATGCAGCAGCCAAGTCAAACGGCAGGGTAAACGTGGCATCAATTCTAATTGCAATTTGGGATGATATGCAGCCTGGCATTCACAAAGCATCTCGATCCGAGATGTGAATGGAGTCAGGTCGCCGGAGAAGGCAGGTATACTACTAAGTCTTTTATTTCTCCCGTCCCCTAAAATAAGCAGTTTCAAGTAGTTCCGTCCCAGTGTCCACTATGCTCATCTGGGCCATGTGGTATTCTGACTTGTTGTGCCTCTTGTGTTTTAGTCATGTGGTATTCCATCCAAATGCAATGTTTCAAATACTGTAATGGGCTACAAATGGAAGTGACTGATATTTTTCCCACTTTCTTAATGGTACCTTGTCTCCGTCAGTTCAGAGAAAGCATCAATAGAATACACACCTCCAACGAGAAATACGATTTGTCTACTATTGTGTCAAAAAGAATAGTGTGTTGGTCGACTTACTGGAAATAATAATTTGAAGTAGTAGGATTATCCCAAAATTAAAATGCAGGACGCACTTGGATTATTTTGGCACCAGACAGGTTGGCTACACCTTGTCATCCGCATTAATGTTCGTGATTTCTCCATAGGTCTTTCGAAAACATATCGCTGACATTGCTTGATGCTCCAATGATGACAAGGAAATGTTCTTCCGAATTTCAGTCGTGAAGAGGTGGTACAAAAACTGGGATGCAAAGGTTGAAGTTGAACAGGTGTCCGTCCGCGCTGTGGGTACTCAATAATTTTTGGAGACCATTTTTTTAAAAAAAACTTTCAATATATGAAGAGTCCTAAGCTCTCAATATCTGCAATGGAAAGATTGAACAGGTCCGTCCGTTGTGCCCCCTCAATAATTGTTGGATACATTTTTTTATTTTTTTAAAAAATAGACTTCAACAAGTTATGCCATATGGCTGACGAAATGAGAGACACGCCAGATGCGTGTGTATTGATCAGGTAATAAGATGAAGTGAAGTGGTTAACGTGTAATAGAATGTTTGTTTCAGACTGAGATTGTGGATCATAGCTTTTACAATAACTAGGTGATTCCCCGCGCGTTATTGTGGGGTTTGAGAGAGTTTTTCGATAAATTATGAACCACTACTAGTTTCAATTAGTACAAAACAAAAAAAAACCCAAAAATAAATCCGACGTTATGACAACTTAAGATTTCATGACATGGATAGATTGCATGAAGAATTGGTGGGAGATGATGTGGATAACTTGCATGCATGCAGATCACTACCATTTTATATAATGACATTTAGTTGGTGGGAGATGACGTGGATAAGTTGTATGAAAAACAATTGGTGAAAGATGATGTAGACGATAGCTTGCATGCAGACAGAAGTAGAGTTAATGGCTCTTAGTGGGTGCATATATATAGGTTATATAAATAAGCTGAAATAAACAAGCAACTTCAGAATATGGTTGCTTATTATTTTGGCTTCTTACATACATGTCTGAGTTCAGAATATGGTAAAATGCAGTGTAGCAATTTGGAGGAGAGGGGAAGAGGAAGAAGAACGCAGCAATTTATGAAACATGTTGAAGGGGGTAAGTAATGGCATATTTGAAATAAAGAGTGAATTGTAATAGCATGGTTGCGAATAGACGATTTTAATGACATATCTTCAATCCATGAAAATTGTAATGGCATATATCCAAAAAACCCTTTTATTTATGTGCATAGTGAGCTCATAAAAGCTTCAAATTCGGAAGCTTGAACATATATCATCTCTCATATACATATAAAAAATATCTACCACCATAAGGTTGGTAGATTAGTTTATATCCAAAATGTTTAACCCTAGATATCGGTCCACATAATCTAGTGCATATATTAGTGCACTATACTTTGCCTAATACGGGTTATCCAAAGTCTTACCATATATTCGCACTGAATCCGCTACTCTAAGGTCAAGGTCACACATGATTCAAAACCACCATTTACTAGTTCCACTTGAATGTAGCTCTATGAATGAGTACCCCAATTGTTGAAGGATCTGACACAACACTTCTCCCAGACCATGTTCGGTGTGTAGGAATCCAGCACACAGGACGTCCTATACGAGAAATATGGAAACATAAGAGTTAGAATCGACATTTTGTAATAAAAAGTAGAAAAGATTCTAAGTTAACTCACATAAGGAGATTCATAAACAAAGGAAATCCTTTTAGGCATCTGTGTGACATGTGCACCATTCTGCTCAAGAGCTTTCAGCTTGAAAAAATAGTAGTCCGAAAAAACATGCCTCATATGCCTTTCCACCTCTCTTAGTGCCCTCCTCATAGCATCACATGTAGCAAAAAATTCATGCTCGAATGATCTTGACAGCATGTGAAAAAAAAACGTTTCGCTGGGACGTGGGTCCGGTAATGCTCATTCTATGATTGCAAGAAAAATCACATAGCTCCCACGTTGCATACCTCTCGTCTCTCTAACCACCAGAGGACAAGAGCCACTAATGTGCTCTATTACATCCTTGAACCATTAAATTGCATCAATCCCTGTTTTAGAGAGATTAATTAACAATCATCACTATGTCACTACATAATTACGACAAATTATTAATTTGTACCATGTCTTACTAAATTGATGTGGTTCGTAGGCTCGACAGGAATATTGTTTCTTTGAATAATGGCCCAGGAGGGTCTGGTGGTGTGTGTGTGGGGGGGGGGGGGGGGGGCATCCATCTCGGCAACACAACAGCCATGAGGAAACAGTCTACCACGGCTAGATCTAGTGCGTTGCCTCGGCATTATATCTATAAGACTAAACTTGCCATTTACAAACAATGGAATACATTATCATCTAAAAAACTATCTAAACAAATAAATAAGAGATAGAGAGAGAGGATGGTGTGCATACCTTGCGCTAGGGGCGCGCTTAGCGGCTAGCTGCAGCTGGCAAACAGCACGGTCGGCCATGCGCGCGCGCGTGAGCTCAGTGGAGCGACCGAGCGGAGTGGATAAGTGTCACGAGTCACGGGTAGTTACTGCGCGATCACGAGTTTTTAACGTGGGACATGAGCCACAAGTATGTGTGCTGACAGACCACATAACTGCCCACCAGCGCAGATGCCATATGTGCTGGTGAGCCACAGAACCGCCCACCAACACAAAGATATGTGGCCCGCCAGAATCTATGCTGGTGGGCGCTAGCTACAGGGGGTATTCCGAGGTAGTAGATTTCGGGTGGGATGTCGGGGAGATCAGGAACGCAATGGCTACACAACACAAGTTTAGACAGGTTCGAGCCGCCGAGATAGTGTAATACCATACGTCCTGTTTGGTAGATTGTATTGCGTATGATGATATGTAATTGTGTGTCTCTCTATTGAGAGACTTGCTTCTCTTCTATAAGTCTGTCGATCTATGGACCCCTGCCCTCCTTTATATACCCAGGGGGTGGGGAACTAGTCGGTTACAATATTGGAGTCCTAGTAGAATTACAGAGTAGAGTCCTGATAGGAGTCCGACTTCTACCTTGTAGGTGCCCTAGGGGTTCCATACCCGACATGCCAGCATGGTAAAAGCCCCCTGTCACCACAAATCGTTTATGGCATAATGGTTACCATGGTGTCTTAGGGATCGATTAAGCACGACAACAGACATTAAAAACCAAAACTGTATTCGCTAGCCGAAAACCCGCGCAGTCCCATGGGGCTAGTTATAATGTTATGTTTTGATTCACTTTTTTATAAGGAAGAAGACAATATATTGGAAACACAGTGGACCAGCATTGAACGAAGAGGGGCTAAGTTTTGCCTTCTTCTTCGGAGGGGGGGGGGGGGGGGGGGGGGGGCTTTCATGAAGTTTATGGGGGTAGGGGGGCTCCTGCCCCCATGCTAGATACGCACTTGTTACACCCGGTTCTGGAAAACAAAACCGAGTGCACACCGTATGTGTGCCAGGATCAAGTTTCACGCATACGGCGAACAAAAAGTGAATAATAGAGACAGTATCACGTAAAAGAAAATAAATAAATAAACTATCAGAGTATTACGTAGCTCAATCCTAGAAACGGAGGCTCCAACTCCACAAGCAGACGACCGGGGGTTGCGTACGCCTAGAACTCAGCAACATCTTCAAGGAACTCCACAGTAGCTTCCTTCTTCTGAGCAACATTGTTTATAGCAAGGGTGAGCACATGTCATACTCAACAAGTGTGGGGAAAGTATGAATGCAAGGCTGAATCAAGGAGAGGCTGAGGGTTTAAAGCAATAAGCAATTTTAGTTGGTCAAACTTTTATTAGCACTTATTTACTAAGATATAAATATATATCAAACCCACATTAATAAAAACATAGCGCCGCAAGCATATGGCACAACCATAACCACGATTTAAGTCCATCTTCAAGTTTGATTATCATGTGAGGGTCCAGGCTGCTCTTGACCGTGAGCACGGCTGTTATAAACAGTTTTACACTCTGCAGAGGTTGTACACTTTCACCACAAGTCGCGTAAAAGTCCAAAAGAATTTTAAACCCAACCATGCTGCACCACACAGGCGCATATCACACTACCGAGATGTGACTGCATAGGGACGCTATGAGGCCTTTACAAAGAGTCCTCCTATGTGTATTAGTTCATAGGTAATACGCCCTAGAGGCTATCTTTCGTACCATACTTCTACCCTCGGACGGCCAGCCATAGAAGCGAACTTCCGTTCCAATTACTATCTGAAAGACAAGAGTCATGAAAGCATTCCTCCGTACTCCAACTACCATGACACTAATGTCCACACAAGAATTCTCTAATTACTTAGCCAAGACCAGAGCCCATTAGTCTCATGGTTGCACTGTTTTCCTGGGTGGTCGCTTCATGTTCCAATTAAATCATATAATCTTGTAGTTAACCAGAGGTGTAGCTTAAAGTAAGTGTGTTTATCATTATGTTCATTAAAACCATCATAACCCAAGTATTGCAGCTAAGCATAGCCACCCAACAAAAACATAAACCCTGGTTGACAAAGAATTATGATGATAAAGGACTAGGCAAACCCTAATAGGACCCATCAATATTAATGCAGAGCAATGCAATGGTGATTAAGTAAAGTTATTGGGACAAAAGTATCAAGAACACACTTGCCTTAAATCCAAAGATTAGCTGCTCAGATTATCTTCAGCCCTTCAAGCTCTCGAATCGTGTTCCTTCTACTCGCAGCAATCATCCAAGCAAAGCAAACATTCTAAAGCAAGCAAACAAGACAACTAAAGACAATACACCAATCGAATGAAAAACTTTAAAAGAGCGTACTAAAGGATAGGTCTTGCTACGGTCACGTGAGTGCAAGAACCGCTGAATCACGAATTGAATTGAACAAGATATATATTATACGAAGAAAAAGGATAGCTATTTAACAGGACGTAAGAACCATGAAGCAGATTTGAATAGTCTTACATGAGCAAGCTAGGATATTGTTGGCGGCGGCGGCAAGCTCCGCTAGGGTTGTTGGCGCTAGATTGCGGCATGCTATTAATAAACAAGTTTGGGCCGGGCTCGGTCGAGAGTCTCGTGTGACGCTGCAGGCCGAACCAGAGCTGCGGACGGAAAACAGACCGCAACACCGTATTCGCGTGCAGGAAGAAAGAAAACGTCAACGTGTATAGGCCAGCTTTAGTAGCACGTAACTTGCGGATTTTCTATATGCCGCAGTGCGGCGGGAGCGCGCTCGACGCACATCTGACGCCCCGACGCGAACCATGGTTGATGCCTACGACGTGCATGTAGGCCCACCAGCTACGCACATGCATGGGCCAGCCTGCTGGCGCCTCTTTTTCTACGTTGCCTCAATAAAGGTAAGGCTCTTAATTTTTCTTTATTTTTATCATTCAGTTGTATATTTTGTGCGCTGTTTTTTTTCTCTTTTTTTTGCGTTCTTCTTTTTCTCAATTACGCTGTCTTCTAGTGCATGCATGCAAGACTGGTTTGATGTTGTTTTTCTCGTTCTTTTCTTTTGCCGTTGTCCATTTTATTCTTTTATGTTGATGATCTATTTTTTTTACTTAGCTCTTTTCTCTTTTTTTACTCTTATTTTCTTTCTTCTATAATGTCTTTTTTATTTAATTGCTTAATATGCATTTGAATTTATTCTCACGGTATCATGATATACTCTACAACGTTTTTTGAATTGTCATAGTATCAATAAAATGTCCTATAATGCTGTTTGACTGTTCCCGCGGTGTTAATGGGATGTTTCTTGGTATTATTTGAGTTGTTCTCACAATGTAAATGGGATGTTCCTTGGTGTTGTTTGGATTGTTCTCACAGTGTCAATGGAATGTTCCTAGGTGTTGTTTGAATTTGTTCCCATAATGTTAATAAAATGTTCCACTGTGCGCAAAAGTCATATATTAAGTTCCCGACGTACAATATTTTGTTCCATTCTGTAAATATTTTGTTCCAATAATCTCATAATACATTTGTTCTATATGTATATATTTTTTCCATAAGTATACATTTTTGTACCCCTTGTGTAATATTTTGTTTCACGTTTTTCCATAATTTGTTCCACTTTTAATAATTTATGTTCATACTATATGATATTTTTGTTCCATAGGATTAGATAATTTGTTCTGGTTGCTAAAATCACATGATTTGTTCCTTCTCTTATAAAAAATGGTTTATTTTTTTAATTCCAAACATAGTCAAGTGTGGTCTAGTTTTGAAGCTCTCGCCGTAACAAATATAGTGGTGCAATCGGATTTTGATTTGGATCATTCGTTTGTGAAATACGAATTCTTTTTCAAAATCCTTCCTCGTGGGGCCCGTGATGGTGATGTGTGAACTGTTACTGCGTTTGCGCAGGGATCAGGGGTGTGCGGCAACCGGTGGGGGCCCGCGTCTGCGGCATGGACTCCATGTCTCCATCTTCCCTTGTCCGACGTAGATATAAATCAGCAGCTAACAAAATTAACCACGTTGCATGCTGACTGGTTACGTAGGCAACAGAGGAATTAGAGTATTAGCTTCACCTTGCATGGTGACGGCAAGCATATGGATGGAAGCTGAGCAAAGGAAAATCATGGCGAGATTCTGATCGTCGATGGTTCTCGGTGTCTTGCTGACGGCAGCGGGGAATGGACAGAGGCAGGGCCGTAGCTACAAATTGGAGGCCTGGAACGAAATAGATATGTGGCCTAAAGATTACAAAAATATTGATTTGTAAAGAACTGTTGTGGCCTTGTGGGTGTAAACAATATTGCCGGCATCATGTTGGTGTAGCCGCGTAGCACGCAAGGGCAAGACTTCCACTAGCAACAGCGTTGGATGACCTTAACAATAATAGAGAGGAATGTGAAGACGCGACCTCGCATGGTAATCATCTAACAGTGTGCAACGATGGAAGCTGGTAATCATCTAACAATGTGCAACGATGGAAGCCAAACCGGCAACAAACTATGGCCTCAATTTCATTCGTGTATATTGGGCATTTAACTTGCTGGGCAGTTTCTAACCTCTTTTCCAATTTAATTAAGCTTTGTTGATTAGTTACTAATTATAGATTTGGAGGTCCTTAATATTTGGTGGCCCTGAACAATTGCACAGGTCGCACTGCTCATTATACGGCCTTGGACAGAGGTCGCCGGAAAACAACAGCGGACGACGGAGATTGTGGTCGGCTTGAGTGTTGCGCGGCGGGCTCCTTTGGCAAAGGAAGGAGGACGGCGACCGGCGACAGACGTAGATCGGCGAATCAAGCGGCAAAGCTCGTCGGCAGCTCAAAGATAGTTTGAGACATGATGAATCCAAATAAAATATTTGAAGCTTATGAAAAGGATTTTAGAGCCTTCTAATAAATAGATTTAGCTCTAGAAACGAGAAAAAATTCTAGAGAAGTCCAGAAAATTCTTGGAGGAACCTAAACGTAGGATAAACGCGTTTTAAAAACTAAAGCATTCACAAAACACGAAAATGCATCAGCATGAATGCAACACACAGAGAGCAACTTATTTAAATTTAGAAAAACAAACAATTGTTTTTTCTATGCTAAATTCTATCAAAATTAATAAATGTTGAAAAATTTTAAAATTGAGAGAAAATCGTTGTTTAATTATTCTCTAAATTCACATCCTGAAATTGAGGAATTTCAGGGTGTGACAACACCTGGTGACCAATGATTAGTCAAGACACATGAAATGTGTTTCCCTTTGCACAGCAAAAGTCATGGATTATTAGAATGCTGGCAATCGTGTGAAATATTTTAATTTTCAATTATCATAATACTTGCACTGTAGCACAAACCTAAGTTGTGACTCAAAATATTGTGTTGAATATAATTTAAGACTAACCATTAAGCTTGATCCTTTTGTATTTGATCGATACCTTGAACAAACACGGCCACAAAAAATAGCATTTTCCTTTGATCATACTAATCAATCTGTACTTATTAACAAAGGAAATATCTGGTAAGATGAAGTTCTTAACTATGTTAATAAATAGAGCAATGTTTTGTATATATTAAATGTTTAATTACTCTTAAACCATCTACCCCTCTTGGTTTAAGAAATAATGGAGAAAGCGATAACCAATGTTTTTTCTGAAAGAACATAGTTTCAAGAACACATTAAACGGTGAAACATTGAGGAGCCACAAAAGGTATGCAGTGGGAAACAGAGTAAGTTGTAAGCATAAAAACAATTATATGTCCATTCCAGATGATAAATGGAATATAACTAGAAGAGTCAGAAAAGTGGAACTAAAATCAATTGATGAAGAACTCTGGTCCAATATATTACCATGGAAGACCTTACATTGTCTTATTTTTCAAGAACTAAATGTTTGGAAAAATTCGCAAACCTTTCCATTGAATCTAAGATAAACAATGGGAGAAAATTCGCAAATTAGTCATGGGCCATGGACCACATCAAACTGAATATTTGGAAAAATCAACCTTCTAATCTGAAATATCACCTTATTCAAAACATTATTTCGTTTGAAGTTGTCATCCAATATATATTACGTTGCTAATTAACTGGCACCTGTATTGGATCAAACAAAGATGCTAATGAGCAGCTATGCAATGGGCACTACCTGGATGACCAACTAATGGCCATAAATTTGTTTCGTAGGGGTAGCAGCAGTTGGGTAACTATATTACCAAAGAACAATACATGATCATGGCATACAGGCATAGAAACCATAGAATAACTTCCCTTAACATCCACCAGGTCTGATATCACTCCTCTACTTCCAGCAGTCTGTCAATGGCTTCTTCCACTCACAACAGAGGATGCGGCAGGGCTTCTTCGTTAGATTGCTTAATTTACATGGTAAGGAATGAAACCTAGTAGTGATGAAAGGCAGTAGTCAGCATGAAAGTAAACGAGTAAAATACACCAGCAGCCCTTAAACTTGTCTCGGAGTGCCATTTAGGTCTATGAACTCTCAAAATCGACATCTGGCACCCGGTACTTGTGAAGTTGTGCCACTTATGTCCACACCCCTTCAAAATATGCAAAACAACCCTTACATTTTTTCGTCTTCTACCAATGCATCCTCTCCTCATCTGCCTCGTCATTTCTTGCCTCTCGCGGTCTGTGGCCCCTCTCTCCAACAGCAATCTACAGCGGGTCTCGTAGGGGTGGCGGTGGAGCATCTCCGGCAGGGCCTTGGGCGGCGTCGGTACAACCCGGCGAGCGCGGCCGGGGTCGACACAACTGGAGCAGGTGCATGGACGGGATGGGGAGCACCCAGAGCAATTCGACACTGGTTGCCGGCGGCAAGCGGGGCTACGATGGGTGGAGCTGAAGGAGGATTGCTTCCAGGCGGAGGCGCCCTCGGCCGGCATGGCCCCGCACGGGCAGCCCCTCGGCAGCACGGCCTCCGCCGGCGTGGCCACGTGCGGGCGCCCATAGGTGGCGGTGGCGAGTGCCCATAGCTTGAAAGGGGTTGAAAACGATCGGAAAACCTCAATATTGTTTTCTACATTTACATTTGAATACGGATATGAAATCGAAAGCGGCAATGTCGGGAACGAAAACGAATACGAAAACACTGGATATCGAAAACGAACTAGTTCGAACGGAAACATGTCGATAACGGTCGGGATACGAAAATAAAAACGGAAACAACGACCCGTAGAACCTAGTCGAATACAACAACACTCCAACAGCGCACGACCATATAACTAGTAATACATGGTAACATAACTAGTCATACATATACATAATTACTGATTAGGAATAATAAAACACTTTGAGTATATAGTTGTTCATTAAATAGCAACTAGAGATGGCCCAAGGGCCGTCAAAATACAGTCCAACGTTGAACATTTGGCCCAAAGCCCAAAAAAATCTGAGCTCTCCGCACTATCCTAGCTTCCTTATCCGTCCACCGTCCCATCTATCGTTTTCTATCTTCTTCGATTTCCTTCGTCTCTCTCGCTCGTCACTCCTTCCCGGACGCCGGACTCTCCCCGTACTTGCTCCCAGCCGGCGACTGCGCAGCGGGCCAGCAGCTCCCTAGCGCACGGCGCTGCGGCTTCCCAAGGATTGCGGCAGCGGCTTCGCGGCAGCGGCGCAGCGGCTCTCCATGCAGATCGAGACAGCGGCGCAGCGGCTCCCCAGGTGGCGGCAGCATAGCAGCTCCCGGGCTGGCATCGGCACATCCACTGCACTGCACACGGCGGCCATCGTTACTGCTGAGCAGGTACGGACTGGGGATGGCCTTGCTGTTGCTAGGCTTTTTGTTTGGGCTGCCAAATACGGGATGTTCAGTATATATAAAAACAGGATATCCCGCTCAAATACAGTAAATGCGAAGAAAACGGTCAGGATACACCTCTAACCGAGTTCGTCTCGATTTCGTATTTGCTATCCCCTATTTCGTATCGTTTTTGTTTTTGTCCGCAAATACGAAAAATGTCAGAATGAACATAGAAAAACGATCGGGACAGTACGAGATTTTTCATTTTCGTTTTCAACCCGTGGGGCCGATGATCTGCGGAGTCCGGCGGCCGTGGTGGTGGTGGTGCGGCGAGAGAGGTGGACGCTTGAGCCCCATAGGCGGCGGAGCTCCGCCGCGGGCCAGCGTCGCCGGCCAGGTGAGCACCATGCACGAGCTCCGACGAAGGCCAACCACGCAGCCTCTGCCAGATGCAAATCGCGTCGTCCTCCACTAGACCCGGACAGCACCATCCTCCATGGAGAAGCCAAGCCTGCGTAGAGAGAGTGACAGAGCTCAATCCTGCCAAGATTAATTGAGTTCAGCTCGTTCCTCGCATGGATTGACAAATATTAATAGTCAAATTGGTTCACATATTCAGTTGTGATTAATTGAGTTCAGATTCACTAAGAACGACGAATTTCATTGGAACGCTGATGGCTCCGACGAACTCAGCTCAGACCCACCATGGCTATTTTTGCCTAACAGACTCCCTGTTGACAGACGAGCCTCGCGAGTAGGCCGGGAGATCAGCAGCCTGGTCGACGAGGGACGAGCTCCAAGCCCAGAGCGCCCATGGCCATCTACCGCGAGCTCCATGGGCAGCTAGGCCGGCGTGGGACGAGCTCTAGGCAACGAGGTGATTCACCGTGAAAGGTACATTGGGGGAGAAGCAGAACATGCAAGCTGCGGTGTGGCCATGTGGGAGCCCATGGGATGAGGGATGTACTGCTGGAATAAGATTAAAGTCAAGGACTCTTTTACATATTGAGGAGGATGCATTAGCAGGAGACGAAAGAAATGCAAGGGTTTTCGTATATTTCGAAGAGGTATGGACCTAAATGGCACAACTTTACAAGTATAGGATGCCTGATGTCGATTTTGAGACCTTCATGGACCTAAGTTGGACCTAAGTGACACCCCGAAACAAGTTTAAGGGCTGTTGGTTTATTTTACTCAAAGTAAATAATACACTAATATAGTATAGTAAAATGAAAAATCCTACGAATCTTCATTCTCAGAAAAAACATAAAAATAAGAAACAGTAGTATAACAGTATGTGTAGTCAGATTAATATCAGCATGTACAAATACTTAAAGGAATAAATGTTACTTTTATAGTTTTACATACATATTCTAAAAAAATTGCATCTCTGGCTGTTTTCAATTTTCAAAGGAACACGCCTTAATATAACAGTAATAAACCTGCATGTACAAATACCTGAACGCATGCTATGTGTCTTCAAACAGAATATCACCTTAAATATTGCTCGTAAACTTCAGTCTTCTATTAAGACTAGTAGAGTGCACGTGCCACAGGCACATGCATTTAAAAAATACATAATAAAAATGTCTAACATACAAAAACAATTATACATGCGCATCTATGATCCGTATTCATATAGGGACACATAAAAGAAGTATAAGGAAAACTATCCCTGATATTTGCAGGTGATTAATTTGCCCGTGATGACATCGTGTCAATAATATCCAAGCATCATCATCACCGGAAATCAAAGATCATTAATCAAATCAACCTTGAATCAGTACAAGCATTATGAAAATGAATGATCCACCAATCACCATTGACGTATTTTGTATTTTGCAATAAATAATTTGTTCTGTTCTCTTGTATGAGAACAGTAGCCCTACAGTTGGATTTCACACAAAACTGGACCAGTACAATTCTACAAAATAATTTCATTTGTGGCACTTGATAACTTGCACGTAATTTTCTATAAAACATTCTACCAAGGCTAAACTAAACACACCATATACTTCGTATGGTGTGTATGACTCCTCAAGGCTGACGAGGCTGCATCTTTGCAGCTTCCATGCATAACCTTGTCCTTTACAATAAGCTTCTATACACCACCATAAGTAGGATGGTCCTCCAATGGCAACATCAAGTGTCAGGATATAGAAATATACTTCAGTACACTGGAAATGTCTGTAAAGCCGTAGATGACAGTGCCAAATGACATGTAGCGAGTAATATACTAAATTATACCACAATATTTAACCAAGCTCGTTGCGTGTGCACACCTTTTTTTTAATGGAAAATACTCATATGCCAAGTTACAAGAGTTAGAGCATCTCCCGCGGACGCTCCAAATTCAACCCTCCATATCTCTATTTGGCTATCCACTACAAAAGATTCCTCCCTCCATATTACTTGGTACTCCAGCAGACTATCCAAATCCCACCCTCTAAATCCTATTAATAATACTTTATTGCAGAAATAAAACTTTAGAAAGTGTTGCTCACTCACTAGACCTTGGACCCCACATAGCACCTGGCCCCATGAACAGAGACGGCCATTGGCTTGGAGGCAGGCAAATATGGCCGGTCTTTGGCTCTGGACAGCTAGTGCTACAGGGATAGCCATCCTGTTACCTACTCTGCTGGAGCATCCTTTTGATGGATGATGGCTAAATTTAACCTTGGCCATTCAGATAGACATGCTGCTGGAGATGCTCTTAACCTTCACTCTATCCACCTCTCCCTCTCTCTGCACCAGCAAGGTCAGGAGTCACCAAACAATATTACGTTTGTCTATTTTTCTATGTTCACCAAGACGAAGATTGAACAATTAAGATCTATTTTCTACTTACTGACCAGCAAACTTAGCTCTCATTTGCAGCCTCTATGCACCTGTTATCCTCACCTGTAGATGAATGCTGTCAGAAGGTTAGCCAATCATCCCGGATTTTGATTGGGTTCTCCAAACATCAGAGCCTCCAATATCATTGTTGCCATCCTCAACTAACCATTTTGATGCATCCTTAACTATTATCCAATTTCAAAAAAGAAACAAACTCATTTTTAAATATTTTTAGTACATAAACATGTGGATGTGATTCTAAAAACTTAGAATTCACTGAAAACAATGGCCATTATGCTTGATCTTCTCCAAAATTAACTTTACAAAGCTATTGATTTAGTGAATATTGTCTCAGCATCATCCCACAATTCCTACTGGACCAGTTACACTACAGAAAAAACAAAAAAGAAAAGGCACAAATTTAGTCTGGTACAGAGCTGTATCTAAATTTGACAAAATCTACCCAAAGCACGTAATAGGATATGTATAAGTGGCCAAAGCATAGTAAATTGCTTACTATTCCTATGCATGTTTAATGGCACTATCTCTAAGCTGCTCTAAGCACTCTGAGCAATCAACCTCATGTGCTTTCCAATCAAAACATAAATCCATTTGTAATAAGATTTTATTAGTCATGAACCTGCATGTACCTCTCTTAAGCTAAGAGCCTCTTTGCGATGCTTGCAACAATTGTTGCCAACCAAGTGCTCTGTCTTGTATGCGAAAACATAAATTCATTAGATATCACAAGAAAGATTTAACCACTAAAAAACTATACACATAAATTTGATTGTTATAACTTACAGTGTCCCATGAATCAGCACCAAGATCTTCGAGCTTGGAGGAGCCACAAACTTCAATGCCATCAGCAAGTGCAAGCTGCTACTTTACAATATCACAATTCTGACCCACCATCCCCTTTTTACACTGGTCAAGTGCAAAGTTCACAACACCATTTGAAAGATCATTAGCAACAAAAATAGGATAATGATAGTTTCAAAAGAAGATAGCACCAGTAATCTACCAGCTCAAATAATAAGCTACACAATTTTACAGAAGTTTTACAACTATGCCAAAAATGAATCCAGAGATGCCAAATTCAAAAATGGGCTTACATTGTTAACAAAGGGAGCATCTTCCTTTCTCACATGCGTATTTGTAAAGCATCAATCTGTAGCTCACGATTCCATTTCAATCCCCTGGCAGCATGATTTCTCAATGTAATTCTGCAAACCAGGAAACATGCTGATCGGACAGAGCTGTTAATATGGATGTGAATCCTCTACAACCTGCAGAATATTCTGTGACGCTATCTTATATAGCGAGCAAAAATCTGTGAAGGCAAATCAGCATGATTGTCGATGATATTATCTCCGGCAGTCTTCCACGGGATAGCCCACGGAAGTGATTTGTATTGCAGGGAAGATCGCAAAGATCGGAAGCAAGATGGTTAGGATGGACAGACACGGGGGTTTATACAGGTTCGGGCCGTCGACTCGACGTAATACCCTACGTCCTGTTTTGGGGTGTTGTATTGCGTGGATTTCGCTATGAGTTGAGATGTGGTGAGTTTCGATGTCTTTGGAGGGGGTCCCTGCCCGCCTTATATATCGGGGGGCAGGGTTACAAGTCGGTTTGTAGCCGATCCTATCTCTAAGAATCCTTTCCTTCTTTACAATAATTCCTATTCCAACCAGAACTTCTCCTTCCAGATCCTTCCTTCGTGCGCCGACTTGTCCCGCACGTCATCAGGTCCAGAACGGTGGGCTGGGCCGCCCCCTTTTGGTGGGCTGCCAGGCTTGCTCGTGAGGTACCCGGGTACTATATCCCCCACAGTAGCCCCCGAGCACTTCTTGGCCGATCGTTGGCTATAATTGATTAGTCTTTTCTTGCATAATCCGAGTGCTCTCAAGTTGTCTAAGACCTCATCCGAGTGATTTCGAAGAAGATCCGAGTGGTTTCGAGGAAGATCTGAGTGCATGATCAGACGTTCCTGAAAACAATTCTTCAATTATGACCAAAGTGAGGGGAAGGAGTGCTCTTTTTCACGACGCGACAGCGAAGTGAATACACTTAGCCCCCAAGCTTTGGGCAATTTTAGTATGAAATTGGCCAAAGGTTTTCAACTTTTTCTCCATCTATATCTTGATCTTCAATGGTGTGCACCTCCAGGTGCACCCATTGGGTGTAGCCCCCGAGCCTTGAGCAGAATAGAATATTCTGGTCGAGGGTCAAAAATAAAATATTATGAATGTCTTCTTGAACTTTATCCATCAATGGCGTGCACCTCCAGGTGCACCCATTGGGTGTAGCCCCCGAGTCTTGATTCGACTCGGCACGATCGTGTCAAGACTCTGAAAGCCGTGGATCCTGACTGAATTTTTCAGCCCCCATGCCTCTGGGTATGGATTTCAGATAATCTTCTCCTTCTGGGGTTTTTTGTTTCCCCTTCTTAAGGATTCAGTTCTCAAGTTCTTTGAACTCGGCATGACTCCCGAGTCGTGTCCCACGACCCAGCTTGACCATATGGTAAGCCACCTTCTCACAAGATTTATACTTGTCAGCACTTGACCCAGACTTCTGAGCGAATTTAGCGATAGTATCGCATGCCTTACATAAAAATCAATTGCAAGGAACAATATTAATTGCAAAAGCAAGTCTAGCCGTCGACTAATTTTAGCCTCATGACCGAGTGGTTTCTGCCCCTGAACACTAGCTCAGGAACCCACAAATTTGTTAATGTAACAGAACCGAGAGGTCGTGCTATATTTCAGCCCATTTAGGCCCATTAATCCCGTAAAGTCCGTTGTTTCCTAGGGAAACTAACGGTTGCCTTATTGAAGCCAAAATATCGCGAGATATCGCGACTCCTTACCGCATCTTTGAATTCAAAGCGACGGGACGTGCCTGCGTCGGTTGAGTTCCCGAGACACGCATCGCGCCGCGCGCGGGAGGAACGGTTCATTCCATTATAAGCCATCCCCGCCGCAATCTTCTTCCTTTACTCGCCATTTGCCTTCCCAGCGCTCAAGTTTTCCTCCGCGCGCGAGAGCAAACCCTAGATCCATTCCCGCAGCTTCCATCCTCAATCCTCAGCCTCCGCTCGTTGCCATGGCGCCAAAAAGGAGGGAAGCCCCGAAGCGGAAGGAGAGGTCGCTGGGAAGGGCCCGGTCGGTCAAGGCCAAGGCCGCCGCCGAAGTCGCCGTGGACCGCTCCGCCGAGTGGAGGGAGTCCATCACCACCACCAGGCGCCTCGAGCAAGCACGTCGTCGACGGCATCCTCCCAGACCAGCAAACCGCCGAGTGGCGCGCAGCCTCCGGTGAGTCTTTCCCCACCCCAAATTCCTCTGATTTGGTGGTGTTCGAGTCTTTCTTTCTGCGCGGCTTTGGCGTGCCCGCGCATTCTTTCCTCCGCGGGCTGCTGCATTTCTATGGGATCAGTCTTTGCGCACTGAATCCCAACTCCATTCTTCACATCGCCATCTTCATCAATCTCTGTGAGGCCTATCTTGGGATAGAGCCTCACTTCAATTCTTTTCTTCACCTTTTTCTGTTGAAACCTTACCCTGGAACCGAGTGCCCGCGAGTAGTCGGAGGCGCCGGATTCCAACTCCGCGAGGGTCGAACCCGGGAGTATTTTGATATTCCTTTTCTTACCTCCTAACAAGGGGTGGCAGTCCGAGTGGTTTTACGTAGGAAACCACTCGCCTGCCATTTCTCCTGAAATCGATTCACGTCCTGTTCCCTCCCAGTCCTGGACTGCTCTTCCCAAGGAGAGTGAGATGGACGAGGTTCGGGAACTGCTGGGTCTCATAGCCCAGTTGAAGGACAGAGGGTTGTCTGCCGTAGGAGTGGCAGCCAACTTCGTGCTGCGCCGGATCCAGCCCCTCAAGCAGCGGGCTCATCCGGCGTATGAATACTACGCCGAGGGGGACAACACGCGTGAAGCCCCCGAGCGTGTTGACAAGGTCCAAGCCGCAGCTCGGCTTAGCTAATTCTTCGTGTCAGGGACTTCCCTGCGGACTACTGATTGTCCTCCGGCGTACAACTTATCGAATCCACGCCCTGAGGTATTTAACCAATCTGTTGCTGTTTTATGTTTCAATTCCACCCATTGGGTGTGGTGGCCCATGCAGGTCGTGCATGAGCTTAGAGTTATGTTATTCCCTGTTTGTTTTCCTGTTAGACGTGGATATATTATCCAGATCTAACTTTCTGTAGATTACCGGTATCGGATTATGTCCCAATTTTCAGAGCTCACTGCCAAGGTGGCTCGGCTGCAAGGCGAGGCGGAGGCACTGCGGACCGAGAAGATCGCGCTGGAAGACGCTGTCCGAGTGGTGGCGGAGGAGATCGAGCCGGGGGCATCATCATCTTCGGCTTCTATCCTCGACCGCGTTCGGGCGCTTCCACGCTTCTTCCGGCGACAGCTTTGCTCCATCAGCCAGGCCAGCTGTGGTCATGTCCTGGCGGTGCTCAAGTCTCTGTTCCCGGCATCGGACCTGGAGCCACTCGGCCGCGGATACGCTGCTGGAACCTCTGAAGATGACGTGAGCAGACTGCTCCTTGAAGTCGAGCCTATCGCCAATGTCCTGTCCAAGGATGTTGTTGATGACTCTGAGGAAGCGGCCCCGTCTGGTGTTGGTGATCCTGCAGTGTAATTTACATAGAATATTTATAGTATTTGGTAGAAGTAGTACTTTTGAATAATGTTGAAGCTTTTGTTATTGTATATAAGTTTTTATGGGACTACTACTCCCTTTCTTTCTGCGCTGGCCTTAATTTCTGAGTGGTTGACCGGTTACGGAGTAGATTAGCCTCGTTGGTCTCAGTCTCATGCCGTAGAGTCTTTGTCGTACCTTTAGAGCTTTGACTTGGCGAGTACTTTCCCTCTCGATTTAAAGTTTGTTCCACTCATACTTTATATGCGTGACACGAAAGAGGAAATTCGAGTAGTAGATATAGATGAAAGATGAAATCAACTTTATTGATAACTTATTATAAATCTGCCGAGTCGTGACTGGGGGTGAATACCCTCCAAAATCACTCGGAAAAACAAATATAAACAAAAAAGATGAATACATAACTGAATCAGGCGTAGAAACGCTGTAAGTGCTCGATGTTCCATGGATTTATCGTTGTAGGCGTTCGAAGACCTTTGTCAGGTTCTCCATCACGTCCTCAGTGTTGCGCCTGCGTTCTTCAGACATGCTTGAATCGTCCTCTGATAGGTTGCGCCTGCGTTCTCCAGACCGAAGGCCATTGTGTTGTAACAAAAGGCACCGATCGGCGTGATGAACGCGGTTTTTATCTGGTCTTCTAGCTTTAGGCCTATCTGGTGATAGCCTGAGTAGCAATCGAGAAAGCAGAGCAGGGCGGAGCCTGCTGTGGAGTCAACGACTTGATTGATGGCCAAGGCAGCTGCCGCGTTGAGGGTCTCCTGTTCGCATGTGTAAGCGACTCGGATGTCCCCCAAGACGGTGATTACGCCTTTGGGTCCTGGCATCTTGACCTGCAAGTAGACGTAGTGAGGAATCGCCATGAATTGGCGAGCGCCGGCCTCCCGAGGATGGCGTGGTATGCAGTTTCAAAGTTCGCCACCGTGAACTGCATATGCTCGGTCCGGTAGTTGTTCCGGTCTCCGAAGGTAACGGGCAATGTGATGTGCCCGAGTGGTTCCGCCCCTCTCCCGGTATCAAACCGTAGAACTGCGGATTGGGGGGGACTTAGGTCGAGAGTAGTCAGGCCGAGCTCCTTCAATGTGTTAGCAAAGAGGATGTTCAGGCCACTGCCACCGTCAACTAGTACCTTGGTGAGCCGAACGTTGCGAATCAGTCGGAGCTACTACCAAGGCGTGGGACCCTGGGCTTCGGTATGAAGTTTGGGTGATCCTCCCGGGTGAAGGTGATCGGAACTTCCGACCACTTAAGGTACTCAGGTACCGGTGGTTCCCTCGCGTGCATGACTTGGCGATGGGTGAGCTTCTGCTGGCGCTTCGACTCGAACTCTGGTCCGCCATAGATCATGCGAACCACTCGGTCGGCTTCCTGGAAGTCGTCGCCGGGCTCGTCATTCCGCCTGTCGTTTCGCGGGGAACCATCGTTCCTCTTTCTGTAAGGAGGGCCTCTGTTGCCCCCAGTAAAGGCTCGCTTGAGCCCGTAGCACTCTCGTGCCGAGTGCTTGTGCTTGTGGTAAGGACATTGCTCATCGAGCATGCGCTGGAAATCCTCTGGAGTTACCCGGCCTCTAGACCGGTCCAGGGCGGCGACCATATCTCCCTCGCTCTTCTTCTTGCGAGGGTGACTATCGGTGCGACGATGGTCGTCGTGTCGGTCTTCGTCTTCGTGGCGGTCGCGCTTGCGGGTTGTCTTGTTCTCTTCTTCCCAGCGGCTCCTAAGCTCGCTGAGTTGTTCCTTTTCCGCGATCTCTGCGTCCGCCCACGTGCTAGCGATCCGGAACATGTCATTGACAGTCGCGGGTGGCTTCCGAGTCCACTTGTGAATCAGTCTCCCGTCGGAGATGCCGTGCTGGAAGGCTGACATAACCTCCTGATCCGTCACGTCCGTGATGGAGTTGCGCTTCTCCGAGAACCTGCGCACGAAGTCATGCAGGGTCTCGTTCTTGCGCTGCCTGATCTGACCGTGGAGCCGCTTGCTCCCGGGCCTTTCCCAGGTACCAAGATAGTTACCGACAAAGAGTGTGGTAAGCTGATCCCAGTTGTTGATGGCGTCCTGCGGGAGTCCTCCCAGCCAGTTGCAGCAGTCCTTGGTGAGCTTGATGGGAAGGTAATTCGCCATCACGTCCTCGTCGCCGCCAGCCGCTTGTACGGCGGTGTAGTAGATCTGAAGCCATTGAGATGGATCAGACTTCCCGTCGTACTTGTCGATATCCGACAGCTTGAAGCCTCTGGGCCATGTCACGCTTCTCAGGCGCTCAGTGAACGACTGGAATCCGCCGATCCGACCTCTAGGGCGGGAACCGCTCGGACCCGATCCGTCTGTTGTTCTTGGGGGAGTGCTATCCCTCCTGCGATCCCGGTCCCTAGGCGGGGAACGGGTCCTCCGATAGTTCCGACACCTGGGTGGAGTTCGGTCCCGTCGGTATGTTCTGCTGCGCAGTGGAGTTCGCTCCCTTGGCGGAGTCGGTCGCCTGGGTGGTGGAAGTGCTCGTCCTCGTGGCGGAGTGCGACCGCCGTCGTTGCCGCGCCTTGGACTACCGGAGGGGTCAGAGTAGTCTGACTCCGTCGAGTAGCCGCTCCTGTTGGAGTTACGACGGGGATTTCCATGATCCCGATCGTATTCTTCGCGCCGTCGGATTTCCTCACGATGGCGCTCTTCGGTGCTGTTGCGGATGACATCCCTCGTGTCTCGATCTCTGTTGATCGTGGTGTGAAGGTCTTCGTCACGATCCGATCCGCCGCTGGCCCGGTGTCGAGACGGACCGAGCTCAGGAGCGTCCGTGGTTGCTCTGCCCTGCATCTGGTGAACCTGGACGGAGGCGGCCTGCACGAGAGCCCTTACCTTTTCCAGGCCTGGAGTGCTGGGTGGCAGCCGACTGATTTCCTCGTTGATGGTGATGAGGTTCTGGACTAGCGTCTCGTAGACGTCGTATCCGTTGAACTCGAACATGCCGTCGCGCATCAAGTTCCGGGTGCTCCTCCTGTCGTGCCGATCCCGTTGACGACGATGATCTTCAGAGCATGGTTCCTGGAGTCGAGCGGTGCCAGATCCTGATGCGGCGGCTCCGTGTGGTCGTGCGGCTCTACGAGTCGCCCGACTGGCGTTGCGTCCTCGACGCTGGTCCCTGGCTTCAGTCGTTTCCTCAGCCGGAGTGACCTCGTCTTCTGAGACAGGGTTGGGTGGCGTCGCTGGCGCCACCATATAGCAGTATGACCCGACTCCTTCTTGCGCGAGGTAGTCTTCCTCGGACTCGGAGAAGTCGGATGTGGGCGTATAACGTTCCAAGCTACTAGGAGTTAGTTATCCGAGTGATCCTAGCAATTCCGGCTCTGTAGAGGCGTCGGACACTGTGTATCCTTCGGCAGGTCATCCAGGATTGAGGGTCCCTGTGGGTTTAACTCATAGGAGTCGCTCCCAGAGAGGGAATCATCCGCCTGGACGATGTCCTTCATCTTCTGCTTCTGAGCAAGCGCGCAAAAGCCAGGGGTCTGGACGGTGATGACCTCAGGGCTCTGGACGCGCGTCGGTTGAGCGTTTACGCTCTGGGATGACTCGGCGACGCGACTCTCAGGAGCCGGATCAGAACCGAGTGATTGTAGATCTGTTCCCGACTGGTTGGGCCTCGCGTTTTGCGATGGACTCAGCGGGGTAGAACCGGCACGATCAGATGCGATCGGACCGGATTGGGCCGTGACGGCCGAAGTCGGCGCCAGAGAGGAGACCTCCGTGGCGACCGTAGCTCCTGCTGCTTGGGTATCCAAGGCGGTGGTGGTGACGTCCCCGAACTGGATCTCGAATACGTCGACGTCCGGGAGATTGCAGCTGTCCAAGATCTTGACACGATCCATCAAACTTACCAGATTGATCTCGGCGATATCCCTTACCTGGCGCGCCACTGTCGGTGATATTATCTCCGGCAGTCTTCCACGGGGTAGCCCACGGAAGTGATTTGTATTGCAGGGAAGATCGCAAAGATCGGAAGCAAGATGGTTAGGATGGACAGACACGGGGGTTTATACAGGTTCGGGCCGTCGACTCGACGTAATACCCTACGTCCTGTTTTGGGGTGTTGTATTGCGTGGATTTCGCTATGAGTTGAGATGTGGTGAGTTTCGATGTCTTTGGAGGGGGTCCCTGCCCGCCTTATATATCGGGGGGCAGGGTTACAAGTCGGTTTGTAGCCGATCCTATCTCTAAGAACCAGTAATCTACCAGCTCAAATAATAAGCTACACAATTTTACAGAAGTTTTACAACTATGCCAAAAATGAATCCAGAGATGCCAAATTCAAAAATGGGCTTACATTGTTAACAAAGGGAGCATCTTCCTTTCTCACATGCGTATTTGTAAAGCATCAATCTGTAGCTCACGATTCCATTTCAATCCCCTGGCAGCATGATTTCTCAATGTAATTCTGCAAACCAGGAAACATGCTGATCGGACAGAGCTGTTAATATGGATGTGAATCCTCTACAACCTGCAGAATATTCTGTGACGCTATCTTATATAGCGAGCAAAAATCTGTGAAGGCAAATCAGCATGATTGTCGGTGATATTATCTCCGGCAGTCTTCCACGGGGTAGCCCACGGAAGTGATTTGTATTGCAGGGAAGATCGCAAAGATCGGAAGCAAGATGGTTAGGATGGACAGACACGGGGGTTTATACAGGTTCGGGCCGTCGACTCGACGTAATACCCTACGTCCTGTTTTGGGGTGTTGTATTGCGTGGATTTCGCTATGAGTTGAGATGTGGTGAGTTTCGATGTCTTTGGAGGGGGTCCCTGCCCGCCTTATATATCGGGGGGCAGGGTTACAAGTCAGTTTGTAGCCGATTCTATCTCTAAGAATCCTTTTCTTCTTTACAATAATTCCTATTCCAACCAGAACTTCTCCTTCCAGATCCTTGCTTCGTGCGCCGACTTGTCCCGCACGTCATCAGGTCCAGAACGGTGGGCTGGGCCGCCCCCTTTTGGTGGGCTGCCAGGCTTGCTTGTGAGGTACCCGGGTACTATATCCCCCACAATGATCACAGCCAAACAACTACATTGTCAATTGCATTGACAAGGGTTAGTAGTTTTGCATAGCCTCCTACATAATATGCTGATCGAGCAATTAATCTATCTGCATTGCACAAATGCAGAGACTACATATGTTTTGGATCCATAATTCCAGTTCTAACTATTCTTCTTCTTATCAGTTCAATAACATTAATTTGTATAAAGCAGGTAATAGACAAGCATGACATAGAATGGGCATCACCTCAATCCATGGCGCATACAGAGAGGGACGAGGAACATGGCCAACTTCGTTCGCTGTTCCGATTTACCAGCTGCATCTTTTGCCATGGCCACCTTATCAGGGAGAACCCAACACCATGTGTTTCATATTGGTAAAGCAAAATACAATACACCTATGGCTGGAAGGCAGTGAAATTAACAATTCTCAAATCAGATAAAAATGCTAATTGAGCAGCTTCGCTACTACAGTGATTTCCCCTTCTGAATTCCCAAGTTTTCAGCATTTTTCACTAAAATTGCTTCAAGACATGGTGCACAGGAGAATTTAAAATCATCGATGATGGGCATAAGGATTTCCAAATAAATCACGTGAAACAATAAGTTCACGATTGTAGTCGATCAAAATTGGAGACTAAACTGAGCACAAAAGATTTTTTGTTTATCAGACTCCGAAAAAGGTAAGTGGGATATGGTCTCAAATCTTGCACAAAAGAGAACTACTTACCACCATCAGAATCATGATTTGATCTCTGCACATTGCTTTCACGTCAAAGCAACAAACATGATAGGACGGAATTTTCTCGTGAACGTACCTGAAATTCTTCCAACCCCTCCACTGATGCTCCCCTATTGGTGGTCATTACCAGATTCGACATTCAGTTTCTCGCGCTTGGATGGCACCGGCGACAATACGTGCATCGAGAGCGGGCCGATGACACCGACCGCCTATAGGAGCTCCGTAAGAATGAGAATCAGAGTAGGATTGGATAGGGCAACGATGTGCTCAAATCAATCAGCAGGAAAAGCATATCACAGCTCCAATGGGATCTTCGATCTACATGGAGCCAAAGCCCAGAAAATTGGAACTCGAACTAATTACCGATTCATGATTTCAAATGAAAAGGGTGGAGTTCGTCACTCGTCAGTACTGTACCTGAAATTCCATCGATGATAATCCTCTTCCGCCAGGAGCAGGATGTGACGGCACTGGCGGAGGTGAGGGTCGGAGGCCGCGTGCGGGGACAGGGTACGCCGGCGCGGGCAGAGGTGAGGGATGGCGGCCGGCTGCGGGCACTGGCCGGTGGCAGGATGCGGCAGCGCGAGCAGGGGGGTGCATAATCCCCAAACCCCCCTCGTCCTCGACTGGTGGAAAGCTCGCGGCCCGCCCCTCACGCCGCCATCACAACCAGAGTGGCGGTGGCCATGGCCAGGTGGGCACGGCGGCTTGCTAGTTGCTACCCATCAACAACCTCGGCCGCCACCTCTACCGATGGCCGCTGCACCCGCATTACCTGTCACCCCCGACTTGGCCGACTGGGCCAGCAACGATGAGGACGTCGGCGGCGGCGCGCCAGTCAACGGCACGAGGGACCCGAATCCGCAAAGACTGGAGGTGGATGGGGCTGTGGCGAGTTAGAAGGGGCCCCGATGGAGGAGATCTCGGATGAGGCCGGAGGTGATGGGTATGCGGCGGCGTCTGCGACTGCAGGGGGCAGAGGCAGATGCGGACGTAGTGATCTCGGATGGGGTCGGAGGCGATGGGTATGCGGCGGCGTCTGCGACTGCAGGGGGCGGAGGCAGATGCGGGCGCGGTGGATATGGGAAGGGGCGGATGGGGCTGCCGTGCGGGCACGAGCGGATGGAGGGGGCGGCAGAGAAGGAAAGCGAGGCGAGGATAGAGGGGAGGCGACATTTCCGGGCGGGATTGAAGGTGGGTACGTGCGGGCGGGTAAGGCCGGAGGCTAGGTGAGAAAAATAAAATCAGAAATCGTCAAAAGTATTTTCTAACGCGCGGTTTTGACGCTGGTTTCGTTCGTTGACAGTGGTATTTTTATGGCTGGTGGACCCAACATGAGAGGTATCGGGTGGGTTTTATAGATGAAAAAGTTTCAATTTTGTTGGATCCTTGTAGTATAGACTAAGTGCATGCAGGGATCCGATCAAAGGAAAACAAATTTAAAAATCAGTGCCATCCAAAGTTCAGTAGCAGCGTCAAACGAAAAACAATATTTTTTGTTTCTTTTTTTCATTAAAGAAATTTCAGATCGGTAAATGGGCTAACCTCACGTTTCCCAACAAACTTTAGAGCATCTCCAACAGTTTTCCTTTCCCCTTACCCCTTTCTCACCATATAAGAGAAACCCCTTATATATTTTCAGTGTTTTGGGGAGAGAAGCCCTAAGGGGAAATGAAAATTAGAAACCGTTGGACATGGATTTTTGTCTCCAATTCTTCTATATGGCCGAAAAGTGGAAAGGGGATAGACAGGGCCTATCTCCTTTTCACTTTTCAGCCATATAGCACTACACATTGAGAGGTGGGGTCCACACGGAAGGAAGATGGAAAGGAGAAAGAGGAAGGGGAACTGATTGTCCATCTCCTCTAAATGTTGAAATTGTGGAAGGGGATTCCTCTATAAGGGAAGAAAGGGAAAAGATGAAAGGGAGAAACTGTCGTAGATGCTCTTAGGTATACAAACTTTCAATTGAGAGTCTGAATAGGGCACAGTGCAATACCAATGCACTGTTATACTATTGCCACGCAACGTAATTAAGCGAGAAGATGAAGTTCACGGTAAAATAATAGGAGTGGAGGCTGGTGCAGTGTTATACTAATACCAATGTAAGCGAGCAGATGAAGTTCACGGAAAAACAGAAGGTGTGCACACCGTGTGGTGCAGGAAAAATCAATTGCGATCTAGAGAGGCGAAGGGGATGAAAGACACGGCAGGAAGATTTTCATATAACATTGTTTTCTAGAGTCGTAAACATATATATACTGGTCAATCCGAACCATTGAACTAGATCATATGGTTGATTGTTTTTGTTTTTTTATTAACGTGTGAATTTCTAGAGTCTGTGATTAGTATAGGTATTCGTGGCAGAAAAAAAGTATAATATAATAGAAGAAGAAAAGGTCACAGTGCCGATAAGTAAGGTGCAAATTATTCAAACGAAGATAGTCAAAATTATTCTAGCAAATCACAAAATGGAAATTTGGATTTCTCGGTTTCTCACTGCAAAAGTTCTCACGAGTTGTATCAATCAGTTCTGCGTTGCTGCTTGACTGCCACCTGCCCAGGTGAGTGTACACCTAGCGAGCTCACCTCTTGCTGCATCAGCTCGATATTTGCCCGGCGCCATCTGTCTAGAAAGATATTCACATTTTCTTGTTGGATCCTCGCTGAAGCATCCTTCTCTATACTCATCGTATTTGCTTGTTGGTACCTCTCTGAAGCATCCCACACTTCGAAGTAATTCCTTGTACTTTTTCCTTTCTTGACGAGCTCTCACCTGTGCCTATATCAGGATAAAGATAGGGATTACCCTACAGCTGTGAAACTTTTGATGTTTCAACCAAACTATGTACGAACCATGACTAATATGCACTTGTTTTATTATGCAAAACTTACTTGTATCTTGATGACATTTTCCAGCAAATTTAGGAATTCTTTTCGTTTTTTCCAGCACCTGAAGTTCTTCTGGATCGATAATGCAGCTTTCTGCCTTCTCTTCAAGCAAAACGCTTGGTACGCGGTTTGTATGCGTGTTGCAGCTTGAACAGCATTTTGGACAGCTCCTAGGGAATCCTTATGCCCAAGCTTATCATCAGATCTACTACGCACATAGGTGCTTTTATCCAATATTCTGTCTACAGCACTACATTTTCCAACATCACTATCATTATTGCACGGTTTCCCAATTCCATCAATCATGCTCCTCGTAGGCTTCTCAATGGATTCAAATAATTCTCGCGCTCCAATGCAGAATTTGCCGTTCCCGTCAATCGAGCACATTTTCACTTTTCCAGCATTATGCTGGTATGGAGTATGGCAACAAATGTCCCCTTGCTGGATGATTTCCACGGGTACCTTAACGTCAGCTAGCGGCATTGCACATGAGTTGTGAGAAGGATTGCAAAGGAAGTCTCCTGCAACGATAACCTGCATCAAATTTATGTATGTAAGTCTCCAACTATCATTGTAGTACCACTGCAAAAATAGATTTGATGCAGGTTTGCCCTAACCAACAAGTTCTTCTTCATGTCATTGAACACCATAGATGAACTCAGGCTTAAAGCATATATCATACCCCATCTGTTTGAAAATGTAGTTCATTTGACCTTTTTTGACCTCAAATTTTATCGCTCGTGTTATTCCGAAAATTTATACAAACATAGCAAAATTTAGGTCATTCTTGAGCATCTTTTATTATTAAAGTAAGCCACAACAAACAATATGAAATTTTACATAATTTATTGAATAAGATGAGTACTCAAACTTTAGGTCAAAAAAATCAAACGACCTACATTTTGAAGAGGGAGTAGTTCATAAATTGTATTACACATGGTTTTAATTTGCCGTGATTCTCTTTATTTTAGTCCCATCTAAGAAATTGATGGGAACAGAGCACAACATATAAAGTGGATAAAACCCTCACCATTATGCTATCTTTTGGGCAAATTATGACCCAAACCTTAGTTGTTACGGGCTTCAGTGGACTTTGGGTTAGTAGGGCATTGACTCTTGATTGTTAGAGGTCAAAGTGGAATCCATTTCGCATTCTCTAACACTCTTAATGTAAGTCACTATAGGATTCACTACTGGAGAAGGAGCTATCCACCCCACTCATATGCCTCGGCCGTATATGAACCCGGTGCTAATGGGCCTTTAGCACCGGGTTGAAAGGCTAGGAGCCTCAGAGAAAAAGTGAAAAGGCTCTAGCATCGATTGGTCATAAAACCCGGTGCTAAATCCCACCCATTAGCACCGGGTGTAGCATCAACCGGTGCCAATGTGTCCAAAGTTTGGATCAAAATAGCCAGCTATAGCTCCGATATCTCCCGCTATAGCTGATTTTAGAGAGGTGCTGCTATTTACTTCTACGTGCAATTTAGCCGCTATTTGACGCTATAGCTCCATTTAGCCCGCTATTAGCTGTATTTGGAGACCTCCCGCTAAATGCCTTAGCCCGCTATTTTGTACCATGACTCCAAACACATTTAGCACCGGTTGAAGGCTACAACCGGTGCTAATGTGCTTGTGGTGCTCGGATCGAGGTGAGCAGAGGTGCACCGCGCAGGCCTTCTTTTTCTTTTCTCCCTCTCTCCCTTCTCTATTCCCCTTCTCTCTTTCAATCTTATCTTCTTTTCCTTTCTCTCTTCCTCCTCCTCTCTTCTCTCTTCTCTCTGCAGGCATGCCATGGCGGGCGAGGCTAGGCGTGCGTGTGGGGGGGGGGGGGGGGGGGGGGGGCTAGGCGCCGGCCGTGGTGGGCACGCGCGAGGGTAAGGAGCGGCGCGGCAGGCGAGTGCGTGGGAACGCGGGGCCCAGGCGTCGGCCGCTGCGGGCGCGCGTGCCCAGCCTGCCCCGACCGTGGGCGTGGGCATGGGGCCTAGGCGGCGCCGGCGAGCGTGGCTTGGGCACGATCATGAAGGTGGGAAAGATGCAGATTGATGTTTTTTTTTCCTTTCTCTATGTGATGTATGAATCTTGATGTTTGTGAGCTACTCTGTATATACCTTGCTACTAATTTTGTCCCTGTTAATTTTGCTGGTGGATTAAGTGTAATAATGAAGTTATTTCTGCTTCTCATCTTGTTCTATCTTCTCAAATATTTCTTCCCACCCATTTATCATATTTCTTATCTGTTCTTGAAGAACAGATGAGAAAGAGGTGGTGGAAACAAAAGATAGAAGAGAGAAATAGATGAGGAGTAGGAAATCAATTTATTTTTTTGCGTGTAAATTTCATTAGCACCGGGTGGTATTCTTGACCGGTGCTAAAGGTCGCTTTTAAAGGACCCCCTTTAGCATCGGAACATTAGCACCAGTTGGAAAACCAGTGCTAACGAGGGGTTCCTAACCGGTGATAATAGCCTCTTTTCTAGTGGTGATTGTAGATACTCCCCCACCCCCACATACCTTTTCTTCTTATGTCCTTCCACAATTGAGGTTCAAAACAGGGGCACAAACGCAATAGCCCCCACATACAAAGTGTAAGCAAGGTGCTATGTGTAGTCTGAAAGCAAAAGGGACACTCTTTTGTGGGACAAGTTTTAGAGGTCAAAGGACACTCGTTGCGCAACGGAGAGAGAGTAGTGACCAAGATAAGGATTAGCCTGCCAGCTATATGAAAAGTTTTGATCTTTCAACCAAGTAGCTATATGCATCGTTCACCAAAAAAAAGAAAAAAGGTTAGCTGTATGCACATGTTTTGTTATGCAAACTTACCTGTATCTTGATGACATTTTTCGTGAAATTCTGGAATTCTTTTCGTTTTATCCAGGACCTGAAGTTCTGCTGGATGGATAACGCAGCTTTCTCTAGCATACCATGTGAAACTGCAACTGCCATTTGCCTTTTCCTGAAGGAAAACACTAGGAACGCCTGTTTTATGCGTGCTGCAGCTAGAACAGCATTTCGGACAGCATCAAGGGAATCCTGAAGCGAAAGCTGGTCATCGTATCCACCACACACATAGGTGCTTTTATCCAATATTCTGTCTACACCAGTACATGTTCCAACTCCATTAGTAGTGCACAGTTTCCCACTTTCATCAATCGTGCTCCTCGTAGGGTTCTCATGGAATTCAAATTCTCGCGCTTCTCTGTAGAATTTTCCGTTCTCCTTAATTGAGCACATTTTCACTTTTTCATCATTAAGGTATGGAGTATGGCAACAAATAGCACCTTGCTGGATTATTTCCACAGGTGCGTTAACATTAGCAAACGGCATTGCACATGAGCTATGAGAAGGATTGGAAAGGAAGTCTCCTGCAACGATAACCTGCATCAAATTTACATAAGTCTCCAACCATCATAGTAGTATGACAGCAAAATAGATTTGATGCAGGTTTGCTCTAACAGGTTCTTTTTCATGTCATTGAAGAACACAGATGAACTTAGGCTTAAAGAATATTCCAATCATAGTTTATACAAAGTATTACCTCCGTTCCAAATTATAATTCGTTTGACTTTTTTTTACTAACTTTTTTTACCCCAAATTTGACAATTCGTCTTATTCAAAAAATTGTGCAAAATATTATATTTTTTGTTGTGGCATGCTTTATGAATAAAAGATGTTCAACAATTACTTGAATTAGATGATCTTTGTACAAATTTTTCTAATATGACAAGCGGTCAAACTTGGGGCCAAAAAAGTCAAACGAACTATAATTTGGAACGGAGGGAGTATTATAGTATCTGATTCTTAATGCTGGCCATTTTAAGTTTGTTGATTCTCTTTTTTTATTTCCATCTTGAAAATTGATGGTGGGAGTGTTGTGTCTTAATCACAAAGGCAATACCCAATATGGTTCAAAGGCCTTGTTTCGATCCTAGGGATAACCTTGGTACTAGTTCTTCCAAACAAGAGGGCTAATATGGCTGGGCTAAACTCTTGTGGAGCCCTAAAAAGGTTTTAGCCTTGTCGGTGATATTATCTCCGGCAGTCTTCCACGGGGTAGCCCACGGAAGTGATTTGTAATGCAGGGAAGATCGCAGAGATCGGAAGCAGGATGGTTAGGATGGACAGACACAAGGGTTTATACAGATTCGGGCCGTCGACTCGACGTAATACCCTACGTCCTGTTTTGGGGTGTTGTATTGCGTAGATTGTGAGTTGAGATGTGTTCAGATGTTTTGGAGGGGGTCCCTGCCCGCCTTATATATCGGGGGGCAGGGTTACAAGTCGGTTTGTATCCGATCCTATCTCTAAGAATCTTTCCTTCTTTACAATAATTCCTATTCCAACTAGGACTTCTCCTTCCAGATCCTTCCTCAGTGCGCCGACTTGTCCCGCACGTCTTCAGGTCCAGAACGGTGGGCTGGGCCGCCCCCTTTTGGTGGGCTGCCAGGCTTGCTCGTGAGGTACCCGGGTACTATATCCCCCACAGTAGCCCCCGAGCACTTCTTGACCGATCGTTGGCTGTAATTGTTCCGTCTTTTCTTGCATGATTCGAGTGCTCCAAGTTGTCTAAGATCTCATCCGAGTGGTTTCGAAGAAGATCCGAGTGGTTTCGAGGAAGATCCGAGTGCATGCTCAGACGTTCCTGAAAACAATTCTTCAATTATAGTCATAGTGAGGGGAAGGAGTGCTCTTTTTCACGACGCGACAGCGAAGTGAATACACTTAGCCCCCGGGCTTTAGGCAATTTTAGTATGAAATCGGCCAAAGGTCTTCAATTTTTACCCATCTGTATCTTGATCTTCAATGGTGTGCACCTCCAGGTGCACCCATTGGGTGTAGCCCCCGAGCCTTGAGCAGAATAGAATATTCTGGTCGAGGGTCAAAAAGCAAAATATTATGAATCTCTTTTTAAACTTAATCCATCAATGGTGTGCACCTCCAGGTGCACCCATTGGGTGTAGCCCCCGAGTCTTGTTACGACTCAGCATGATCGTGTCAAGACTCTGAAAGCCATGAATTCCGACTGATTTTTTAGCCCCCATGCCTCTGGACATGGATTTTAATAATCTTTTCCTTCAGAGGCTTTTTTATTTCCCCTTTATAAGGATTTTGTCCTCAAGTTCTTTGAACTCGGCATGACTTCTGAGTCGTGTCCCACGACTCAGCTTGACCATATGGTAAGCCATCTTCTCACAAGATTTATACTTGTCAGCATTTGACCCAGATTTCTGAGTCAATTTAGCGATAGTATCGCATGCCTTACGTAAAAATCAATTGCAAGGATGCAATATTAATTGCAAAATCAAGTCTGGTCGTCGACTAATTTTAGCCTCACGACCGAGTGGTTTCTGCCCCTGAACCCTAGCTCAGGAACCCACAAATTTATTATCGTAACAGAACCGAAAGGTCGTGCTATATTTCAGCCCATTTAGGCCCATTACTCCGCAAAGTCCGTTGCGTCCCTAACGGTTGCTTTACGGAAGGCGAAATATCGCGAGATACCGCGACTCCTTACCGCATCTTTGAATTCAAAGCGACGGGACGTGCCTGCGTCGGTTGAGTTCCCGAGACACGCGCCGCGCCGCGCGCGGGAGGAACGGTTCATTCCTTTATAAGCCATCCCCGCCGCAATCTTCTTCCTTTACTCGCCATTTGCCTCCCCGACGCTCCAGTTCTTCTCCTCGCGCAAGAGCAAACCCTAGATCCGCTCCCGCAGCTTTCCTCCTCGCTCTTCAGCCCCGCTCATCGCCATGGCGCCCAAGAGGAAGGAAGGCCCGAAGCGGAAGGAGAGGTCGCCGGCAAGGGCCCGGTCGTCCAAGGCCAAGGCCACCGCCGAGGTCGCCGTGGATCGCGCCGCCGAGTGGAGGGAGTCCATCACCACCACCAGGCGCCTCGAGCAGCACGTCGTCGACGGCATCCTCCCCGACCAGCAAACCGCCGAGTGGCGCGCCGCCGCCGGTGAGTCTTTCCCCACCCCAAACTCCTCTGATTTGGTGGTGTTCGAATCTTTCTTTCTCCGTGGCTTTGGCGTGCCCGCGCATTCTTTCCTCCGCGGGCTGCTGCATTACTATGGGATCAGTCTCTGCGCACTGAATCCCAACTCCATCCTTCATATCGCCATTTTCATCAATCTCTGTGAGGCCTATCTTGGGATAGAGCCTCACTTCAATCTTTTTCTTCATCTTTTTCTTCTTAAACCTTATCCTCGAACCGACTGCCCACAAGTAGTCGGGGGCGCCGGACTCCAACTCCGCGAGGGTCGAACTCGGGAGTATTTTGACATCCCTTTCCTTACCTCCAATAAAGGGTGGCAGTCCGAGTGGTTTTACGTAGGAAACCACTCGCCTGCCATCTCTCCAGAAATTGATTCTCGTCCTGTTCCCTCCCAATCCTGGACCGCTCTTCCCAAGGAGAGTGAAATGGATCAGGTTCGGGAACTCCTGGGTCTTATTTCCCAGTTGAAGGACAATGGGTTGTCTGCCGTCGGAGTGGCAGCCAACTTCGTTCTGCGCCGGGTCCAGCCACTCAAGCAGCGGGCTCACCCGGCGTATGAGTATTACGCCGAGGGGGACAACACGCGCGAAGCCCCGAGCGCGTCGACAAAGTCCAAGCCGCCGCTCGGCTTGGCAAATTCTTCGCGACTGGAACCTCCCTGAGGACCACTGACTGTCCTCCGGCGTTCAACTTGGGAAATCCACGCCCTGAGGTATTTAGTCAATCTGTTGTTGTTTTTATTTCAATTCCACCCATTGGGTGTAATCTCAGAACTGAACCCAATTTTTGCAGGGTCGAGCTGCCTTTGTATCCCTCCCTCCTTTGCCTGAGATGCCAAAGGGAGTGGATCAACCGGCTCGGCGCAGGGCCGTTGGATCTGAAGAAGCAGTCGGGGAAAGTGAGAGTGATCTGCGCGACTCGGATATCACTCTGTCATCCTCTCCTTCTCCCGATGTGCTATCTCCGAGTGGTGGGAAGGCTGCTCCTGCTCTGAAGAAGCGGAAGATCTCCACTGGGATCGTGTTTAGGGATGCGCCAAGCCGGCGTCAACTCCTTATCTCTGAGTCGTCTGACTCGGAAAAAGATGAAGCTGGCGTCGCCGAGTCGTCACTCCAACCGCTGATCACAAGCTCGGAGCAGTCTCCCCTTGCAGTAATGCCTCTGAGTGCTGCAAGTCCGAGGGACCTCCCTTCCCCCACTCGGAAAGGAAAGCGCCTAAGAATGCGCATCTCTACTCTGTAAGTATCCTTATCATCTCTTTGATTTACCTTATGTTCTTCTATTAATTATCCATATATGCTTTATCCTGTAGCACGCCGTCTGAGGTCCCCTTCTCGGGTCCTCCGCCTCAGTCGGCGGTTGAGACCGAAGCCCCATCAATCCAAACTCCAGAGGTGCCGATCCACTCGGCTGATCTTCTCAGCGATCAGCCTGTGGGTCCGCCACCAGAGTCGCAGCGGGAGCCAACCCCGCCTCCGCCGAGTCCTACACCAGCGTCGCCGACCCCGCCGCCAGTTCCTCAAGGCAGCCCCCAGCATGCTCCTGCAGTTGAACCGACTGCAGCAGTGGAGGAGCCCCAGACTGCGGCGGTCGAGATTGCTTCTGCGGCGGTCGGCGTTATGAGTGGTGGTGCTCCCCTGACTCCTCTGGAGGAGTTCATGTCACTCCATCTTCGCATGGGCAACATAGCCAAGGTATTTCCCGAGCTACTTATCTTGTTGATATCAAGTACCGAGTGGTACATTAATTCATATTGTCATCTGACTTGTTTTTGCAGGACTTAGCTGCTGATGCCGAGGCCAAAGCCTCGGTTATTCAAGAATTATCTTCTGCAGTTGCTAAGGCCGACTCTTTGGTGGCCCGAGTGGCTGAGCTCGAGGCTGCTGCGGTCGAGCGCCAGGCTGAGTTGGAGGAAGCCCAGCGTACCACCCGCGATTTATGCGGGGAGGTAGAGCAGGCTAAGCTCAACGAGGCCCAGGCCGTGCACGAGCTCAGAGGTATGTTCTTCCTTGTTTGTTTTTCTGTCAGACGTGAACATATTATTCAGATCTAACTTTCTGTAGATTATCGATATCGGATTATGTCCCAATTCGCAGAGCTCACTGCCAAGGTGGCCCGGCTGCAAGGTGAAGCTGAGGCGCTGCGCACCGAGAAGATAGCGCTGGAGGACGCTATCCGAGTGGTGGCGGAGGAGATCGAGCCGGAGGCGTCATCGTCTTCAGCTTCCATCCTCGACCGCGTTCGGGCGCTCCCACGCTACTTCCGGCGGCAGCTCTGCTCCATCAGCCAGGCCAGCTGTGGCCATGTCCTGGCGGTGCTCAAATCGCTGTTCCCGGCGTCAGACCTGGAGCCACTCGGCCGCGGGTATGCTGCCGGCAACTCTGAAGACGACGTGGGCAGACTACTCCATGAAGTCGAGCCCATCGCCAATGTCCTGTCCAAGGATGTTGTTGATGACTCGGATGAAGCGGCCCCGTCTGGTGCTGGTGACCCTGCAATGTAAATAAAATATTTGTAGTATTTGGTCGAACTAGTATTGTTTGAACAATGTTTGAATTGTCATTGTTGTATATAAGTTTTTGTTACAACTCCCTTTCTTTCTGCGCTGGCCTTAATTTCTGAGTGGTTGACCTGTTACGGAGTAGATTAGCCTCGTTGGTCTCAGTCTCATGCCGCAGAGTCTTTGTCGTACGTTTAGAGCTTTGACTTGGCGAGTACTTTCCCTCTCGATTTAAGGTTTATTCCACTCATACTTTATGTGTGTGACGCGAAAGAGGAAATGCGAGTAGTAGAAATAGATGAAAGATGAAATCAACTTTATTGATAACTCATTGTGAACATGCCGAGTTGTAACTGGGGGTGACTACCCTTCAAAATCACTCGGAAAAAATAAATCTAAAATAAAAAGATAAATACATAACTAGATTAGGCGTAGAAACGCTGTAAGTGCTCGATGTTCCATGGATTTATCGATGTAGGCGTTCTACTGTGTCCAGAGTCAATTGATCCATACGCGCTTGAATTGTCCTCTGGTAGATCGCGCCGGCGTTTTTCAGACCGAAGGCTAAAGAAGCACCGAACGGCGTGATGAACATGGTCTTTATCTGATCCTTAGGCTCTGGGCCTGTCTGGTAATAGCCTGGATAGCTATCGAGAAAGCAGAGCAGGGCGGAGCCTGCCGTGGAGTCTGACTCTGCCCCGATGATGGCCGTCTTCTTTGGGTCGTCCAGGTCCAGAGAGATCCTCTTCAGCTCCGTCTCCTTGCTTGGCGCGATGGCTTCTCTCGCTGGCTTCTTGGTGGGGATCTCTAGAGCGTCCTTGTCCACCTCCTGTGATGCAGCCAGTACTTGTTCCATGCGCTTGGACATGTCCAGGGCGGCTGCCGCGTTGAGAGTTTCCTGCTCGCATGTGTATGCGACTCGGACGTCTCCCAAGACGGTGATTACGCCTTTAGGTCCTGGCATCTTGACCTGCAAGTAGACGTAGTGAGGAATCGCCATGAATTTGGCGAGCGCCGGCCTCCCGAGGATGGCGTGGTATGCAGTTTCAAAGTTCGCCACCGTGAACTGCATGTGCTCGGTCCGGTAATTGTTCCGGTCTCCGAAGGTAACGGGCAATGTGATGTGCCCGAGTGGTTCCGCCCCCTCTCCCGGTATCAAACCGTAGAATGCGGATTGGGGGGGACTCAGGTCGAGAGTAGTCAGGCTGAGCTCCTTCAATGTGTTAGCAAAGAGGATGTTCAGGCCACTGCCACCGTCGACTAGTACCTTGGTGAGCCGAACGTTGCGAATCGTCGGGGCTACCACCAAGGCATGGGACCCGGGCTTCGGTATGAAGTTTGGATGATCCTCCCGGGTGAATGTGATCGGAACTTCCGACCACTTGAGGTACTCAGGTACCGGTGGCTCCCTCGCGTGCATGACCTGGCGATGGGTGAGCTTCTGCTGGCGCTTCGACTCAAACTCTGGTCCGCCATAGATCATGCGGACCACTCGGTCGGCTTCCTGAAAGTCATCGCCGGGCTCGTCGTTTCGTCTGTCGTCTCGCGGGGAACCATCGTTCCTCTTTCTGTACGGAGGGCCTCTGTTGCCCCCGGTGAAGGCTCGCTTGAGCCCGTAGCACTCTCGCGCCGAGTGCTTGTGTTTGTGGTAAGGGCATTGCTCATCGAGCATGCGCTGGAAGTCCTCTGGAGTTACCCGACCTCTAGACCGGTCCAGGGCGGCGACCATGTCTCCCTCGCTCTTCTTCTTGCGAGGTTGGCTGTCATTGCGTCGATGGTCGTCGTGTCGGTCTTCGTCTTCGCGGCGGTCGCGTTTGCGAGTCGTCTTGTTCTCTTCTTCCCAGCGACTTCTGATCTCGCTGAGCTGTTCTTTTTCCGCGATCTCTGCGTCCGCCCACGTGCTAGCGACCCGGAACATGTCATTGACAGTCGCGGGTGGCTTCCTAGTCCACTTGTGAATCAGTCTCCCGTCGGAGATGCCGCGTTGGAAAGCTGACATCACCTCCTGATCCGTGACGTCCGTGATGGAGTTGCGCTTTTCTGAGAACCTGCGCACGAAGTCGTGCAGGGTCTCGTTGTTGCGCTGCCTGATCTGACCGAGGAGTCGCTTGCTCCCGGGCCTCTCCCAGGTACCGAGATAGTTACCGATGAAGAGTTCGGTAAGCTGCTCCCAGTTGTCGATGGCGTCCTGCGGGAGTCCTGCCAGCCAGTTGCGGCAGTCCTTGGTGAGCATGATGGGAAGATAGTTTGCCATCACGTCCTCGTCGCCGCCGGCCGCTTGTACGGCGGTGTAGTAGATCTGAAGCCATTGAGATGGGTCAGATTTCCCGTCGTACTTGTCGATATCCGACAGCTTGAAGCCTCTGGGCCACGTCACGCTTCTCAAGCGCTCGGTGAACGACTGGAATCCGCCGATCCGACCTCTAGGGCGGGAATCGCTCGGACCCGATCCGTCAGCTGCTCTTGGGGGTGTGCTGTCCCTCCTGCGATCCCGGTCCCTGGGCGGGGAACGGGTCCTCCGATAGTTCCGAGTCCTGGGTGGAGTTCGGTCCTGTCGGTAGGTTCTGCTGCGCGGTGGAGTTCGATCTCTTGGCGGAGTCGGTCGCCTGGGTGGTGGAAGCACTCGTCGTCGTGGCGGAGTGCGACCGCCATTGTTGCCGCGCCTTGGGCTACCGGAGAGGTCAGAGTAGTCTGACTCCGTCGAGTAGCCGCTCCTGTTGGGGTTACGACGGGGATTCCCATGATCCCGATCGTACTCTTCGCGCCGTCGGATTTCCTCATGGTGGCGCTCTTCGGCGCTGTTGGTGATGACATCCCTCGCATCTCGATCTCTGTTGATCGTGGTGCGGAGGTCTTCATCACGACCCGATCCGCTGCCGGCCCGGTGTCGAGATGGACCGGGCTCAGGAGCGTCCGTGGTCGTTCTGCCTTGCATCTGGTGAACCTGGACGGAGGCGGCCTGCACGAGAGCCCTTATCTTTTCCAGGCCCGGAGTGTTAGGTGGCAGCCAATTGATTTCCTCGTTGATAGTAACGAGGTTCTGGACCGGTGTCTCGTAGACGTCGTATCCGTTGGACTCAAACATGCCGTCGCGCATCAAGTTCCGGGTGCTCCTCCGGTCGTGTTGATCCCGTTGGCGACGATGATCTTCAGAGTGGGGCTCTTGGAGTCGAGCAGTGCCAGATCCTGACGCGGTGGCTCCGTGCGGTCGTGCGGCTCTGCGAGTCGCCCGACTGGCGTTGCGTCCTCGACGCTGGTTCCTGGCTTCAGTCGTCTCCTCAGCTGGAGTGACCTCATCTTCTGAGACAGGATTGGTTGGCGTTGCTGGCGCCACCATGTAGCAATATGATCCGACTCCCTCTTGCGCGAGGTAGTCTTCCTCGGACTCGGAGAAGTCGGATGTGGGCGTATAACGCTCCAAACTACTCGGAGTCAATTCTCCGAGTGATCCTAGTAGTTCTGGCTCTGTGGAGGCATCGGACACTTTGTATCCTTCCGGCAGATCGTCCAGGATTGAAGGTCCCAGTAGATCTAATCCGTAGGAGTCGCTCCCAGAGAAGTAATCATCCGACTGGACGATGTCCTTCATCTTCTGCTTCCGAGCAAGCGCGCAAAAGCCAGGGGTCTGGACAGTAATGACCTCAGGGCTCTGGACGCGTGTTGGTCGAGCGTTTACGCTCTGCGATGACTCGGCGACGCGACTCTCAGGAGTCGGTTCGGAACCGAGTGATTGTAGATCTGTTCCCGACTGGTCTGGCCTCGCGTTCTGCGATGGACTCAGCGGGGTAGATCCGGCACGATCAGATGCGATCGGACCGGATTGGGCCGTGATGGCCGAAGTCAGCGCCAGAGAGTAGACCTCCGTGGCGACCGTAGCTCCTGCCGCTCGGGTATCCAAGGCGGCGGTGATGACGTCCCCGAACTGGATCTCGACTTCGTCGACGTCCGGGAGGTTGCAGCTGTCCAAGATCTTGACGTGATCCATCGAGCTTACCAGATTGATCTCGGCGATATCCCCTACCTGGCGCGCCACTGTCGGTGATATTATCTCCGGCAGTCTTCCACGGGGTAGCCCACGGAAGTGATTTGTAATGCAGGGAAGATCGCAGAGATCGGAAGCAGGATGGTTAGGATGGACAGACACAAGGGTTTATACAGGTTCGGGCCGTCGACTCGACGTAATACCCTACGTCCTGTTTTGGGGTGTTGTATTGCGTAGATTGTGAGTTGAGATGTGTTCAGATGTTTTGGAGGGGGTCCCTGCCCGCCTTATATATCGGGGGGCAGGGTTACAAGTCGGTTTGTATCCGATCCTATCTCTAAGAATTCTTTCCTTCTTTACAATAATTCCTATTCCAACTAGGACTTCTCCTTCCAGATCCTTCCTCCGTGCGCCGACTTGTCCCGCACGTCTTCAGGTCCAGAACGGTGGGCTGGGCCGCCCCCTTTTGGTGGGCTGCCAGGCTTGCTCGTGAGGTACCCGGGTACTATATCCCCCACAAGCCTATTAGCTAGTTTAAGAGAGCTAATGGTGGTTAAATGGCCACCAGAGGATTATTGGCAAAAGACTTGAATGCCGACCAAATAACCATATTTGGTCCTATCCGACACCTAAAGACTTGGGCAAAAGAGCAATTTAAGCCTTGCATCCAAACACACCTAGGTCAAAGTTTAACGAGGGCAAAACCTTAGCTTTAGCCCATCATAACAGGGCTGTCAGATAGGTGCAATGCCTTTTACATATTTGGGCCTTCCTTTGGGCACCACTAGACCAGCAGTCGAAGAATTCCTCCGAATGTTATCAAGAATCGAAAAGAGACTCATGGGTATCAACAGGTTCCTCACTTATTCTGGTAGGCTGATTTTGGTGAAGTCAGTTTATGCAGCTATGCCGACTTTCTATCTCTGCACATTTAAAATGCCTGTTCCCATCATGGACCAAATTGACAAATATTGTAAAAGTTGTCTCTGGAATGGAGGGAATCTCTCCAAGAAAGGGGGTCATCTTGTTGCCTGGAAAACAGCAATTAGGCTAAAGGAACAAGGTGGGCTGGGAATCATTGATATTCGGCAACACAACACTGCTCTCTTGCTCAAGTATCTTCATAAGTTCTACAGCAAAGCAGATCTTCTCTGGGTTCACCTGACTTGGTCCCGCTTCTATACAAGAGGAAATCCACCTCATGCCAGGAAAAATGTTGGCTCGTTCTGGTGGAAAGATGTCATGAGCCTAAAAGACACTTTCCTGTCCATTGCTGCTCCAGTTGTTCACAAAGGGGATGCTGTGCTTTTTTGGAAGGACAACTGGGATTTTGGGGTTCTCAGCGTGAGATTTCCGCAGTTATTCTCATATGCCAAGAAGAACAATTGTGCAGTTAGGAGCTTCCTGTCATGGCCAGTGGAAAGATCTTTTAACCTGCCTCTCTCCACAATTGCCTCACAGCAACTAGATGAACTCAATCAGCTTCTTAGCTCGGTGCAACTTGATGAGAGTTCTATGGATATTTGGTCATATATTTGGGGGTCCTCCCTTTTCACGACCAAAAAAGCATACCAGAAGTTAATTGGCACCAGAGTTTGCTCGCCTCTTTTTAAATGGATGTGGAAATCCTCCTGCCGTGGCAAGCACAAATTCTTTTTCTGGCTGTTGTTGAGAGATCGTTTGAACACAAGGAACCTGCTCCGATGGAAGAACATGCACCTTGATGATTACAGTTGCGTTTTATGCTCCTCAGGCTCGGAGGAAACCATTATGCACTTGTTCTTCTCTTGCCCATTCAGCCAGAGCTGCTGGACGCTGATAGGATCACCTGGGACCTGAACCTCTCCCCTCTAGGGATGATTGTGGCTGCTAGGCAAGCATTTGATGCTACAGTATTGTCTTTGATAATGAAGCCATTTCGCTCACACTTTGGAGGAGCTTCTTCCTTAAGGAGATGTCTCTGGTCTTGCTTAAGGCAAAACCAGTGGTGAGAGTTGCCATTGAAGCTTGGATGAGTAGTCTGTAATAGAGCTTTTTCATTCTTTTTCTTTTGAGTTTGTAAACTCACAAACACTCTGTACATACTTTGTGCATATTTATACAAAAAAATAGGTAGGGGCCTCCCCTACTGACTTCGGTCAAAAAAAAACAGGGTATTGATTGAATACCTTCAGCTTTGGGACTGTTGACAACCAAAATTGGCACCAAATGGATTTTGTTGTCAGTCTGAGGCATGACGGTTTAACCGGATGCCTATGGCGGTTAAACTAGCCTGAGCAAAGTTCTCAAAAGTGAAATTGGACCCGTGCGATCTAGTGCTTTCGACCATATTTCAGAACCTACTTCAGGACCTACTTCAGGATTCTCACTTCGACCATATTTCCCAAACCTGCATGTGCAATACAAAGCAGAGTATACTCCTCACTTTGAACCAGCTATGCGGCTCTGGAAATCCTGGGCTCCTGCCTAAAATTTCTCTATCAATAATAGTGGGAGTTTGAAAAGTTTCACTGCGCACACCAGTCACCAGACCATTGAACTTTTTCTAGTGCTTCCCCAAACACATCAGATAGTTACTTTTTTTAATGCTTCCTAGTGATATTTACTCTTGTATTATGATTATATTACTGTTAGATATGGCTATATGCTCCCTTCTTATTTGTATCAGGGTTGCTTTAATTTGACGCAAAAAAGAAAGCAGGCCCGTCACAGAAAACTTATGACCAGCTCCATGCCATTGTTTTAAGTTTGACATCTTGTAGTTGTAGACCATGAAAAACAGGGTTTGACCTTTCGTTATGTTTTCAAGATCATTTTTTTAACAGAGAACTTATTTCGAGTGGCATTGCTACATAATTTTCACGCTCCTATAATATAATTTTTGACATAGGCCTCAATACAATCTTTAACTGTCTATGCCCATATGGGAGAATAAATTATGGCACACACTCACACACAGATACCAACAAATGGTTACGATTCTTATCTTGAGCAAAGGTGGTACACAGATATTTTCTTTGGTGGTTGCTGCTTTAGTATTTGAAGCACGTATCACTAATATTTATAAAATCTAGCAAAATTTTTGGCCTGCATCTTTTAGGCAGTCTCTAAATTTTCCAGTGGAGAAGTTTTTTCTAGCTCTTCAACTACATAAGGGGCATGATTCTATATTTAGGTATCTTTGCTCATCAATCGATGGTACCAAAAGAATTAGATGCTCAAGGACAAACGTGAGTAAGAGAACCCACCTCAGAACTATTCTCTCCTAGCACATTAGATATATATCTCTCCAGATAAGTAGAACCCATTTTTGCCTGCCAAATAATTAATGATCTCATTTCGTATACAAACTTGAAGGCACAAATTGGAACGTGGGAAATAGTTTTGAAATGAAATAATTTTCTTGTCCTAAGTGTGACATATTGAAAAATGGAGGAGTACTTGCACTTGAAACAATGTGCTATCTGTGCCGTATGTAAACTTACATCTAATGTCAATGAAGTGGAGCACTCTGTTTCAGTAAAGCCATGTTTGTGCTCCATTTCATCAAGAATCTCATTTATACGTTGTATGACAGGTCGTTTTGCAGGGTTAGGGTCAATGCATTGTATGCCTATCTCAGTGCATACTCTTACATGCTCCAGTCGTTCGTCTACCAGCGACGTTTGAAACCTAGCACTCCAACTTTCAAGTACCTAGCAAAAGGCAGTCAAGAGGTATCATCATAATATGGAAAACTATAACATGCATTGCATGTAAAAATTATATACTCAATGTTAATGTGCAAACATTATCAATATATCATAATATGGTTGTTTTGTGAAACCTCATCATTGTTTTTTGTTCATATAAAACACTTGAGGATTTTTACAATGATTGGGAAAAAAATGACAGATGTCCATCAAGAGGGATGTACGGTGGGAGAATAGGATGTCATTAGTGGTATCTAGAGAAAAGTACCAATAATTGAAGTACCGGTGTGTACTTCCAGATACTTCTCTAGGCACTTCTTATCTGTCCACTGTATGATTCCTCTACATGGACGGCTCTCATTTTTTCAAAAATTGAAACTCTTATTTTTAGCATCAAGTTGTTTGTTTGGAACAGAGTATTCTTACATTCTGAATCTCCGGATACCCCTTTTGTCCTGTCAGTATTTCTATAATTATGACACCAAGACTATATATGTCTGACTTTAATGTGATTACTCTGCCATAGAATTCTGGCGCCATATATCCCCTGCATAGAACATTTCAATCTGATAAACTTTAAGAACAAAATGGGTCTAACACAATTTGTAGCAGACAAAAAATATTGTTCACTAAAGATGTTTAGCTAGCTTACTGTGAACCAAATAATTTTGAAGTTATAGCCAGGGTTTGTTTTTCACCAAAGCACTTTGAGAGACCAAAATCAGCAATTTTAGGCACCATGTAGCGATCAAGCAGAATGTTTGCAGGTTTTAGATCTAAGTGAACAATTTTCTGCTGGTGAAGATAATGTAAACCGTCACAAATTCCCCTAATTATCTGATAACGTGTCCTCCATTCAAGTCCTCGAGATGCATCTGCAAATCAGAGAGCAGATTTAATTATTTTCTTTTTCTGGAGGGTGTTATTAGAATACTTAAGTCCATAGTGTTCTTATTCTAGTCACCAGTCCATCAATTAAAAGCAAAATATGAATGGTCCTAAACACGAATTTTTTAATACACGGGATGGTTCAAGTGAAACGCTAAGGCATCTTGAATTCTAGAATCTTGGTTCAAGTGAGAAGACATCTTTTTTTTCGATGTAACAAGATGGAATGGAACGTACCACTAATGTAGTTATCTAAACTCCCTTTTGGTAGAAACTCAAAGCAGAGCAACCTTTGTCGTTCCTCTGCTATGACATTCTTGCCCTCAAACTTCCACACTTTCCCCTGCGTATCAGCACAGTATCCTAGGAATCGTACTATATGTTTATGCTTCACCCTCATCAAACTATCAACCTCTTGGTTGAATTTCTTCTCATGCACCTCAAACATTTGGGACAGCTTCTTTACAGCTACTACATGATTCCCAAGTAGACCCTGCCAGTCACAACATTTGCTTTGTCAACATGAACAATTGAGCATGGGTATTTTTTTATCAATTATGAACAAGTTTGGAGCAGTTGAGAGTGCTCATACCTTGTAAACAACTGCAAACCCACCGCTTCCAATTTGCTGATCATCAGAGAAATTATTTGTGATAGCTTTCAGAAACCGTAATGGCAGATCTGTCGGCTCTGCACTTGGATCAAGTATTATGCGCTCGAGTTTGCGCGCACTGTCCTCACAAATCATTTATAATCACATATATTACTTTACCTATCAAACAAGAACCAGAATTAATAAATAGGTTTGTAAATGTGTGTAACATCCCACAGTTTTCTGGAATGTCAATTGTGCAAAAATGTGGAATTTAAATTTTTTTGTGGCATGCATACAAGTTATCCAACTATAAGATTGTCTTCATTGATTCTCCCACAAAATTCCGAGAAAATAAAAATATTAATGCAAATTGGTTGCTAAGGTTGCAAATATGCTAGTATGGACATTTGAAATTTATTTGGATTTTATTTAGATTTATTTGAATGGATTTTGAGTTTGAATTGAATTTCAAACTCAAAATCAAATTACAAAAGAAAAATATATAACCTAACCTAACTTGGGCTCTAACCCGCTAAGCAGTCTGGCCCACGTAACCTAAGTCTAATCCTACCCCTCCAACTCCTACGTCAGCGCAACACAACCAACTCCGCAGGCCGCCAGCCCACTCGCGACCCAACAACCCCACACCAGCAGTTCCGCCCGCCGCTCTCCTCTTTTCTCTCTCTGGCACGTAGGACCCACCTGTCAGCTTTCTCTTCCCCTCGGTGTGCCTCCCCTATTTTTGTTCCCCGTGTGCGCGTCGTCGGCTGCCGCTCGCGCTACCACCGCCCCGTGAGACGAGGACGCCGCGATCCCGAACCACCTCACCACAACCCTAGATCAGAGCCCCTTCTAGAAGCTCCCCGCACCGTGATATAACGGCCATACCGTCGTCGTCTGTGCAGGGGGGCGCACACCTCAACGGTAGCCCCACGTCGCGCCGCGCGATCCTGTTGTTTCTTTTACGCTAGCGCCCGCACATCCCAGCCACTTCGCGATGCCGTGTCGGACATAGAGGCATGGGCCCACAAGGACGCAGGAATACTCCTAAGGGAGCATATGGAAAAGAGTGGAGACTATGGCACAGGACAGCGTAGGACTCTACGCTAGAAGGAAACTAGTCGCTTATGTATAGAAAGTACATGTGTTTGCGAGATATGTATATGTGTCTGCCTGCATTCGACTATGATCTACTCTTTCTATCCTGTAGCCCTGTCCGCCATGTATATAAAGTCGAGCAGGGACCCCTTTCAAATCATCTGATAACTCTCAGACTAAGTTCAACAAGCACTATTTATCAATACCCAAGATCATAGGGCAACCTTGTACTCATATTTTCACTATGTAATACAATATCAGCAACAGGACGTAGGGTTTATGCCTAGTTGGCAGCCCGAACCTGTATAAATCGCGTGTCACGTAACCATTGAATTCTTGATTCCTAGAACACTGACATTTGGCGCCCTAAGTAGGGGTGTTCTCTAGGAATCCTTTGGAGAATTCAATGACGCCAACCAAACAGTCAAGCATGCTCCTTAAAGGGGAGACATTCGTTTTTGGATCGTGGGAGTGTGTGGCAGACTGTGATGGCGGTTTTCAGCGTCATCTCAAGCCATAACCAAGGAGAAGCCAGGAGCATCGAGCATGGAAGAACTCGTCGAGAATTTCGGCAGAATTCAACTTTCTGATACGCTTGAATTATGCAAACTCGAGTACGGAGCGACTTCAATTTAGATTCAAGCTCAATTTACACCTTTTGAGTTGGAATTGTTTCCATCAATTGGCGTAAAAACCCACCCAACCCAAACCCGATTCGGATTTCGCAATCGCCATAAAGAGCCCCGGGTTCAGTTCGAGTCCATTACGGATAAGAACAAGGAAGGGACTACTTATTGGAAGAACATGAAGCAAGAGAAGATGGATTGTTCGCGTCAAATACTTGTCCTCGCATATGATATGCCCTATCAGTCCAGTCCACCTTCTTGCATTGGAAGCGGAAGCCAAAACAGAGATTGCTACTTAAAGTTCTAGCTAGCTGGTGGCTTGCGGTTAGGTTTGGGCACTGGACGGTGGACACCACGCCGGTGTCATGGATGCAGTGCCTTACGGCGCAAGCACGTGGTGGGACAAGAAGCAAGATCTGCTCAGGCCGTGGATGTGGAGTCCAATCCCCGGAAACAATGTAAAGGTCAGGAGTGCTACGCATGTGCATGAAGGTGGAGTTCGCTTCGTACAAGTCACATTGTGTTAGTGTTTGAGTTGTGCAAGGGCTAGCAGGGAGTCAACGCGAGCACACCTATGACGAGGTGTTATGTACGTGACTCAAGAGCAGGCAAGGGAGCACAAAGTATATCAGCACTAATTGGTGATGTTTTTTCTCTTTTATGAAAACAACTGGAGACTTCACGAGTGCATGTGTGTGCAGTGTTAGCAAGACGAACCAAGGGCTTCGTCTGGATCGCGATATATGGGCGGTGATGGGCGATCAGTGTGGTACATAAATTGGTTCAAGACATTATATCTTGATACGGCAAGGCGGCTAGTTGTCACTTGAGTATAGTGCAGCAGTTCGACAACGATAAGGGTGGACAGTCTGACGATTGGCCACGTCGGTCTATGGCGATGGAGTTTGTTGTCCGGATGCGTGGCAGGGCTGTGCGCACAGTGGAGCTACAGGGAACAGTGAGTGTTGCAGAAGCTGATGAAAATTGCAACAGGAGAAGGAGGAGATTAGTGCACATACCTGACGTCAGGCCTGTGTTGCGGGCTCGTTGGCAACGAGCGGATGCTACCGACAATGTTCAGTCGTGGTGCACATGGCGACTGATGGGAGTTCGATGGAGGTTCAGTGGGTGCTCAGGAGTGGCGGAGTCAGGTAGCAACATGACATGGTCGAGGTGTGGAGTAGCTCATTGGTGGTCCACCTGTGATAGATAGACCGGGTCAGACAGTTCGCAGGGCAAATAGCGAGCAGTTCAGGATGCTTGGCGGACAGTTCACATGAAAGGTGAACATACCATGGTGCATGGCAAAGAGACTGGCTGCAACAGGCTAGTCAGACCGTGGTCAGAGACAATGACAGGATCAACGACGACGACATAGGAGCATGGCGGCTGACGGGTTGTTGTTCTCTGTGCGTGGCGACATGCGGCATGAGCTCGGGATGTAGGTTCGCATGGGAGGAGTTTGCGTTCTTCCAAATTAAATCAGCAAGAGTGCAGATCGATTCGAGTTGCACATGCAGGTTTCTGAAGCGTGAATCGATGGGCGCGAAGAAGCTTCAAGGGCTGAACTGGAAGGAAGTATAGATTGTGGTGTCTATGCTTGCAACTGGAGTAATCTGATTGGACGTGGCTGCAGGAGGCTACTGTGTAAGACGATGGGCGTAGCATGGCAGCGGTAATGGTAGAGCAATGCTAATGTCACAGTTCTGATATGTGGTTCGGATAGTAATTGTGAGGTTATCATCATCATGGATGCAATCAACTGGAGCATAGTGTAAGATTCAATTAGCTGTTACAACGGGTATGAATCTGATTTTGCTTGGCAGAGATTGTGGTGATAGAAGAGAAGGGTGCACAGTTGCAGGTGGAATCACAGAGCTAAGAATAGCTGTGGATAGCAACGTTTCTTCTGGCAGCTCTTGATAGAGCGGCAAAGGCAACAACTCAAGTTTGGTGTACATGGAGGTTTGCGCATGACGACTTCAAGGTGGCGAAATATTTGCCAAGGTGGAGTTTTTTTAGAATATGTGTCAAATATTTGTACGAGTCCGGTTATGATGGGATTTGAAGTTGTAATTAGCAGTATAGGGTAGAGTCCGTGTCAAACTCTATACCTGAGTCTCCTCATAAATATGAGAGGAGGGCTGCTATTGTAACCATGACGACATAGCGACAGGCTTGCAGGGGAGGCAGTACGATGCCAGGACCTTGGAGTGGCCGATGTTGCGATATTGGGGAGGAGCGCCTGTAGTCATGCCTCGGGGATGTAGGCTTCGACTAAACCTTGTCAATAAAGATCATATATTGGCGTATGTGATCTGGCATGTTCGTCTCCATAGATCCAATCGGCGTTTCCGCAGCGTGGGGATTAGTCGGCGGCTCGTCGTTCGGAGGGCTAATTTCTAATTGCCACGCCGCCCTCGCCTGTGCCGGTGTATGATCCGGTGTCGCCCCCGAACAAGAACGCCACATCGAAGCCCAGGAGCGCACCAACGGTGGTGGCAGTTCCTCTGATGTCGAGAAGCCCTTCCCAGCGGCGGGCGACACGTTGTTGAGACGCACCTCGTTAAGTTTGGCGCAGACCTACTCCTCGTCTCCGTGCACGATGACGTGGTCTACAACTCAGACGACGGCATGGGGGGCCTCGCTGTCGACGTCGACAGCGTGGGGGGATGCTTGCGCGGTGGAGTGGTTGTGACCCTCACCGACGAGGCACGGCCGGTGTGGTAGGGCCGGGTGCCCAGGGCAGCAGCCAGGGCTGGTGCGGCGGGAGACGACGGTGCTTGTGGCATGCTCGATGTAATGTCTATGAGGGATGGGAGGGATGGGTGTGGAGTGGAGAAGAAATGAGAGATAGAGGGTCTTTTTGCAAATTGCCACCATGTTGGCGGCGCCACATAGGCGAAAATTGCCTCCGTTGACAGTTTTGGACTTCCACTCCCCCTCTTTAATAGTTTGTGGACCTAGATGATGATGACTGGTTTTAGTTAACAGACCCACAGATGGGATGGGGTAAAAGTTAATGAACCCCGATGAAATTTACTCTACCTTTTTACCTTCAAGATGTTTACAGATGATGTCAACTACTCTTATCATTTCCATATTGCTAGCGGTTGAGAGCCGAACTCTCTAGCAATTTTGTTCAGTAAGTCGTCAACTTGGTAGCTCTTGGAGACAGTTACCCATGCAGCAGCATCAAAATCCAGTTTCACAATCTTGTAGACATGATCAACTAAAGTAGTTTTACCTACTCCAACCATCCCCCAAACTGTGACGATTTTGGTGCTCCTTTCTTCCAAATCATCGACTAGCCACCCCTTGAGCATTGTTCCATTACCTTCAATACCCACTAGATCCTCTTCTCTAGCAAAACACAAATCTTGGTTGGTGAATCTAATATGATGACCACTGTTTCCATCGTACCTCTGCATTCTAGAGACAGCATAGCGGTCCCTCCTATTTGCACCACCTTCAAGGTCAGTATTGATATCATGGAGCTCGTGAGCTAAACGGTGCCAAACCTTGACATGCTTTGAGGAGCCGGTGTGTCTGAGGACCGGTGGATGGTCGCTTCCTGGTGTGATGAGTGATTGACAATGTGGTGTAGACTAACGTTTCCTTTGGCTCAAGTATTGCAGGTGTAGAATGCGGCTTGATTGCATTGGTGCAGGTGAAGAACAGGCGCGAAAGGTCTTAGCCATGGCGGCCTCCGAGGAGCGGAGAGACAAGTAGGCTTGGTTCGAGGGACCCGGTGGCCAGATGGATCAAGTGCGGTTCACATGGTGCAAGAACGAGCAAGGGGACGTGGTTCCGGTGCGAGGTAGCGGCTCACAACCGAAGCTCGTACGCGGACATGAAGCCGGTGCAAGGTAGCGGCTAACGACCGAAGCTTGTACGCGGGGTTTGGTGATTTGGCCACAAAATCATCAGGAGGACGGTTTCTTGGTTTGGGCCTCAAAACCAAGCCCAAGGACTTGGCGTGGTGCGGCCCATCAGGAGGAGCCGTGGGCGTCAAGGAGCCTGGACCGGAGGACACGCGGCGTGGTCGCAAAGCTTGCGTCGAAGGGAAGCAAGGTTGCGACGGATGCGGTCCGAGCCGGAAGAATATTCGCAACTATGACAAATTTGCCCCTAAGGGGTATTGTGTTGTATGCTTCATGTGAGGGCGTTCTGGATATTTGCAGGGCGCCTATATATATGAGGAGTGGCTATTGTAGGCAGCCATCCCTTGGAGAGGACAGGTGGTAGACATCTCATTTGTTTGTGAGAGGGTCTTTTCTAGGGTTTGAGAGGGAGAGAGAGGAGGGATCTTTGATTTGATCTTTTTGCCATTCTATCTTTGTTTGTGCTAGCAAGTGGCTTGTAACCGCACATGGTGAAGTAATCCAAAGTTCAATTTTGTGCCATGATTTGAATCCACGAGCTCCTTTTCTTTTTCCTATTTTCAGAGCTATTTTCGGAGCTATTTTTGGGGGATTTTCGTTTTTCATTCTCTAGGCCGTTTCCTCTCGGATTTCTTTAGGGGAATCACACATGAGTGCCTTGCGCCTCTTTTCTTGGTGATCTCTTGCCCCCAAACGTTGGGATTCGTCCTAGATTTGAAGATTTTGGGATGAACTCGAGGAGGGTGTGTTCTTCGCTAGATTTGAGATTCCCAGAGTTCTACGAGGTTTGAGGCCGAGATCTTGGGGCATAGCCTCTCCTTGAGGTGTATATCATCTACCCAAAATCTTAAGGTGTATATCATCCGATCGCACTGAGGGAAAGGTTAGGTCAGTGACTCGATTGTTGACCTATCGATCCGACCGGAGGCACTTGTACTGGTCAGATGAATCGACCGGTGGTTTTCACTCAACAACGGTCGGAGCATATGCGATCAATCCGACCGGTGCTTTTCATGTGCGGTCGGATCAATCGACCCATGCAAATTTCAGCTGATTCGATCTGTTGTTTTCTCCCAGTGACAGTCGGAACATAGGCTATAACTCCGACCGATTTTTCTTGTCCGGTCGGATCAAACGACCCGTGCAATTTTCGCTGAACTCTTCCTGTTGAGGCCGCGTCTTGTGCTCGATTTGTTCGATTCTTTTTCCGCTGCTTTGATCTAGTTTCTAGGGTCAGTAGCTTCTCAGTTGCTACGTGATCTTGGCTAGATTGTTTGGTTGGCTTGGAGTTGATTTAGGAAAAGCCGGATTTGGGAAAGAAATTTTATCGGCTCCCATTCACTCCCCCCCCCTCTCTCTGGTCGCCTAATCGGTCCTTCAATTGGTATCAGAGCCGGTTACGGGTCTTTGCGACTCTAACCAGTCTAAGATCCCTAGATGGCGTACCAAGATCGGTGTTCCGGGCCTCCGCACTTCGATGGGAAGAACTATCCGAATTGTGTCGCGCGTATGGGCGCTTTCTTGCGTGGCAAAGGAAAGTTGTTGTGGGATGTGACCAAAGATGAACACTATGTCAATCCCACCAACTTAGATGCCCAGGATGCGAGAGATAAGTTTGAGGCGAACGCTAGAGCTGTCGACTACTTGTTCCGTGCTTTGTCCACTTAGGAGTTTGAGCGAGTTTTGTGCGAGGACCTAGCTAGCCAGATCTGGCAGAAGCTCAAGGTAGCCCACGGTGGTGATAGCCATGTGAAAGCTAGGCTTTTCTCGATGTATCGCAGAGAGTATGAGAATTTTGCTCACTTGCCTGGAGAGTCTGTTGATGCTTTGTTTCAGCGTTTCACTTCCATAATCAACAACATGAAAGCCAACATTACCGTACTCCCATACTCGGATCATGACAGAGCTATCAAGCTCTTGCAAGCACTTGATAGATCCGTGTGGGGTGCCAAGGTTGAGGCGATGATGGAGTCGGCTAACTATGAGACTTTGATGGTTGATGAGCTTTTCTCGAAGTTGAAGTCTTCTGAGGTTGATAGATGGTTTCTTGCCAAGACTAAGAGTTCAACTGATCCCCATAGTCTGGCTCTAGTCGGTGGCTCTGGTTGTGGACATGCTAATACTTCTAGACACTTTGCTTTGTCTTCTCTTGTGTCTCTTCTAGATGAAGAATATGAGGTGCTGAGCGAGGAGGATCTCGCGTTGCTGACCAGGAGGTTCGAGCGCATGTACCAGAACCGCAAGGGCTCGAGGCGTGCGGGAAGTACGTGCTACAGGTGTGGCAAGATGGGCCACCACATCGCCGAGTGCCCGGAGGAGATCAAGAACGACTACAACCGCAAGCATCGACCGCGAGACAAGCACAAGCACCGCTCCAAGGACAAGCACCACTCCAAGCACAAGAACAAGGAGGAGAACACCAACACGTCGTCAAGCTCGAGCTCGAGCAGCGAGGATGAAGACCGCGGCCACCGCAAGGAGAAGAAGCACAAGAACCGCAACTTCAACGGTCTCTCTTGCGCCGCTATGAACTTCTGCACCATGGCGCATGACTCCAAGAACGACTCCGACTACGACTCCGACTCCGACTCCGAGGATGAGGTATTGACCGATCCCACCTCTTTGCGTAAGGAAATTGCTAGACTAGAGGAGTTGGTCGATAACCGTGATGATGTGCTTAGGAAGACCAACAAGGAAAAGAGAGAGTTTAGATCCTTGCTAGGAGAGTCCAAGGAAAGAGTAGCTGAGCTTGAGGCCTTACTTTCTGAGACTGGAAAGAAGGCGATGGATTTTGAGTCTTTGCTTGGTGAGTCTAGAAAGAGAATAGCTGAGCTTGAGTCTGAGATTGGTGTGCTAAAGATGCTCCTATTGTGTCTGATGAACTTGAATGCTCATTTTGTGATGTGCATCCTAGCTGATCTGGTTAGCTCTTAAGGACAAACACATGACATGCCTTAGATGAACTTAGAAGTGCTAGGGTTGAGCTTGCTGAGTTGAAGTCTAGGTCCTCTTTGCTAGGTGCTTGTACTTCTTGTCCTGCTTTACATGCTCAGTTGCTTGAATCTCGTACCATGATTAGTTCGCTTGAAGCTCAATTGAAATCTCCTATTGCAAATTCTTGTTCTGCTTGTGATGTTGTGCTTTGAAGAATGTTGAGCTAGAACAATGTATTGATCGTTTGCAAGATGAGAATGATGAGTTGCGACAGTGTTTGGGTTGGTTGTCGGGTCGCGAGCCACAGCTTAAGATGTTGATTGCTGGGTTCAAGAGAGCTGATGATCATGGTCTGGGTTCTGAGAAAGCTGGTGAGTGTAGTGGTGAGAAAGAGAGAGAGCAAACCAGTTCCACCACAAACACCCCAACACCACTAGAGAAAACTCCACCAAAGAACATCTTCTCACCTAAACCCAACCACCTATTGAACAAGCTTGACACCACTCCAGATCCTCCCAAGTTTCCCCCAAAGACAAACAACTTCCAAAAGAGAGTGACCTTTGTGAAAGTAGGGGTTTACCAGAAGAGAGAGAACCCACAGCCGAGAGAAACCCCAAAGCCAAAACCAGTCCGCTTCCATTGTGATCATTGTGGAAGGGATGGTCACCTAGAAGAGTTTTGTTGGAGGAAGAAGAGAGAAGTGAGGCAAAGAAGGAGTTGGGTAACAGGGACAGGTACTATTCTTCCCGTAGGGTGCCTGTGTCTCGTTCACCCTTGCCTAGGAGAGAGGCCTTTGTGCGTACAGTTCCTTCTTTGAGTAGTCGCCGTGTTCCAGCTCGTGGTGAGTTTGCTAGGCGGCCTCCTGCTCGTGGTCAGTTTAGTTCAGGGAGGTTTGACTGTAGCTTTGAGGCGAGGAGAGAGTCTAGGCCACGTTTTACCCCGCGTGGTGCTAGGGGTCCTACGGTGAGACGTGAGAGGGTTCCACGTAGTAGTGTTGATTTTGCTAACCCCTCTTTTGAGCAGATGGCCCGACACTGGTTTAACTCTTTCTGTGCTAACCCCAGTGTCGAGTCGTTCGCTCTTTCTCGCTCTCGTTTTTGATTGTGCAGGTGGGAGGTATGGAGAACATGAGCTTGGTGATTCTTGGTCTTTTGGGTGATCAAGGTTTGATGGTTCTCCACACCTTTTTGGATGGCCTCGATGTGGCCTTTTTACACTTTGTATTGTGAGTATATCTTTTGTACACTCTTGTACTCACTTGTGTATCTTTAGCTTTTGGATTGCATGAGTTTGTGAGTTTGCTGTGTTGGCACTTTGGTTGTGCATATTATGGGAGTTTGATGTTTGAACCTGAACCTTGGATTTGCATTTTGGTTGCACATTCCAGGGGGAGCTTTATGGTTATGCTTTGATCACGCTTGTGCATTGAGTTTGAGCTTGCCCATGTTTCTACCAAAACCAGCTTGCAGACATTTTCACCAAACCACTTGACCAAGCTACCTTCACCCGCTTGCGAGGGGAACTTGGTGTGTGTGCGTTTTTCTGAGCTGAGTTTTGGAGGCTTCTCTTGTAGCATATGTATACTATTGTACCATCTTTGTATCTTGATGTACATTTTTCTGCTTTTTTACCTTGATGTATAGTTTTCATCTTTGCATCTTGTGATGTATCATGTTGCATTTGTTTCATATCTTAGGATGAGCTTCTCCTATATGCAGTGATTACTACAACTTGCTACATTTTAGAGTTTAGGCAGGCTTGCTAGGGATTGGATGTATGATTGGCTATGCTCTTGATGGTTTTGATATATATACTTTTGAGATAGTCAACTTTTTGAATTAAAAATGACAAACTGAACCTTTTCACCCATGAGTAAAAGCCTTTGCATGTCTTGTTTGAGCCGAAATGGCTATATCTTGCTTAAGATCAAACTAGGATGTGTTGTTCTTTTCAATTGGGTCAAAGACCTTTGTCATTGTGAATGTTTAGCCCATGCTTTATCTTGTGGAGTAGCATAAGCTTCTTTTTGTCACAAAGCCATTTCATGTACCATGCTTAATGTGAAAAACTTGAAAAATGAGATGTCTATGCATGAAAGAAGAAAGATGAGAAAAAGATACATTTTGAGAAATATTTATGCTCATGTCTCTATGCTTTCACCATTGCACACACTTGCACACATGGGTGCTAAGCGGTTGCATGTTGTTTGCCGGAGAAGTCTCCCTTGAGAAGTGAACACATGGCTCCGTGCTTTGACATGACATGAGATAGAATTTGGATGTTTGTAATGATCTTTTGTCAAGAATACTTGTCCTTTCATAATCTTGGTGAGATGAAGTTCATTTGTTCTTGAATGATCCATGTTTAGGACTTTGCTCATGTGGTGACATTTTTGATAAATTTGAACAAACTTGATCATGGCTTTGTCAATTGGCTATATGTCTTTACCTTCTTGATGGCAATGCCCGTGTGTCATGATGAACTATCTAGTTTGCCTCTTCTCTAACTTGTAGCACTTTGTATTTCTCATTGTATATTTGAGAAGCTTGTAGTTGCATTTTGTACATTTTTGCCTTGATTTGTGCATTGTCAACAAGGGGGAGAATTTCTGGAGCATCTGGAAAGGGGGAGAATTTCTGAAAAATAGTTTGAAAGTTTTGTGAGAGTTTGAGCATTTTCGAGTGTTTTTCGCACGCACAAGTTCACTTGTTCAGGGGGAGTTACATCTTTGCAGGGGGAGTGCTTTGAGTGGTCTGAACAGTGAATTGGCTTGTGCTTTGTGCTTTGCTCTTTTACCGATGGTGTTGAGCCCTTTTCGCTTCCTATGGAAGGGTCGGCATTTTCTGAGTTTTCTCTTGTGAGTGACTTTGATTTGGCTTGTTCTTGCTTTTGGTCACTTGCTTGAGCGATTGGTTTTCGATTTCTTTTCTTTTTCTTTTATTATCATTGGTTACTATGTGTGTGTTGTCAATGCACTCATCGAGGGGGAGATTGAGGACCCGGTGTGTCCGAGGACTGGTGGATGGTCGCTTCCTGGTGTGATGAGTGATTGACAACGTGCTGTGCACTGACGTTTCCCTTGGCTCAAGTATTGCAGGTGTAGAATGCGGCTTGATTGCATTGGTGCAGGTGAAGAACAGGCGCGAAAGTCTTAGCCATGGCGGCCTCCGTGGAGCGGAGAGACAAGTAGGCTTGGTTCGAGGGACCCGGTGGCCAGATGGATCAAGTGCGGTTCACATGGTGCAAGAACGAGCAAGAGGACGTGGTTCCGGTGCGAGGTAGCGGCTCACAACCGAAGCTCATACGCGGACATGAAGCCGGTGCAAGGTAGCGGCTAACGACCGAAGCTTGTACGCGGAGTTTGGTGATTTGGCTACAAAATCATCAGGAGGACGGTTTCTTGGTTTGGGCCTCAAAACCAAGCCCGAGGACTTGGCGTGGCGCGGCCCATCAGGAGGAGCCGTGGGCGTCAAGGAGCCTGGACGGGAGGACACGCGGCGTGGTCGCAAAGCTTGCGTCGGAGGGAAGCAAGGTTGTGGCAGATGCGGTCCGAGCCGGAAGAATATTCGCAACTATGACAAATTTGCCCCTAAGGGTATTGTGTTGTATGTTTCATGTGAGGGCGTTCTGGACATTTGCTGGGTGCCTATATATATGAGGAGTGGCTATTGTGGGCAGCCATCCCTTGGAGAGGACAGGTGGTAGACATCTCATTTGTTTGTGAGAGGGTCTTTTCTAGGGTTTGAGAGGGAGAGAGAGGAGGGATCTTTGATTTGATCTTTTTGCCATTCTAGCTTTGTTTGTGCTAGCAAGTGGCTTGTAACCGCACATGGTGAAGTAATCCAAAGTTCAATTTTGTGCCATGATTTGAATCCAGGAGCTCCTTTTCTTTTTCCTATTTTCGGAGCTATTTTTGGGGATTTTCGTTCTTCATTCTCTAGGCCGTTTCCTCTCGGATTTCTTTGGGAGAATCACACATGAGTGCCTTGTGCCTCTTTTCTTGGTGATCTCTTGCCCCCAAACGTCGGGATTCGCCCTAGATTTGAAGATTTTGGGATGAACTCGAGGAGGGTGTGTTCTTCGCTAGATTTGAGATTCCCGGAGTTCTAGGAGGTTTGAGGCCGAGATCTTTGGGGCATAGCCTATCCTTGAGGTGTATATCATCTACCCAAAATCTTGTCTCAAGACTCCAAGTCGTTTGGGAAATCCATTCTCGAGTTGACCGTTTTCGCTAAGTCGATCTATCGATCCGATCGGTTCTTCTTGGCTCGGTCAGATCAATCGACCGCTAGCCTTCGCAGCCTTGCAAACTCTCTGGTAGAAGTCGATATTTCGATTGAATGCTCCGATCGACTCTCGATAGGTCAGTGACTCGACTGTTGACCTATCGATCCGACCGGAGGCACTTGTACTGGTCGGATCAATCGACCGGTGGTTTTCACTCAACAACGGTCGGAGCATAGGCGATCAATCCGACCGGTGCTTTTCATGTGCGGTCGGATCAATCGACCCATGCAAATTTCGCTGATTCGATCTGTTGTTTTCTCCCAGTGACGGTCGGAGCATAGGCTATAACTCCGACCGATTTTTCTTGTCTGGTCGGATCAAACGACCCGTGCAATTTTCGCTGAACTCTTCCTGTTGAGGCCGCGTCTTGTGCTCCATTTGTTCGATTCTTTTTCCGCTGCTTTGATCTAGTTCCTAGGGTCAGTAGCTTCTCAGTTGCTACGTGATCTTGGCTAGATCGTTTGGTTGGCTTGGAGTTGATTTGGAAAAAGCCGGATTTAGAAAATAAATTTTATCGGCTCACATTCACTCTCCCCCTCTCTGGTCGCCCAATCGGTCCTTCATGCTTTATCCTCTTTTTCATCTTGGCTGCAAATTCTCCGTTCTTGTTGTCCTCAAGCTTGTACATGAACTCATCAACAGCATCCTCTATCCGGAAAGCAATTGTCGGATATTCTTGACAAAGATGCCAGTGTCTCGTCCATATCTTTGAACTTCTCTAACTCACGCAGGTATGCCTTCATGCTCTCCAGCTCCGCCTCGGCTTTGCGAATCTCACCAAAGAGACCCTTGAGAGCAGAAGCTTCACCGAGCTTGCCAATCAACACACCTACCAAAGAACAATACTGCAGCTCCAGAGGATGATTGACCAGCGGCCGATAGAGTGGTTCTTCTGGTCTTCCAAAGAAAGTAAGAGAAAAAGGTTCTTCTGGACCAAGGAGACACGATAAAAAAAAATCACTTCAAGTTGTACGCTTTCACAAATCAATTCAATTGCCATTCCAGAGCTTGCTTTCAGCTTAACAACCCTGCCTCGCAAACGAATACTTAACAAACTTTGAAATTTAGCAGAGGATTAGTACCTGAATACGAGTGAAGGTCAGCCTGTTGCAGATCTCGGGCCTTGTTGAAACCACAGTCAACCTTGCGGAGTATAAGAGAGGGAGAAACAGAGAGAAAGGGGAAAGCCAGATCTGGGCCGTAGCACTAGCAGGGTTTGGTTGAAAGGCAATCAAGCGCATCGGGTGTGCTCTGATCGAAAGCGAATTAGTCTGGTGCGGCGAATCAAAAAAAATGGTTTGGTGCATATGGGTCATCTTCTTTCAACATCGCACTTTATCACTTTAGCGCGTCTCACGTTTATTAGTGGTCATGTTTTTTTAATTGCATCAATGGCCGAAAGCAAAAACGAACTCTGTATTGGTAGTGTGATATACACCAGGGGTACATAAATATGTCTCGAGAGGCCACTTAGATCCACGAACTTGAAAAATGCACATCTGGCACTCGAAACATGTTAAAGTGTGCCAATTAGGTCTATACTTCTTCAAAATAAACAAAAAGACCATTTCTTTTTTATCTTCTTTTACATTGTCATCCTAATCTTCATCTCCCTCTCCTCTCTCAAGGCCGGCAGCAGTGGCCGCTCCTCCCCACGCCGGCCACCAGCTCCTCCCCGCGTGTCGCGCGTCGGCTGATCCTCCGCGCGTCAGTCGCCACCCGCTCTTCCCGCACTGGCCGCTTGCTCGCCTCTGTGCCGACCTCGATGCGGCAGCGAGCTCCGCGTGGACGCGCTTTCCGGCACTGTGCCGCGCTGGCGCGCCATTCCACGCCGCACGGCTATGTGGAGGAGAGGGAGGAGGTGGTGCTCACGTGACCTAGAGGAGAGGAGGAGCTGGAGGTTTGTATCAGTCCACCGTGGATGATCTCTCCTGCCCGGTCGTGCGTAGGGAAACACCCCCTCCCCCTCCAGCTGCCGCCGCTATTCGACCCCTCTCCTAACTACCACGTCGGCCGGTACCTCCCTGCATGTCGCGCCTTGCGGTGCAGCGACCAGCCGCGCATACCCACGCGTCCACGTCTGCGGCGCGCACCGCCCGGACCGGCGGCGCCTCTTTTCTTCTCGATTCGGCGGCTCCTCTTTTCTTCTCGATTCGGCGGCAGCAAATCTGCCATGCGCGATACTCCGGCGTGCCCCTGCTCCACGGGCCCGCGACAGCTCGCGCACGTCGGGATGCCAGATCAAGAAACGCGCCGGCCGCTCGCGCGGAACTCTGCCGTGTTCACCGCCGACCTTTTTCCTAAACGGGCCGCTGAGTAGCCGACAGCCTGGAACCAAATACTACAATTGCGTCAGGCCCATTCGGTATTGTCTAGCGGCCCGTTTAGGAATCAGCTCTGCCCATAAAAAAAAACAAATTGCTCCATGTATGCCCCAGCTGCACGGAGCCACGGACACGGGTACGGTGCCTCCGTCGCAGTCGCAGGCGCAGCCACGGCACGGGCACGTGGCAACTTCGTGACATTTTTTTTTTTGGAATACTGGTCTCGGCTCCGGTGACGCAGGCACAAGAAGTCCGCGAGGGTGCGAGGACTGGACAGCACCGAGGCCCAATACTTCTTTAATCTACAACTTGTGTCACGATGACGTCAATATTTTGAATAAATTATCAAACTGGCTCAGCTTTGCAATGTATGTAATCTACAACTTGGGTGAGTTTGGTTGACAAAAAATGATTTTCAACCAATCTAATGTTGTCTTTTTTTTTCCAAAATAAGGGTAAAGTAACAAAGAACCTCAGAAAAGTAGGGGTAAATTCACATGGGCAAATTTGTCTTTTTATTAAAATTTTAACACCGTTGAGTGGACTTCACGAAATAGGACCAAACTCTCTAGTTTCAAAAAATAAAAGAAAAATCACAAAGTTGAAAAAATAACAGTAAAATCACCATTTCACTTCGAAATAAGGGCACAAACGCAATCGCCCCTTTCAGATCTCCACCGGTCCCCATTCTCCCTCTTTGTGTGTTTCATGTGAGAAAAAATATAACAAATTACAAAAAAGTTGTTGCAAAAAACTTAGAAATTTTTTAGAGCAAATGGAAAAGAAAGATTTTAAAAAAAATTGCAAAATTTTGGTTAGAGCGCTATGGCAATGTTTTTGAAAAATAATAAAAAGGACATGAGCGCTACACTGCCTCAGCTCCGGATCCGACGGAGCGCTACATTGCCTCAGCTCCGGATCCGGCGGGGTTGGGCGCCGCCGCCGCAAAGCGCCTTGAGCCCTCCCGGCGGGGCCACCCCACAGCCACACTTCCCGCTCTAGCTAGAGCCAGAGGTCGAGCAAACACATTGTTTGTAGAATTGTAGATGGTTATATATGACATATAACTTTTAGATTTGACGCGAAAATAAAAAAATGTGGCACATATGGAATTCGTTAAAATTTTTCATATGGCATCGAGAAATTTGCTCGTTATGTTTTTGGATCTCAGCAATGTATTGGTGTACAGGTAATCCTTCGCCCTGGCTACACTACTCATGGCGCTGTTTAGATGAAACGCGAATTTTTTTCGAATATGTTCCTTCACATGCATGGCATATTAAATGTAGTAAAAAAATAACCCATTATATGGATGGAGTGTACTTCGCGAGACGGATCTAATGAGCCTAGTTAGGTCGTGATTAGACAATAAATTGCTACAGTAAACATGTGCTAATGACGGATTAATTAGACTCATTAGGTTCGTCTTGCGATTTACTGACAGAATCTGTAATTAGTTTTGTAATTAGTCTATATTTAATACTTCAAATGTGTGCCCAACATACTGTAAATTTTTTTCAGGAAACATCTAAACGCGGCCAATATGCATATGGTAATCTGCATAGTTGTGGCTTCCCTGTGTGGATCATACGTGTTCGCCATGCCGTCAACTCTGGGTTTTAACTGTAGACGAATCATTCTATCATGCATGAACCGAAGCCTTATCTGCTAATAACAGTTAATAAATGTCAATCAAGGCACTCAACAGCGTTGTAGTATTGTGGTGAGTATTTCCGCTTGTCACACGGGTGACCCGGGTTCGATCTCGGCAACGGCGCTTTTTTTTATTTTGGCTAAATCGTGTTCAGCTCCGTTCCCTTTTGATTTTCCAAACAAAAATCACGAAAATCGTTTTTAATTCCTGTTTTACAGCTTGGTGTTCATTCCTGCTGATTTGTATAGTATGAGGTGATTTTCTTCATCGTCGTGAAAAAGACGTAGCGTACAAAATAAACCCAATGAATGAGTCGTTGGCTCCAGCTTCCTCGAGGCAGCATCTTGCTTATTCTGTTTCTCATGTTGTATTCGTACACGTCCAAGTCGTCCCGCGCAAAGACGACCCGCGGCGTGCCTCACGCGAGCAAGCTCCACGAATAAAAGGATTTTCGGAGAGCAACTCCAGCCCAGCCTCTATATTTGAGCCTCTATTTTGCTTTTTTAAAGGGCATCTAAAATTTAGGGGCTTCAAATTCTCTCTCCACTCCAATCGGCTGACCAAATTAGAGCCCCTAAATCAACCTAACAAGTGGGTCCTACCTGTCAGCGTCCTCCCCATCTCTCCCTTCTGCTTCTCTCCTGCGCGTGCCCCTCTGTCGTGCCCGCCTCGCCGCCGCTGGCATCCTACGCGCCGGCCGCGCCCCCCGCACCGCTGGCCTCCTACGCGCCGGCCGCGCCTCCCCCCGCGCCGCGCCACCGCGCAGGCCGCGCCCGCCTCCATGGCCGTCCTCCGTGCGCCCCCGCTCTTCTTCCCGCAGCCACTCTTCCCCTCCTCCTCCCGTTCCAGCTGTTGCCCCACCTGCCGTGGAGTCGCCGATGGCATCCCATTCAGGACCCTCATCCATGACGGCGGCGCCAAGAGGGTTCTTGTGAACAGGAGGCAGCCAGGAGCGGCGGGGCCCCTTCCTACCTTCCCGCGGCGGAGGATGGGGTTGCTGCGGTAGGCGTTGAGAGGGAGGAGGGGAGGAGGAAGAAGACGGGTACCTGGGGGTGTGGCATATGGGGCGAACGGCGCCCTACTGGCCGATGCCGGCGCCCTCCTCCGCCGCCACCGCCCGCGTGGGCGGCCTACCCGTCGGGGATCCTGCCGCATTTGAGCTCGCGGAGCGAGGACGGCGACGTGGTCGGGGCGACGCGAGGAAGAACGGCCATGTCGGCTCGGAGCGAGGACGGACGGCCATGGCGACGCGGTCCACCGAAAGCGACCGGCCGGAGGGGACGTCCCCGCCGTTGAGCAGCAGGAACACGAGCCTGTTCGTCTCGTGCAGGAGCACCCGGAACGGCGAGCTCCGGCGCAGCCTCACCGCCAGCACGGACCCCGCGAAGCTGATGACCGCGGCGTCGCCGGTGCCGGCTGTGCGCGCCGAGGATGTGGTCGTGGAGGTCCAGGCCGAGTAGGTGCAGCCGGCAGCGGGCACGCGGACGGGGCGTGTTGGCAGAAGAGCTCTTCATGGACGGCCCGTTCGGCGAACCTGAGCCGCGCCGCGCATGGTCCACGAGGAGAACTTGCATCGGCCGGGGAGGAGGGCGGGCATGGTGGCGCAGGGGAGAGGCGGACGCAGCGGCGCGGGGGATGGCGGCGGCGCGACGGGATCAGAGGAGCAAGAGGAAGGAAAAGATGTGGTGGGGCCATGGGTAGGTGGAAATAGAGGGCCTCCATTCCTATGCGTTCTGGATCAAAATTTGGTGGCCTCCACAAAATGGGCTAGCCCGTTTAGGTGCCCGACTAGAGTTGTTTTTTCTCACTTGAGAGACTAAAATAGGAATAGAGACTCATTTGAAGGCTGGGCTGAAGTTGCTCTGAAGACTGAGGACGAAACTCTTGTTAAAATTGTTGCCGTCGTGTGGGATTGCCAGCGAATGGAGCTGCCTTTAGGAGCGAATATAGCAAAAAAAAAAAAAAAAAAAAAAAAAAAAAAAAAAACTATGGGCACTGACCCGGTGGACTAAAAAATGTTATTGACAACATCTTTTTATTTTTTTAAAGTTGAGGCTATGATTTTTTAAAAAAAATGTTGGAACATTTTTCAAAAACAATATTGAGGTTTAACTTTTTTGAAACTATGTTGAGGTTAACTTTTTGAAAACCTGTCCAACATCTTTTCAATGTAACGTTGAATGGCCCAATCATCGGTTGGATCTTGGTGAGCTTTACAAATAAACTGCTTAACCATCTTTCGCAAGGTACATAGGAGCCCCTTCCATAACAACTATAGAATTCTAAAAGGGCCAGGCCCGGTGGACGGCCCGTGGCACAACCCTAGGCACGATCGATCCAGCCTAAGGCTGGCCCAACACGATGTGTTGTTAGCGCTTGGGCCACCACTCCGGCTTATAGTACGGGCCTGAGGCACGACACGATAATGGGCCGGCCCGATGGTGGCCCATATAAATACACAGCAAACCCTAATCCCCTACCCTCATCTCTCTCCTCTCCCACTCTCTCCTTGCTATTCGCCGTTCCTTCCCAGCTCAATTCGTGCCGCCCTCGGCTCCCTCCATCCCCATCTGCGATGTCCGCCGCTCCCTCTTCCCTATCTATGACATCCGCCACCCCATCTATTCGGCTATGGCGGCCGCTGCCCCCTCCCTCACCACACCGGGGAGGGGTGAAGCTCTGCCTGCGCCCCATCCGTCGCTGCATCAAAGCAACCAAGACAAACAGATGTGAGGTGCAAAGATGGCATGCCTTGAAGCAAAGGAGATAAACCACTCACTAATGTAGAGACCATCAATCTAAGCGGCGCAAAAACATCATACGAAGCGGTTATTTCACCGCTTCCCTTTTTTCGATTATAATAAAGGGGTCATCCAAAGCGGTTATTCCGCCGCTTCGTTTGACAAGTTATTCTAAGCGGAGTATCTCGTGCCGGCGCAGATAGTAAAATAGGAATTCACAAATAAAAACGATAAAAATATTATTTTCGTAGCCTATGAGGCCACCCCCGATCTACGGTCGCGCGTATTCACAAGTCACACGTATTTCACGCGAAATACGCGCGTGTGCGGTGTCCAGTCTTCGAACTCATGACCCCCTGCCTCGCGCGAGCCTTCCTTACCATCTCACCTAGACATCGTTACTGCACGCACGAGGGAATTCTATTCCTTTTGACCCTTGTTGCCTGAAGCTTAGTTCTTTTATTTGAGCATCTAAACGGTTTTAAATCCAAAAACTTTCAAATACAAAGTTGTAAATCTCGTCGAAACGTACAATTTTTGTATAAAGCTTCTCTCCATCTGAGACCATATGCCAAAGTTACAAATTTTAGAATACAATCTGAAATTCAAATTACAAGAGCGGGAATGAGAACGGGAACTGTTTTGGGCATCTAAACGATGTCAAATCGAAAAACTTTCAACTACAAAGTTGTAGATCTCTTCGAAACTTACAAATTTTGTATAAAGCTTTTGTCCATCGGAGACCATAAGCAAAAGTTACAAAATTTAGAATATAATCTGAAATTAAAGTTATAAGAATGAAAAAGAGGACGAGAACTGTTTTGGGCATCTAAACGATGTCGAATCGAAAAACTTTCAACTACAGAGTTTTAGATCTCATCGAAACATACAAAGTTCATATAAAACTTCTCTCCATTCGAGACCGTATGCAAAAATTATGAATTTTTGAAGCAGGACAGTTCGTGGTGACTAGTTATTGGAAGCGGCGCAACTAGAGCCGGTTAGAATAACTAGTTATTGGAAGCGGCACGAATAGAACCGGTTAGAATAAGTGTTATTGGAAGTGGTGCGAATAGAGCCGGTTACAATAACTAGTTATTGGAAACGGCGCGGTTTGAGCGCTTAGGATAACTATTCGAAGCGGAGATACTCTAGCATTGTCTACTCCACCGCTTTGAATGACTTAAATAAAGCGAGGCATTTTAAACCGGTTCGTATGAGCCGATTATATTAGTATAGTGGTTTTTCCAGTAGTGACTACACTCATACAATTCCAGCCAAACAACAATATAGGAATCCCGCTAGCTGCCGAGTGCCTGAAGCACTCGACAAAAGATAAAAAAAATACTCGTTACCCTTTGCGAGTGTAACACTCGGCAAAGCGCGCTCGGTAAAAAAAGTCAGCAAAGATATATTTGCTGAGTGTTTTTTTTTCGGACACTCGGCAAAGGTTTTGCAGAGTGCTAGCCCAGACACTCGGCAAACATTTTTAGAAAAAATAAAAAAACAGGGACCACATTTGCACCATCCAGCTCGCCGCCGGCCACTACCGCACCACCTAGCTAGCCACCGTACCGGTCATGGCTGACGCATCACCCTGCCTCCCACTGGGCACTGGCCGACCAGCCCTGGCACACTGCTGATCTCCGATAGTCATGCTGCTACCGCCGCAGCGCCCACCGCCCCCTTCGAACGTCGTGTCGTTGCCGTTGCGTCGGCGCGCCCCCTGGTCGGCACATCGCCGCTGCCACCCGGATGTCTTTGGCATGCTGGAGCAAGGAATTGACGCCGCCGTCGGAACTCACAGAGAGATGAAGAGGGGATGGGTGAAGAGGAGGAGCGTGGCTTACCTCACCGGCCGTCGGATCCCGCCGCTAGCCACCAAATCGCCATGGGCGATGCATTTGAGAAAGAAAAGAAAGCGAGGGGCGCGTTGGAGCTCTTGCAGGCCGTGGCCGCCGCTCCTCCTCCTCACCGGTCAATCTATTTGGGTAAGGGGCGAGCGAAGGGTGGATGAGAGGAGCCGTGAGGGGGAGGATGGATGGGAATGGAGACCGGCGGTAGCGCATGGGAGGAAAGGGAGGGAATCACGACTGACTGGCAGCGTATGGGAGAAGGGGGAGGGGATGGGGACCGGCGATGGTGTATGGGAGGAGAGGGTGGTGGCCGGAGATTGGGACCGGTGGCGGTGCATGGGAGCAGAGGGAGGTGGCCGGAGATGGGGACCGGCGGTGGCGCATGGGAGGAGATGGAGGTGGCCGGGGACCGACGACGCATGGGAGGAGAGGGTGGGAAAGGTGCGCAGGTGTGGGAAGATGAGGGAGGGGATAAGGCTCGACCTTATCCGATGTGGGTCGGAGGGGACCAATGAGAGAGCACCGGTTGAGGCCTTAGATCGATGACATGGCCCCCTTTAGCCGAGTGTTCATAAAAACACTCAGCAAACTCACTGTCTTTGCCGAGTGTCCGATTGAAAAAAAACTCCCCAAAGTTTTTTTCAACTTATAATGATATTTTGAAGTACTAAACCATCTTAAATAAAAAGTTTTCAACTATAAAGTTTTATATTTTGATGAGCTATACAACTTTGTAAAGAACATATTTAATCCGAGCTCATTTGAAAGTTCAAAATTTATAATTTTAAATTAGATAACTTATAATGATATTTTAAAATATTAAATAATCTCAAGCACAAAAATTGTAAACTACAAACTTTCTTATCTCGTCGATATGTACGACTTTGGTATAAAGTTTCTTTTCATATGGCATCATATAAAAAAGTTTGTATTCAAAAAATACATAAAGTAATTCTGACATACAATCACACATATACTTTTTGTGAGATGTTTCGATTTTGTGAACATCGTTATGACAAAATGTATGAAAACTTCGTAACCTTTTAAGACAGCCTCTACGTGTAGTATCATCGCATCATGTGAAATCTCATGATTTTCAGACTTTTTTTTCTTTTTTAGAATTTAAAATCATTGAGACCCACGTTAGTGGTTATATTTCTCGATCAAGATTTTTGAAATTTCTTGTCATTTCATAGGGTATGGCCTCAAACCAGGCTAAAGAATATGAATATAATTTTTACTCATTGTATTCTATTGTTTGAATCACTTGCAGTTTAAATTTGACTTGATTCAAGAAATTGCTTGAAATGTAATTAATTAATTAATATTGCAAACAAATACAAAAATATACCAAATTTTAACATGGAGTAACGCATGTTGTATGTAGAGAGTAAAAAAAATTTGAGGTTTGAAGAGAAACAAAATAATTCTATGCCGAGTGTAAAGAAAAAACACTCGGCAAACTCTAGTCTTTGCAGAGTGCCAGAAAATACACTCGACAAAGAAACACTTTGCCGACTGCCAAGAAAACACTCGGCAAACATGTATCTTTGCGAGTCCTTTTTTAACACTCGGCAAACAATCATCTTTGTCGAGTGTTTTTTATGAGGCACTTGACGAAGAAACTTCTTTGCCGAGTGTTCGAAAAAGGCACTTGGCAAACCAACAAACACTCGGCATACTTGGGTTTCGCGTAGTGCGAGGCTCGGGGTAGAGATACTGGTGCGGTAATCCGGGTGATGATCCACCAGAGGGTCATCTGTTAAAGGACACAGTGCTCGGCAGCAGGGGACCTCCGTTCCTTTGGATTGGAAGTTGGATGGATTGGATTAACTTGAAGTGTACCTATAGATACACGCTGCCCGAGCTGTAAAATCGTGGCAAACCCTAATTTGGAGGGAGGATGCAATGTAGTAAATTTTCCTTTCATGGGATGGCCATTGTAATAATTCGCACGGGAATCATCAGCTAGGCCGTATTGATTCAGAATCTTTTCAGATTCATGTGGTTAATAAGTTGGTAATTTGTTATGGACTAGCTGCCATAAAAAAGGTTAATTCTTAAAGGCAACTTTGTTTTCCATATGTTACCATCATTGTGTATACAAGCAACCCTGTGTGTGTGAAATCTATAAAGTGATAAGCACTTAGACTTGACTAAAACCCAAAAATTTCATCAGGTAGGCTAGGATCAAGCTTAACTTTTCGAAGTAAATCCATAAGAGCCTCCTGCTCTTTTGCCTCTGATAAATTCAGATTCCTTCTGAAATTAATATACCAAGACCCTTCATCCATATAGTCAATTACCCTTGCTTTAGATCCTAAAGGGGCAAACCCTGGTGTTCTTTGGACACCAATTGCGGCTGCCAGGGATCTAACCATGGCCGGCAGGCTACCACCCATGGTGCCTTTCCACCACACTACACCATCGTTGGCTACAATCAGCAACAGCTTAAAAAAAAAAGAGGTTGGAAGGGTTCAACCTGTCGTTGTTTTATGTGCGAAGAAAGAAACTACTGATCACATCTTCTTTCGGTGCTCTATAGCCAGATTCCTTTGGTTCTTAATCAGAGAAACCTTTAGACTTGGAGATTTCACCTTCAACCGGTCTATGCTACATATGGAAGCAGTATTTTCCGGAAACTAAACTTACATAGTAGGCTAGGTTGGTAGTTCTTCGCTGCCTTTGCTTGGGATTTGTGGAGAAATCGCAACAAAAAGGCTATTGAACAAAAGTTCCGGTCTAATTCCATGAGTATCATATATATTGGAAATTTCATTTTTGCAGAAATGGAAGACCTTGCTCAAGCCTGTTGATCAGCAGAAGATTGAAGGAGCGATTAGCATGATGATAGCCTGGCTCAAAATAAAACTTTTCAGCAAGGATGTCTATAGTTTCAGGTATCGTGGATCTCTAGTTTTCTTTAAGCTTTAGCTTTAGAGTTTGGGTGTGCTGGTTTGTTCAGAAGTTCTTGCTCTCTAGCTTTAGCTTTTCTTTTGGGCTGTGTTTTGTAAACCGGTTCTACCCAGTCTGTTCTGGTTGTACCCAACTACTGCTTTAATTTCAATATAAGCAGAGAGATATCTCTTTTCAAAAAAGGGGGTTAATAAGTTGGTGAGTGTATGCATGAACAAGAGAAATCTCTCTACTATAACCATTTTTCTTTTCTTTTCTTTTCCTCTAATCCCCTCTTCATCATCATAGTTCCCTTGCAATGGTACATAATGATGGGAGCTAAACATGACCAAAGAGCCAACGACGCACAATACATGGGGCACATGAGCCAAAGCGTGGATAGCGAATTGGTGCTCCATGCACCCACCTAAGGTGTTCAGAAAATAGCTCGAATTATACATTAACGGCAAATTTGGATGCAACTTCCACTACAAATCAAAGAAGGTTGGTCCAATAACCAAGCAGTCGACTATTGACAAATGGTACACCAGGGCACGGTTGGGTGACACGAGCCGGATAATGTAGCGAGCCATATTATTTCTATTATTTAGCTTTTTATAAATCTAATAAAATACTTTATACAATGTTTGTAAAAATATTTTTTTGGAAAATTCCCGTTTCATTGAAATATATATTTGACTCGTTAAGAACATTTTTGGATAAGTTTTAAGGAACTATATAATCTAGGAACTAACCAGACAGCCCATGCCCAACATGTGGATCTGAAGCAGCAAGCGAAAGATCTTCACCCATGGGTGCAACACTAATCATCTCAAGCTAAAGAAAAAAAACAAAACAATGTTTTAACAAATTACTACAGCACAACATTGCAGAGGAAGTCTAGCTTTGCCTGGAGTGGTTCTCAACAATAGGACGTTGAGATTAGAGGGAATGCATGATGGAAACCATGCAGAAAAGCATCGGGGGTGCGGCCATGAAGAAGTATAGCTTAATAGCAACAACTTAAAGGGAACAACTAGGACCAAATTAATTTGCAAAAAAAAAAAAAAAAACTAGGACCAATTAAAACCAGCATCTGTCATATTTGAGATGGCCATGATAAACCATGGGGAAAAACAATGGGTGGATAGGAGCACAGGGAAAATAACTACAAAATCAGAAGATAGGGAAGGGCTGCAGGGCTAAGAAGATATTTAATTCCAGAAAACAATTAGAGTTGACTTGGGAAGCACAGCGATAACCAGCCATGAAGACAAGGGTCACGGTAATGATAGCACAGAGGTGCAACAACGTCATATATATAACCATTACATATTAGTTCTTTTTTATATATTTCTTTTGCAGAACCTGCTTCACTGAGTAATACATGGAATGGCTTACTTCTGCTCTTGTGGTGACGACTGCGGTCCTAATGGCAAGGTAACATGTTAAGTTGTTAACCAGCTATATACAATTGAATACTTCGATTTCATGTGCGAACCCACTATTACGATGAGCTTTGGCTGTTGCAGTAAAATCAAATATATATTTCATATGTTTTCCACTTTTATAATGTACCTACAATGATTGGCAAACTATATTGTCAGCTTAGTTGAAAAATCTGCCTTGTCAAAATAGAAGACGTTCAGCTTGATAAAACTATATTATCTTTTACTGCTGCATGATGTGCTTCTGTTATATTATGTCATTATTACGTTAAGGTGCCATCATATATTAAGTTATATTTTTCTCTCAAATATATTTTCAAGTTAATTCTGCTAATGATCGGTTCTGAAAGATTTGGCTTTGCTTTACCATCCCATAAGAAGTTGTTCAAAAGCGGAGTCAAAATTCATTTAATTTAACCTTTGAGGCAATGCAAGCTGAAACTTATACTTATTCCAAAGCTCAAATTAATCTTAGTTTTTCATTGTCACTAAGAAACATCAGCAGCAAGGTGTCATATTTCTGCTGTCATTATTACTTATTACCTGAAATAATATGTTATTTTCATGAATTACCAATCACTGCTCATTTTTCATATGAATAAGGCTGAAGTCATAGGGCAGTTGTTTTTTATAGTTTGGCCTAGTTTTTTTTTTCATGTTTTCCTCGTTCACTTAGCTCTCATATTTACTTTTGTTCTTATTTATTCATAGGCACTCTATGCAAGGCCATTTGAGCATCATGCATTAAAGAATGGATGAGACACAACCCGAATGACCGTATTGTTCTTTCATCCTCAAATTATCGCACTGTTTGAAGCTTGCCGGAAACTGAAAGAAGCCCAAAATGAAGCTGTACTGGATGCTATTGATAACATCAAGGAAAAGTGATAACTAGGGCAGTTCCGAAACAGATGGAAAAGGATGGAGCTAGAGCACCGAGAAACGGATGGAAAACCTTCAGTCGTCTAGGTGAACACAATAGAGAAGAATCACTACTGGAAAACTTCACATTGGCCTGAGAACGTTAGTGCCAGTCGGCCTGGAGCCGGTACTAATGTCAGACATTAGTACCGGCTCTAGGGAACAGTGCCCCCGGAGCTATGTTAGTACCATCTGGAGAGCCCAGCCGGTACTAACGTGCCGCTCGGGCCTGCACGTTAGTGTCGACAAATTAGTGCCGGTCATAGCGTCCGGACACTAACGTGTTCTATGAACAGTAGTACTGATGGCGAGTCTTCCAGCCTTGATTATAGATTAATCTCTATAAAATTGAACCCAGTATGGTATGAAAATCGAACATATAGGTTGTGTTCACCTTAGAATGAAGGTTTTCCATCCTTTCGGCTATTGTATATATGAACATAAGTATTATATTGCAGGAGGTTTACATGAGTTTCGTACTCAAAGGAAAAGTGAGAAGAGACTACTCAGCCAAAGAGAAAGGGGTGCTTTCACAGTTTGTTTGGCTTTTAAGCAAGACCAGGGACATCTCCTATATACACAAAATAAGCTCTTCCAAGTACCCAGGAAGAGATCCATTGTAAAATGATCTTATTTCTATGAGACCACAGGTTGCCGCCATAAGGTTGCATTTTATTTGCTACTTCCTCCGTTCCAAGTTACAGGTCGTTTTGGCTTTTCTAAGTTCACCAACTTTGCTATGAATCTAGACATAACATTTATTTAGGTGCATAACAAAGATTATGAAGCTAAAAAAGTCAAACAACATATAATTTGGAACGGAGGTAGTAATAGTTAATCATAAAGTTGAACGTTAAAATTTATTTGATACTTCCCAATTTTGAAAATATTTTTCTTCTACGTAGTGGTTCTCTAATTACAAAACGATGTTGGCTGAAAAAAAACTACAAAACGATGTTCAGTGAAAAATGATTAGCCTTTATTCTATATCAAGGAAATGGCGTTCTTACAGTTTTGCACGGGGCTCGAGTGATATGTCCCGTGCCAGTTATAAAAAATGATTGGCCTTTCTCATTCAAGGACCAGTGGCGTGTCCGAAGTGTCTTACCCTCGAAACCGTCCGATCCATGCATGGCCAAATCTGACGAATTTCAGTACTCAAGAACCTTTTTCTCCGACACGTCCATAACCTAACGACCGTCTGATCCGCACGGAACGGCCGATGAAGGGGGTCAAGCCGTCCGAACCAAGCCCTAGCTAAAAGCGGCAGTGGTCTTAGAGTGCCTCAACCCACCCAGACACACCCCCGCCGCCCCACTCTCCAGTTCGAAACCCTAGGTCGTAGCCCACTCCTGTCGGCGGCGCCGGCGGATCGGAAATGGATCCGGGACCTTCCCGTCACGGCGGCGGCGGCTCCCCGAAGCTGCTGGAGCCATCTGCCCTCGACGACATGCTGGTGGACTCCCCGGCGCCAGCGGTGGCCGTGGAGCCGCGTCCTGACGAGACCCCAGCCGGCTCTGGAGCGCTCCCTCTGGCGATCTCCAACCCGGACGTGATCCCCTCCCAAGAAGAGCTCGACGACGACGACGAGGTGGTGATCACTGCTGTGAGAGCTGCTACTTCTGCTTCCATGGCGGGTGGAAATCAAGAGGAGAAGAAGGCGGCGGTGGCAGTAGACACCAGGATTCAGACAGTTCAATCTGTGAATGACAGGTATAGTCTCTCTCCTCTGTGTTCTTCCATTCCTCGCTCGCTGCGGTATGTAGTAAGAGGATCTGTTCATTTCTCGTGCTTGCTTGCTGCAGATTTGTGCCGATTAGTGATGTGAAGGCCATGCTGCTAACTGGGCGCTTCGAGGGGCAGCGAGTCACTTACAGGAACAAGAGGACTAGACAGGTAGGTTGTTGATTTCTTTATTATTTATCTATTGGGTGAAATGCGTTTAGGTACCAAAACTTGTGTGGTGCAGTGGGTCGTCCATGAAATCATGTCGTAGAAAGAACTTGAAAATTGAGCAGTCTAGTCACTAACTGGAGACCAGGATGGCATAAAAATATGTGCGTGGCTGATTAAGGTGTGGTTTTTGGGAAAAAAAGGGGAATGGAAAAAGAGTAAAAGGAAAATCTAGGTATGATTTTTTCTGCCTTTTTTGAAAAAAAGAGTAAAAGCTAAAAGGCAAGTTCTATAGGACGGTGATTCGCCCGGCGATGCTATACGTTGCCGAATGTTGGCCTACAACAAGGCGACATGTGCAACAATTGAGTGTAGCAGAGATGCGTATGTTACGTGTTTGGTCTTGTGGGCACACAAGAAGGGATGGAGTTCGGAACAAAGATATTCGGGATAGGGTCGGCGTAGCACCAATCGAGGCAGAGAGACTGATGCAACATGGGTTGAGATGGTTTGGACATGTCCAACGGAGGCCTCCTAAGGCGCCAGTGCTTAGTGGGGTTTTAGAAAGGGTAGATAATGTAAAGAGAGGTAGAGGTCGACCTAAACTGACTTGGAACAAGTTGGTCATGAAAGATCTTAGAGAGTGGAATATCTTCAATGAATTAGCTATAGCTAGAACCGCTTGGAGACTAGCAATCAACGTGCCTGGATCGTGATCTTTGTTTCTTCTTTTTGTTTACCGCGAACCTTACCTTTGGTCTTGTGCCGTTTTATGTTTTTCTTATCCTTGTTTCTCTTGGGTTTCATCTCTAGCCTACCCCAACTTGTTTGGGACAAAAGGCTATGTTGTTGTTTTCTGATCTATGGCTGGCAAAGTGGCAATTAACGCTCGTGAAGTGTCTATGGTCCATTAGTGCTTTCAAGTCTGTTCCCCTTTATTCTATTTGGATTAATTCACTGGGACTTACACATGTGGTTGTATTATTGCACTTGGTTATTAGATTCTTCAGTCGGCTGTTGCTTTTACAGAGTTGTATCTGTATGGTTCTGTGGTACAGTTTCCTCTAAATCTAGACGTGGCTATCAACAAAACCGTATTGGATTAGGATCATTCATGTTTTGTGAAGGAATAATGCAGCCATTCCAGAAGTATAGGTTTTCCCTTTTGTCATCATTAGTAACTATAATTTGCTATGAAATATTTTTAATTCATAAACTTGTTTTGATGGTCAGTACTAATACAAAAATTTAGTTGATGCACCTTCTGTACCTAATAAATAATAGGCTGAAGTCTAAAATATTAATTCTTTCTATGTTTTTTTCACAGAACCTGCTTCATGGAGTGATACGTAGAACGGCTTATTTTTGCTCCTGTGGTGACAACTGCAATCATAATGGCAATGTAACATGTTAACCAGCTATACATTTAAATACCGAATTTCTATTTCATGTGCTGTAAAGGGAAAACCCGCCATTAGGATGAGCTTGGACTGTTCCAGTGAAATCCATTGTTTCGTCGTATGTTTAATTCCCCCCTTTATATGATGTACTTACATTTATTGGCTAACTATATTGTCACCTTAGTTGAAAAATGTACCTTGTTTAAATAGAGAACTTGTAGATTGATAAGACTATATGGGATTAAAACAGAATTTTAGCAATTTTATCTGTTACTGTTACATGATGTTGGTTCTGTTATATTATGTCGCCATTGCGAAAGGGCCTCTAGCTGGATTGGTTAGATGGTCTGAGTAGCACTCCTTATGTCCTGGGTTCGACTCCCCGTGGGAGCGAATTTCAGGCTGGGGTTAAAAAAATCCCCTCGTCTGTCACCACGCCAAAGCACAGGCCATAGGTCCGGCCAAGGTCGTAACTGTGGTTGGTTTGGGCCACTCCTACATAGGGTAGTTGCAGCGGTCGCTAGCCCAGTGGTTGTCTCACAAAGGGTTACGGACCCTTGTGTAAGGGTGGGGCAGAGGTTCGGGGGTTTTCTCGGCCTGCGTGAGAAGGTCTTCTCTTAGCAAAAATGCCAGGGGGCTGCCATACCCCCGCAGGTCGAGTTTTTTTTATTATGTCGATGTTATGTTAAGGTGCCAGTGCCATCATATTAAGTTCTATTTTTCTCTCAAGTGTGTTCTCAACTAATTCTGTAAATCATCGGTTCTGAAAGATTTGGCTTTGCTTTACCATCCCATAATAAGTTTGATAAAAGCAGAGTCAAAATCATTTAATCTAACCTTTGAGGCAAGTTGAAACTAGTTCCAAAGCTTAAATCTTTGTTTTCCATTGTCAGTAAGAAACATCAGCAAGGGGTCATATTTGTGCTGTCATTGCTCATTACATGGAAATGATGCATTATTTTCATGAAATTACCAATCACTACTCTATTTTCATATGAATAGGCATGAAATATGAGGGCAGTTGTTTTTAAACTTTGGCCTAGTTTTGTCTATTCCTAGTTCATTTTGCTCTCATATTTACTTTTGTTCTTTTATTTATTCATATATAGGCACTCTCTGCAAGGGCATTTGAGCAACATGCACTGAAGAATGGAAAAGAGACACACAACCCGAATGACCACATTGTCCTTTCTTCCTCAAATATCACTCTGTTTGAAGCATGCCGGAAACTGAAAGAAGCAAAAAATGAAGCTATGCAGGAAGCTACATTTCATAATATAATTAAAAGGGACCATGCAGCAGTTCCAAACCGGAATGTGGAAGCCCCTGCCGTTATGAACACATCTGCTGTTGATAACTCCAATGTAATTGACATTGTTCGTAAGCTGGAGAGAAGGATGGAGAGCACTGAGAAAAGGATGGAAAACCTTCAGTCTCAGGTGAACACAATAGAGAAGAATATAGATTTTTTCTGCAAAGAAATGGTCCGTTACCAAGAGCTGTTTCAAGGTTTATCAAAGATGCTGGGTAAATTTGTCAATGACATGTAACATTGAGAAAAGGCATACAATGTGATGGTCTGAACTTATTTTTTTCGAGAACCGGTGCACTTTAGTCTTGATAGTACTGCTACCAATAGCGGTAGTACCAATAATGTTGTAATATTATGGTTGTTGGTACTGATAACTTAAACTTGGTTGACTTTTCCCCCTTTTTTCCTTTTTCTTTGCCTCGCCATTGACCTCTGTTGTGCTTTTCAATTTACTCAAAGCTGTTTACCATCTATTCAAGGTATTTACGATACCATACAGGGCAATTAAAGGAACACCTCTTAATAAGCTGAATTTTAGTTTGATATCTTTTATTCTAAGACATCAATGTATTGTATCAAACTATAATTCAGCTTTAATTTAGTGGTATTAATTTACTTTAGTCTTGATAGTACTGCTACCAATAGCGGTACAGGGCAGTTTTTTATGAGTATCTAACATTTTTAGTTTAGTGCCTTTAATTTTTTCCAGGACTTGCTGTTAATTTTTCTAATAATATGCAGTATTCCTGGCAATTTTATGAAGTCACCAACAATAATATAGTTCTCAACATACTCATTCACTACCATTATAGTAGCTGGTTATCCAAATATAGAAACCACTATCCACTTATAGAAAAGTGTTACAAGATGTTAGAAGCCTTGTAGTGTTGTCATGGAAACTTCCAAACCATGTTTGAGTATTCAATTCAGCTGATGTGCCCATCGACAATGAGGTACCTGTGTTGACTCCATTATGTTAGTATTGATCTCCACCGACTCGGTCCAACGACCGAATTCGGCCTTGACTCAGCTCTGTGATCGGGGGAGCCCAACCCACCAGGGTTGCGGGCCCCTGTCACGCAGCACCATATAAGGGAGGTGGGGGCCACGAGTACAGTGATGTGTTAAGAGGACTAGCTGCCCCCACTTGCCCACCTGCCCTAAACCACCGATCGGGAGGTGCTATGGGCGACGGGAAGCACCGCTGCTCGGACGGCACTGCGCTTCACCGATGGTCACTGCCTGCACTGCACTGCACTGCCTCGCTGGACTTCATCTACACCGACGAGATCCATCCTTTACTTCCCAATCCACAACAGTTAGTCTCTCTGTCTCCCTCTTCCTCTCCCTCTCGGTCAATCATCAAGAACACCTTCATTACCTCACAGAGAAGAGTTTAACCCCACCGATCTACACCTAGCCGGTCCTCAAGGATCTAACAATGGTATCAGACGCCTCGATCTAGTGAGTAGATTGAGTTGTTGGGGTCGGATTCGAGGAGAATCGAAAGAAATCAAAGAAAAACAGAAGGAACTCCAACCGAAACCCTAGCCCTAGAACCCCACCCGGAGCAAAGAAAGGGATGAGAGGGGGAGGCACTCACCTGGGTCCTCCTCGTCGTCGCCATCGATGCCGCCAGACGGGTGGGATGCCCCGTACGGCAAAGATCGAGCTGAGCCGCGGCGGCGCATCCTCGCGCAACGTGCTCGTGCTCCGGGCATAGCTGCAAGGCCTGGCGGCAGCGCCTCCACCTCTGCCTCAGGCCGCCATGGGCGACCGCCGTTCGTCGTCGCCGTTGCCTTGCACGCACGGTGGGGGGTGGGGGGGAGAGAAAGAAAGCAAGGCCAGAGAAGAGAGATTTGGGATTCTAGGGGAGAAGAGTCTCGCCGGCCATGGAGCCGACGGCCGGGACCTGGCGGCGCGCCGGCGTGGCCGCCGCCCGCGGGGGAGAAGATAAATGAAACCCTAGGGTTTAGTGGGAGCCAGCTGCGGGTTTTGTTCCCGTGAAAGGCGCGCTGAGCGGTCTGATCCTGATCTGTGGCGATGAACGGTGGATATCGGCCGAGCGGGAGCTGGGCCGAGAATTGGCTCAAGACGGGACGAGCGCCGCCGCGCGCGCTGGGCTGTTTCGTCAGCCCGGCCGTTGGCTGCTGGGCCTCCGGCCCAGGAGGACATGGATCGAGTCAAGCTGGGCCAAGGCTGCGCTTGGAAAAAATGGGCCGCGCTCGCATTTTGGGCTGAGTACAGAAACAATTAAGGGAGTGCGAACAGACTTACGGACTGTGGGCCGTGTCGCGTAACTGGGCCGAAAGTTCAGACATGAACAGTAGTTTCTGTAAATTGTTCCACACTTTTTCAAAAGCATTTATTTGATAAATTTTGTACAGTTTTGATCTCTATTCAAATTTGAACCAAAGGGATAATTTGTTTAGAAAAAGTAAGTTTAAAGTAATATTGCTTCTGAATAAAGTATGAATTTATTTGTTTCCGTTGCGAAAGGATTGTATTGTTGCTCTTTAATTTAATTGGAACCAATGGGAAAATTAAATTTTAAGAGCACGAACCGGCTGTGTCAGGTTTTTAGGCCACACAAACCGAGTTAGCAAGGGCCCCGAAACTGAAAGAAAAGAAGAGCTCCATCTATGAATTAGTTTTATTTTTTCAGAAGCAATAGTTTGATTTTTTTTTGTACAGTTTGAACTCTTCAAATTTGAACCATCGGTTTAATTTGCTTAGAGAAAAGTAAAGATAATAGTGATATTGCTTCTGAATAGAAAAGTTTCCACTGCAAAGTAAATGGAAAAGAAAACAATTATGCTTCCGAATAGAAAAGTTTTCCACTGCAAAGGAAAAGAATTTTACTTCTCCAATTATTTTTGAACCATCGAGATAATTTAATTGGAGAACTACGAAAAGAAAGATATTTGTGCAAAGATAAAATTTTATAGTATTGTTATTTTCTGACCAACGTTGATGATAACAATATTATAATTCCATGATGTTTATGATTAAAGTGTTAAAATCTTTGAGAAATTTTGCATCAAAGTGATCAATTTTCAGAGTATAGATAAAGATTTAGCGATGCTATTAAAGTAGAGAAATATTTTTCTCGTTTCCGCTGCAAAGAAACTGATGATATTGTTATTTTTTCGTGTAAAGTTATTTAATAACAATATCATGATATTGTTTATGAGATTGTCTACATTGATCCTTTTTCTGCCCAACGGTGATTTATAGTTGAGTAGAAGAACGTCGTTTTATTCTATTTCTGCACAACGGTGACTTAGAATATAAGTTAATGTGCATGTCTTTAATCAAACTAATGTATGGTCATTTTCTTGCTCATTATTGTTTATTATTGGCTAATATTTTCTCAGACAAAAGAACTTCATGCTTTTTGAAGACAGAAAAGAAAATGAGTTGGGTACTTGCGACTCAGAAGTTGAAAGGTGCAATATTTGTGTTGGGGGGTAGACTTCGGAAAGACCCCCCTCGATGTGTTCGGCTTGCCCTTCGGGTGCATGCCAACTCTACTTCGTTACATTTGTGTTTTCAGGAAGAGGAGCGGTCGAAAAGAAGGCGGCCAAGGAGAAGACTTTGGATCTTGACACCAAACCCGAGGGCCCCCTCGGGTTGGAGATGGAGATGTTGATGGGTGACAAGGCGCCCTGAAAAAGGAACACGAAGATACCTTCGGAAGAACAAATCCGGGGTTGCCTCGGTTTCGAAGCGGGACCCGCGACAACACAGAGGCGTCGGAGCAAGTTCGGAAACCCGAGGCCACCTTCGGGTTTCCAATGGTCCCAAGGCCGACGAAAGCGCGACCGCTAGGTTTAAAGTCTGTAATGCCCTGGAATATTCAAGGAATCTAGTAGTTGCTTTGGACGAAGTTGTAATTCTACATGAAGTCGGTTCGCCTTCCTATAAATAGGGAAGGATTTGTAATAAAACGGAAGGATGATTATTGAATAAGAATTACTTAGTCGCTTCGGAGCTCTAGGTCCTTGAGTTGTGTTTATTTCCGAGGGGGCGAACATTTGCCTTTCCACTGCCCCTTCGGATTCCATTTTATGCTGTCGGTGGCGGAGTCCATTCTGGGGCTGTCCTTCACCCAACAGTTTTTGGCGCCCACCTTGTGGTAGTAATCTAAGACCAGTCATGGCTCAGACGAAGAAGAAACCACCGGGCACAGTCAACGGAGCCGGCGCTTCCGAACCATCCGCTCAAGCAAATCTCGAAGATACGACAAATGACGGCGAACAGGTGGTGCAACCGCAGGCAGTACCATGCTCCGAGGGTCTGGAGGCTGCTATCGAGAACACGGCCAACAGAGAATTCGAGGTAGGCCTTGAACAGATTGGTGTGACAGCAGAAGACAAAGCAGCTCTCATAAGGGTACAGGAAACAATACGCAGAGCCTCGGAAGAAGCACGAAGAGCAGCAACCATAGCATTACAAGCATACCCAACAATGCAGACGAGATCAAGAGGCTTGTCCAGGGACAAGGGTCAGTTAACAGCAGAGCAATTCAACGCCCAGAATAGAGCCAAAGCCCTCAGAGAACATATGCTCAGGTATGAAGCCCTGCAAGAAGAGTTAGCCAGGAGGAAAACAACATTCGCTGAAGCAATGGCCAGGGAAGAAGACCAGTACGAAGGCATCCCGGAAAACCAAATGTGGCAAACCATTCAGAACATGCAGCGTCGCATTGACAAGTTACAGAACCGAGTCGTGGAGGAGTCAGAAAAAGCTCCGAGGCAGCACAGTTCTCGTTTCCAGTCAGGCAGTAGAAACACATTTCTCGAGGTAGGACCGTTATCTGCAGGATTAGAAATGGCCCCTTGGCCACCTCGATTCAATGCCACGACCTTGCCACAGTATGATGGCGTGTCGGATCCCAAGGAATTCTTGATGAAATATGAAGCTGTCGTCGAATCAAATGGAGGAGATTCAACGACAAAAGCAAAATCCCTTGTCTTGGCGCTTAAGGGAGCGGCGCAGTTCTGGTACACCAATCTTCCGAAGGGCCAGATAATAGCTTGGCACGAACTCAAGATCAGGCTGACATCAAGCTTTCGAGGAATGCAAGCCGAAGGTCTGTCCTCAAACGACTTCATGATATCATGTGTACAGGGCGACAAGGAATCTTTGCAACAATACATGCAACGAATCGTAAAATTAGCAGCCAGAGCCCCGAGGGTGAAAGAAGACAGCATCATTGACTACACTATTGCTGGTCTTCGTATTGGTTCATGCCAAGATTATTTAGAAAGAGCAATGCCGGATACGGTGCAAGAACTATTCGAGATCATGCAATAATATTGCAAGTCCGATGAAGGGCGAAGGCGAAGAATTGAGCAGATGAACTCTCAGAAGAAACAGAGGGGGCAAAATTATCAGCAAAGGCAATGGCAACCAGAGTCAAGCACAAGGCAAAACCCGAGGCCAGTGAACAACGTCACTAATCAGCCATCCAACCAGCAATCTGCACAGCAGAATGGTCATAACGACCACCAACCCTCAAGCTCTCGAGGGGGAAGAAGCAATAGAGGAAGAGGAGGTCGAGGGGGGAAAAACTCCATGGTGTTTCTTTCATGGGAAAGATATTGGCCACAACACTCATGAATGCCCTCATGCTCTCCAGAAGAAAAAGGAATTCGAGGAACAACTGAAAAATCCAAGAAACCAATCTTTTGATGCCTCGTCAATGCCACAACCACCCCAGCCAAGCAACCGATCTATATCGTATCTTTCACCAAGCTTCGTCCCACCACATCACTCATACCATTTTCCCCCTCAACAATATACCTACCCTTCCGCACCACAAATGCCACAACTACCACCCCCACCACCAATCCCCAGATATGATTCGCTGGGTTATCATACTAAGGTGAAGCCGAAACAGAAAATACGGGGCAAGGCAGTTCTGCAGGGGACATCGGAGATGACCCGCCAGGAATGGTCCATATAATCAACGCAATTTCCGGGGGCTCAAATGAGCCCGAACACATGACAAAGAGGCAGAGGAAAGACGAAGCGCGAAGTGTGAATCAGATTTGCTCTGGGCAAGTGTTCCGAACCCCATGGTCCCATATCCCCATAACTTTCAGTCAATCCGATGTAAGACTCATGAAATACCCTCACAACGACCCACTTGTCATCGGAGCCAATATTGGACGAAACTCACAGCACTGTCCATACGACAATGACGTCGGCAAGATTCTTGTTGACAATGACAGTTCTGCGGATATAATCACATGGAAATGCTTCACGGAAATGGGGTTCAAATCCGAAGACCTGAAAGATGCAAAAAATCCACTGTATGGCTTTGGAGGCAAGAGGATAAATGCCAAGGGAAAACGTGATATCGGTGTCACCTTCGGTTCCGGTCCCTCACGACGAGTCGAAACGATAACATTCGACATCGTTGAAATTGACTACCCATACAACGCCATCTTCGGAAGATCAACCATAAACAGATTTTCGGCAGTGATCCATCAAGATTACCTGTGTATGAAGATTCCAATGAATCAAGGCATCATTTCAGTGTATGGCAGTCAGGACGAAGCACGAAGGGCTGAAAGAAACACGACTTTCGGTGTCCAATATGTTCATGCAATCAATGACGAGGCAGAGGACGAAACTGAGGCTCTGAAAGAAATCCCAGAGGAACAAAAGAAAAAGCAGAACGCAGAATGAGTTACTCCCTTCGAGCACACAAAGAAAATCCCGTTGTGTGAAGATGTGCCGGACAAAACCGTCGTCATCGGCAAAGAACTTGGCAGCGAGGAAGAAATCAGACTCATTGAGTTCCTTCAGAATAACCAAGACGTTTTCGCTTGGTCGTCAAATGATCTAATAGGGGTCAGCAGAAATGTAATTGAGCATGAACTTCGCATAGATCCGAAGGCAAAGCCGAAAAAGCAGAAACTCCATGTCATGTCCGAGGAACAAAAAATGCAGCGCAAGCAGAAGTGCAGAAATTACTAGATGCCTGAGTCATACGTCCTGTACAGTTCTCTCTGTGGTTAGCCAGTGTGGTCATGGCACCAAAGAAAAATGGACAGTGGAGAATGTGCATTGACTTCACTTGTCTAAACAAAGCTTGTCCAAAGGACGACTTCCCACTGCCTCAGATAGATGTACTCGTCGATCAGGCAGCATGTTGTGAAATGCTTAGCTTTCTGGATTGCTTTTCCGGTTACCACCAGATTTGGATGAAGATGACAGACAAAGAGGCAACAAGTTTCACCACCCCCTTCGGAACTTACTGCTTTATCAGAATGCCAGAGGGACTCAGAAATGCAGGCTGCACTTTCAACAGGATGATCCAAAAGATTGTGGGGTCTCAGGTGAAAAGAAATGTTTCAGCTTACATCGATGATGTCGTCATAAAAAGTAAGCAGAGAGCCGACCACATCCAAGACCTTCGGGAAACTTTCTCCAACCTGAGAAGAAATAGTCTGAAACTGAATCCAGCAAAGTGTGTTTTCGGAATCACTAAAGGAAAACTTCTGGGTTGCCTAATCTCCAAAACAGAATTCAGGCGAACCCCAAGAAAGTTGAAGCAATCAGACGGATGCAGCCACCAAGACCAGGAAAGATGTGCAGAAGCTCGCCGGGAAAATTGCGGCACTTAACAGATTCATCTCTAAATCGGCGGAACGAAGTCTGCCCTTCTTCAAGGCGCTTCGGAATACAGCAAATTTCCAGTGGGGTCAGGAACAACAAAAGTCTTCGAAGAACTCAAGCAGTACATAGAGAATCTTGCTGTTCTTTCCAGCCCAACCCTAGGGTCCCAGTTGATGCTTTACATTGCAGCCTCGAATACAGCATTGAGTGCAGCCCTAGTAGAAGAAAAAGAAGTTAAAGGGGTACTGACACAGGTCCCAATCTACTTTGTTTCAGAGGCTCTGTCGGGTTCCAAGTTGTTTTACTCAGAGATGGAGAAAATGGCGTATACAGTAATCATGGCCAAGAGAAAGCTGCGACACTATTTCCTCAGCCACAAGATTCTTGTACCAACCTCGTATCCATTACGAGACATGTTCGAAAACAAGGAATCCTCAGGCAGGGTCAGAAAATGGCAGCAGAGTTACAAGAGCATTTTGTCGATTTCATTCCGCGAACAGCAATCAAATCACAAGTCCTGGCAGATTTTGTAGCAGACTAGACGCCTTCCAACGAGGCAATTTCCAGACCAATTCTGGAGTCCTTGTGGGAAATACAATGCGACAGAGCTTACTTCGACCGAGGGTCAAGAGCATCCGCAATAATTCTGTCAGCATCAGGAATCAAGCTCAGATATGCCATCCGCCTAGATTATGACAACTGCACAAATAACATCGCAGAATACGAGGGGCTGCTGCTTGGGGTTTCAGAAGGCAAGAGCACTGGGAGCATCGCAGAGTCTTCATAAATACCGACTCAGAACTGATTGCAGGGCACAAGGATAAATCATACAAAGCCAAGCACCCGGAGCTAATAAAATATCTAGCAGCTGTGAGGTCGATGGAAAAATACTTTTTCGGAATCACAATAAAAATTATCCGAGGTCCAGAAACAAAGAAGCAGACGATTTAGCAAAGGCAGCAGCAAGCAAATCCTCCCTACCTTCAGATGTATTTTACGAGGTGCTCAAGCAGAAATCAGTCCTCAGTGACCAGGCCCCTGTCAATACATAAACGCCATTCAGAGCGAAGACTGGAGAGCACTACTCATGGCTTTCATAAGAGGACACTTTGAACCCGAGGATGAGTCAGAAAAGAAAAAAAATGGAGGCAAAGGCCATAAATTACTGCATAGTAGACGGAAAATTATGCCGAAAGGGAGTTTGTGCACCATTGCTCAAGTGCATTTCTGTTGAAGAAGACAAAGAACTGCTCCAGGAAATTCACAGCGGAATGTGCTCATCGCACATCAAAACAAGGGCCCTCGTACAGAAGGCTTTCAGGCAAGGTTTCTACTGGCCATCAGCAGTTTCAGATGCAGATGAAATTGTCAGAACCTGCAACAACTGTCGCATGCACGCACCATACAAGCATTACCCAGCAAACGAAGTACAACTCATACCCCCTATTTGGCCATTATCTAGATGGGGAATAGACATCATGGGTCCACTCCCGAAGGCGCAAGGGAATCTAACCTATGCAATCGTGGCTGTAGAGTATTTTTCCAAGTGGATCGAGGCAAAACCAGTGCAGAAAATCACATCCGCCTCAGTTCAAAAATTCTTCTGGCAGAACATCGTGTGTCGCTTTGGAGTACCCAGAGAAGTAACAGTCGATAATGGCAAGCAATTCGACAGCGAGTCTTTCCACAATTTCTACCAGGGCCTTCGGAACCAAACTGTGCTTCGCTTCTGTGTATCACCCGCAATCCAATGGGGCAGTCGAAAGAGCAAATGGAATCATCTTTTCTGGCGTCAAGAAAAATATCACGGGCCTCCCGAAAGGAAAATGGGTAGATGAATTGCCAAGGGTCATATGGTCTCATAATGCCACAGAATCAAGAACAACCAAGTTCTCACCATTCAGGCTACTCTACGAAGAAGAAGACATGACACCAGAAGAAATCAAGCACGAATCTTGGAGGACAGAAGACGAAGCACGTCAAGACACAACACTCATGGAGGTAACACTGGAAACCATGGAGATCCTCAGAGAAGAAGCTTCCAAAAACCTCGGAAGCTACCAAGAAGAAACCAAGAGATGGAGGGACAAGAAAGTGAAACCGAGAGGCATTCAGACAGGAGACATGGTGCTCACGAAAATCCCCAAAGGAAAATATAAGGGAAAGCTAAATCCAAAGTGGGAAGGTCCTTTCCTCGTATCATAAACAACGAGACCATCCGCTTTCAGGTTGCAATCACTGGACGGAGTCGATGACCCGTACCCGTGGAACGAAGATATGCTACAACGATACTACATTTAGCGAGCCAGGGGATCGGAAATTTTATCCTAGAATTTTCTTTGTAATTTCTCCTCATGTAATTTTTTCTTTTATCAAATGTAACGAGGAGTCCGTACTCTTTTCCTCACAGGGGAAGCTTTCGAGTTGCAATCCATAAGCAATTCGAAGGTGTGAAGTTTTTAATGAGGCGGATTTCTAGTGTAACCCCTTGTGCAATATAACAAGGTTTCCCCAAGAAAAGCAAAACCCAAGCAACTAACCACTTCGTGGAGTTGTCTTCAGAAAACGGCCGGTTCAACGACCGAAGTGAGTTAAGCCTCGGAGCGCAGCATTGGCCCGAGCGCAAAAGTCTTAACTCATACGCTAAAAACGCGAGAAAGCATTCTGCAGAGAATGTAGGGAAAACATGCCCCTGGCCCAAAACAAATAAAACACGGTACCAAAGAATTAACAGAACCTTCTGACGGGAAGAAGTATGCTATGCATACTAAAATTCAACAAGCCCCTCGAGGTTCGATTTTTGAATCGGGGGGTGGGGGGGGGTGGGGGGGGGGGAAGGTGTTCTTCGAACAAGTGATATGAGTCAAATCTCGAACCTCCATCGGGTCTTTATTGTATACATATATTACAAAATTTCAAGGTTCACTCAACACAACATCACAGATCTCAGAGATCAAATTATGAACAACACCAGAAAGAATGGCTTCAGCTTTTCCTCTCAAGAACGCATCAAAATCACCTGCGTGTGAAAAATAGAATACAACATAAAATTACAAGGCGAACTTCGGAAAACAAAACAACCTAGCTAGGAAACTTGTACATAAATTCCGCAGGCTCATATTCAATATCATCTACAGGCTCCTGCTTCGGAGTTAGCAAACCGAAGGGAGGCACAAATTGAGCACCGAAGCCAATCTGGTTGAGGCGCTTCACCTCGCGACCAAAGTAGCAAGTATGTAAAATCCTATCATGTTCCACCATATTCCGGTGGAACTCAGTAAAAAACGATCAGGATTCGACGTTTTGAATCTCGTACTTCTGGAGTTTATAAGCCCAAAACGATTCGAAACCTGAATTCGGATATTTAGCACGAAACTTGGACCAAATGCTACCAGACATAAGGAAACCATCTCTGTACATCATCAAAGGAAGCACACCTTCGGTTACCATGGCAAGTTCCACATCACGGACCTGCGTGGCAACCGAGTAGAGTTAGCAAAATTTTTTTACATGATTACAATGAATCCATGTTCCGTGTAAGTATGACACGACCCCCTCACACCTCTCGTGTCTCGGTATTCAGGTTGGCATCCGGAGCGGTTATGAAGATCTCTTTGGTAGATGTCCCAGCGGCTGCGCCGGAAGCTCCACCGGCTTCAAATTCAATGTCTTCCTTGATGGTCTCCAGCTTTGAGGCTGTAGCAGATTTTGAGGCAAGACGAGCCTTGAGCGCCGAGGAAACCTTGTTTTCAATTTGAGCCTGGATCTACACAGCATAACAAGAAAAATCATGAGAATGAAGCCATACTGGAACAAATAAGCAAAAAACGAGGCATAACCAACCTACTCTTCAGTCCGACGAGACTCATCCCGAGCCAAAACCCCGCCATGAAACTTGAAGAAAGTAAGCATGAAGTTGTTGGCAATATTCTTGGCAAGAGGGCTTAGCGACTTCGGAGCCAGATCATCTTCAGAAGGCCAAACAAATGAAGGATCCTTCAGCATTCGTAGTTCCTTTTTCCCGATATGCTTCGAATCAGCAGAGGCATCCGGGGGTAGCAGCGAGCAAATAGCCTGGGCAAAAGCCCGAGAGGCAACTTTAGCGTTCAACTCTCCTCACAAGCCGCTACCGATGGAAGCTATCTCAAGGCAAGAGAAAATTCAATCATAGAAACCTTCAATGCTGAATTCATTGACATCTAGATCCGGAGGAATGAGCCCAAACGGCGCAAGAGCACGAGCGAAACCAGTCTTGACTTCTTCAACACCTTCGGCATGGGCATGCATGTAATCCTTAAATTGGTTTTTCAACTCACCAAGGCTCACATCCTTGCCGCTCACATCTTATTTAGCTTTTCATTCTCCTCGATGAGTTCCTTATTCCGCTTGGCCACCCGCCTTTCAACTTCAAGTTCAATTTTCATGTCTTCAACAATTTTCCTCAAATCTTCATTCTCTTTCACAAGAACTTGTTTTTCCAAGGCCAAGTCGCTTCACCGCCCCTTCTCCAATTGAAGACTCTCAGAAAACGATTTTTTCTCCTCTTCCAGCGCAGCGACTTTCCCAGAGGCGACCTCGAAACTCTTCATGTACGACCGAAGATCGTCTATATCTCACTTATGTGTACGTGAGGCGCATCGAATTGACAGATACGTCTTCAAGGCCAGGTCCTCAGCCTGCTGTAGAACAGCCTCGGTGCTTTGCTGGCAAAGTTTGCTTTCCATCAGCGACAAGCAAAAAGAACGCCCAGCCTTGGAAAGAAATTGATGCTCATGTCCGCCACTTTTAAAGGCTATCTTTCCCACCATCTGGCCACCGATAAGCTTGGTATCTGCCGGAAATCCAAGTTTATCTGCAACTTCCCTAGGATCTTTGGAACTAACAAAGTAGCTGTGTTGGTCTCGGTGTCCTCAATGTCCACACCTGTTTCTTCATCATCCCCAACAATCAGTGGACGCAGCGGCACTGACTCGGTTTTAGTATCTGAAGAGCTGCGTGAAGAGGGACTAGAATCCCTAGACGATCTCCGAGAAGCATCAGACCCAGAATCACGATGGCTCAGCGAGCGAGTGCGCGCGTCATCCGCATTGACGTCCCCTTGGCCACCCTGCTCCACCTTGTCGGTTTTCTTGTCGCTGTCACAAGCAGGGGGGCTATAGACGACACCGATGCCCAAGGAGGATGGGCCACTGCCCAAAACTACCTCTGAGGTAACCAACTTAGCAGCCTGGTCTCCCGCTTTCGGAGTACCAACAGGAGAATGACTCCGAGGGACATCAAGAATATCTTGATCAGTTGTTCGCTCACAAGGAGCCTCTTGAGGTTCACCTTTTTCACTTTCCATCTGAACATCATCATCATCCATATCACCAAAAACATCCTTAATAATCTCCTTGGGATCTAGAATCTTAAGTTTTTTCGAAGCATCCCCAGAAGTTGAGGCCTTCCGCTTCACAACGCGCTTGGGACGGGAGTGTGGCACCTCTTTGCTTGTTGGGGCGAGAACGCCTTCATCACCCGAAGTCACCTTCGAATCTGTAGGCACAACAACACTCTTCGGGGCTTTGGAAGCCTGAGCCTTCAAATCTTTGGCAATGCTCTTGTTAGTAGATTTCTAAAGGCCAGGGGAAATCTTAAAAAATTCGAACACACGGTTCGACCTCTTCAACAAAAGCACCTTCTTGCTGTCACAGAACTCGACGGGAGACTCCTTCCCAATCATGCCATTGACATCCTTCTCAACCCAGGAAGCATTGATGCCTTCAGGAAAAAATAAAGAATTAATACTAGCTACAAATCCATCAAACAACCAGAAAATCTTTGAAAAGTCGAGAGCAAACCTTTAGCCGTCAAACCGAAGGACTTGGCGAAATCGGGCAACGGTATTCCATCTTCAGGAGTCTCCATCCAGTGTTCAACAATCCACCCAGCCTGAACAGGAAAAATGTGGCATAGGCGAAACTCCTCGAAGAGATCGCGAACACTGTACTTATGCGAAATTCTACAAAGCATTTCAACTAACGCTACCCCTTCGGGTGCGGCTCTAGCAGATGAAGGCCAAGATCCCGAAAGGTTCATGAGATGGGAGCAGACAAGTGGATAGTTGCCTTCATTGTCCTTGTCAACCTCATGAAAGACCCATGCAGTCCACCAGTTCATCGGCCACTTGTTCCGGTACGCCATAACAGGAAAAAGAACATTAGGCTTGTATGTAAAATTGAGACAACCAAACTGACACTCCTTCTCGATATCACCCTTAGTAGGATGGGTGTGCAGCTGAGTCTTCGTCTGCTTGTGCACCTTGTGGGCATATAGAAATCCTTCCACACTCGGCTTAATCTTCGTGGTCTTGCAAACCCACATATATACACTCAAGCAAACAAAGGCGTTCGGCGTAAGCTGGTGTAGATAGACCCCACAGTGTTTCAAGATTTCAACAACTGTTGAATCCAAGGGAAACCGAAGACCAAAGATAAAGTGATCTTGAAAGGAAACAACCTCATTGGCTTTCGGCGATGGCTTCGTCTTGTCCTTTTCGGCAACTCTAGCCTTCTCAGGTTCAATCATTTTCGAGGCCTCTAGCAATGATAACTCATTTTCCCTAAGTGTGCTGAAACCAAACATCAATGTGGGCGGCTTCAAAGCAGCTTTCTCAGTCTCAAGGCCCCCCTCGTCATCGATCCTCTTCCTCTTCGGAGCCATTAAATCTAGGAAAACAGCGAAATCTTGCAGGGCATCTAAACCTAAGTACGACCGAAACAAAAAAGGAAAACAGAAGAAGAAATAGAAAAAATCAAAACTAAACCAGAAACTGACCTCGGAACGAAATCCTGCTTAAGAATCAGCACCGGCTTCGGAGCTCCTCAAAACCAGAAGCAAACCAAGGAACGGCGTGACCCAATAACAAGAGGCGGACCTGCTTATATAACCATCGATACAAAACTGGGCCCCGCAAACAACCAAAATGGGCCAAAACACGGTGTTTCGGGAAGTCTACTCTCTCCCCTCGTCATTCCACTACTCGGTGTTATGTCGGCAGCTCGGGAAGCCACGTGGATTTAGCTTCGCGGGGAGCGAGTGTCCCTCGTTGCCGAGGGGCTACTGTTGGGGGGTAGACTTCGGAAAGACCCCCCTCGATGTGTTCGGCTTGCCTTCGGGTGCATGCCAAGTCTACTTCGCTACATTTGTGTTTTTAGGAAGAGGAGCGGTCGAAAAGAAGGCGGCCAAGGAGAAGACTTCGGATCTTGACACCAAACCGGAGGGCCCCCTCGGGTTGGAGATGAAGATGTTGATGGGTGACAAGGCACCCTGAAGAAGGAACACGAAGATACATTCGGAAGAACAAATCGGGGGTTACCTCGGTTTCGGAGCGGGACCTGCGACAACACAGAGGCGTCGGAGTAAGTTCGGAAACCCGAAGCCACCTTTGGGTTTCCAGTGGTCCCAAGGCCGACGAAAGCGCGACCGCTAGGTGTAAAGTCTGTAATGCCCTGGAATATTCAGGGAATCTAGCAGTTGCTTTGGACAGAGTTGTAATTCTACATGAAGTCGGTTCGCCTTCCTATAAATAGGGAAGGGTTTGTAATAAAACGGACGGATGATTATTGAATAAGAATTACTTAGTCGCATCGTAGCTCCAGGTCCTTGAGTTCTGTTTATTTCTGAGGGGCGGACATTTGCCTTTCCGCTTCCCCTTCGGATTCTGTTTTATGCTGTTGGTGGCGGAGTCCATTCCGGGTACGTCCTTCACCCAACAATTTGATTGCAAGAAGATGGAAAGTATTCTCTTTAATGAGTGCCCTCAAAAGAAAATAATTCTTGGATATTGATCCAAGAAAAGAGATAGACCATTGAGAGTCTTGCTTCATAAGTGTTTTTATGTACTCTTTATAAAAAGAATTTATTTTCAATCATCATGACATGAGATGTAATAAGTGATATGCTTGTTTAGTTTGACCAACGTCGAATTAATCATGTGTGTTAAAGAGTATTCGTATTTTATTTCTGAAATTGATGATTGAATAGACAAGAGAGCCAATTCTAGCATTTATGTTCCTTATAGGGGATTATACCGCATGACGGGGAAAGTAAATGATTGTACCCGTTCAATAGAAAAAGAAAAGTCTGAGAAATACCCGCATGGCGGGTTAAAGTTGGCATAATACTTATGTCAGACAATCCCGCACGGCGGGAGAAGTTTGGCAAAGGACTTGGCTTGCATGGCGGGAGAAAGATGTGATGACTCATGTGCTTTTTAGTGTATCTCACGATGGGAAAAGTATAGAGTAGCTCTTATGCTATCCTAGTATTGACCATGCAAAAGTACTATTGATAAAGGGCACATTTTAGTTCTCGAAGTGAAATGAAAAAAACACACTCCTATACGGAAAAAGTTACTCCCATATAAGAAAGTTATCAAAGTTTTCTCATTCACAAAAGTTCTCAATGGTTTTCAAAATTGTGGCAGAAAGTTTCTTGCCACATTTCGAGGGGGAGAAATGAAAGACAATTAAGAAATATGATATATGATACTCCTCGACACCATGAAAGACAAGAATGATCTATAAAAGATAAATATGATTGTCGTGGGAGTACGACGGTCATAATATCGATACCCCTAATATATATAAAGAAAATGCTTCCAATAGGAAGACATTATAGTCACCTAGTGTGCTATACTGGGCAAGCCTCAAAAGAATGGGGTAGCTGAAAGACAGAGCTACTCCACCTTGTCATTGGGATTGTGGATGGAGGCATTAAAAACCCCATTCATATTCTCAATAGAATATTCTCAATAGAAAATGTACCCTCACAATACCACTTCAGTGTCTGGGAGAGTTCAACTGAGGCTAAAGTATTTAACCCAATACAGTGAGTTGCCATTTTATTGGCTAACATGAAAGATCAAATGATTTTCGTTTCTACTATCCATAAAGACAAGTAAACAGATGATGAGGGGGAGCATGGTGGCTCGAGATGTTGTCGTGAGGAGAAGCAGACGTATGTGCCCACATCAATGATTCAGGAGTCGTCTTGGTGATTCCACTCGTGCAGCAATGAGTGAAGATCTGGAACCTATCCCTCAGGAGCCGATACAACCTTCACCCATTGTTGCACATGAGGAAGAGTATCAGCAACCCCATATAAAAGAGTTTGTTCCATGAGAAGCGTTCACTCATCGAAGTGGCCATATGCCATGGAAGTTCAGATGGAGTCTCAAACCTAAGAATAGAGGGCGGAGATGGGAGGAACTCACCTGGTCGACCGGGTTCCTCGCTGCCGTCCCCATGCTCACCGCACAGAGGGACACCTCCACGCGGGAAAGTACGGGCGGTCCCGTGGCGGCCTGTGTGGCGCCGCGTACACCGCGGGCTCGTCCATTGGACACCGCCGCAAGGCCGCTCAACGGTGGCGCGTTTACCCTCGGGCGAGCGCACGTGCCTGCGAAGGGCCTCGTGGCTGCGGTTAATGTGACTCCAAAAGGGAATATATAAAGATGTAAAGCGTAAATCGAAAGATTTTGCACGAAGAGATTAAATAGATTACGTTGAGTACTAGTGGCACATCATGATCTGAGTAATATCAGATGAAATTAAAGAAAACATTCTCAAATGATTACATGACATGACCTAAAGGTTTTGTTGTGAAAGTAAAAGAACATAGGGGATACTGCCTAATTTAGTATGGACTAGAGCAAGTCTATAGATAATGGTATTTAAAGTTAAGAGAATCAATTGTTGTTTTGGGTTAAAGAAAATGAGAGGACTATTGTATCTATGTAAAGTTATAGAATGGGAAATTCTTTTCCCAATCGTGTACATGTGGATGACATCTCACTTGCTAGCAGTGATGTTAGTCCGCGGTGGAAACAAAAGGAGTTGTTGTCCTCAAAGTTTCAATCTTGGTGAAATTCACCAAGATAAAAGAAAAAGGGTATTAGAGATATCGTATAGGCATACTAAGAAAGAAATAAAGTATGCATGCGAGAAAATTACGTCTCTCCTTTTAGTCAAGGGTAATGGTTTTGGAAACATTCCAAGAATCAGTATAGTAAATATTAAAAGAATATGGTACACCATATGCTTCAGCTGTTGGAAGCTTGACGAATGCAAAAGATGCAAAAGTATAGCATTACCCTGACATAGTTTTTTGTATCCGGGCTGTTTTGGCAATGTCTATTCCAAATATAGATCACTGGAATGGAGTTAAATGTATTGGCTTCATGCTAAATTGAGAAAGAAATAATCAGTGCTCTCATAAGGTTGTGAGTACAAAGGTAGTGAAAGGTATAGCGAAATCCACAATTGTCGCTAACTTTCAGACTTGGAGTTATTTGTGTGGAAAAACTCCAAAGAATGAAACAATTATCAATAAAGTGATGCAAATATTTGATATAGCATGATATGAGGTTGAGGGACAGGCAAAGTGGTTGAGGAAACCTGTACCCGGAGTTGATAGTGGTTGACGAGAGCAACAACCATCTAAATATTTTCACTCCTAAAACAACGAGTCAAGTGTGGTGCCAAAACACATTGACGCAAAGTGTACGTTGTAAAGGAGAAAGTCCGGAATCATGTTGAAATGCTTAGAGCATAAAAGTGATTGATAAAGATCTTGCGGTTCCGCTTAATAAAGGCTTATCGCCCAGTGTGTACAGAAAACACATAGTCGATGTGGGTGCATGGTATAGCCTATGATCTCCGGACAATAAAGGGCCCAAAGTTAAAGTATCTATTTCAACACAGAGATGTGTATTGTAGTTGTTAATTCTATCGGCAAGAGACCGTGACGATGATGCAGTTCGTATGCACTAATCCATGATGGAATAGGTAAACAAAGAATCATTAATAAAGAAAGTAAAACATACAAAATTAAAAGTCTTGAAAGGTGAGATCAAGGGGGAGAATGTTAGTATTGATCTCCACCGACTCGGTCCAACGACCGAATTGGGCCTTGACTCAGCACCCTGATCGGGGGAGCCCAACACACCAGGGTTGCGGGCCCTGTCGCGCAGCACCATATAAGGGAGGTGGGGGCCACGAGTAAAGAGATGTGTTAAGAGGACTAGCTGCCCCACTCGCCCACCTACCCTAAACCACCGATCGGGAGGTGCTGTGACTGTTCGCCTAAACGGCTGTTTAGCCCGTTTACACACCGTTTAAACGCTACACAGTGCCTAACTGTGTCCGTTTAATCATCCGTTTAGCCCATTTAATGGCCGTTTAATCCGTTTAATTGGTCGTTTAGTCTGTATAATATGCTAAACGGTGGGTGACCGACTGTTTACCGTTTAGCGTTTAGGATAACACTGGCTGTGAGCGACGGGAAGCACCGCCGCTCGGACGGCACTGCGCTTCACCGACGGTCACCGCCTGCACTGCACTGCCTCGCCAGACTTCATCTACACCGACGAGATCCATCCTCTACTTCCCAATCCCCAACGGTTAGTCTCTCTATCTCCCTCTTCCTCTCCCTCTCGGTCAATCATCAAGAACACCTTCATTACCTCACAGAGAAGAGTTTAACCCCACCGATCTACACCTAGCCGGTCCTCAAGGATCTAACACATTAGTCTCAAGACACTGGTTATAGGGGTTGGAAGTGTGAGCGTGTATTTAAAGAGTGAGTGTGCGTGAATATAATTTTTTGTATCTGTGTTATCTTTCAAGAAAACATTAAGGGCTCATTCGGTTCTTCAGCAACCGTTCCACGTGGATTGAGATAGCTATAACAAGAAGTTTGTACTAGGACCGGGATTTATTCCGGGTCGTGAACCAATTTGTTCATGATTGCTGCAACAAAAGACCGAGAATCAATCCACTAGTCAAGAGGTATGGAACCAATCCGGGTCTTTTGTTGTACTTATCATAAGCAAATTGGTTCACGATCCGAAACAAATCCCGGTCTCTTGTTGTACCTATTTCAAATTTCTTGCTATATCTACCCCAATCCGGATGGAACGGTTCCAAAGAAACCGAATGAGGCCTAAAGAACAACAACAACCCTCAGCCGTTTGTGATAAATGTTTCTATCACACAGCCTTACATCCATGGCACTAACAGTGACAACATATTTGGACAATAAATGGAAAATAGCACCAACAACCCATTTGCATATCACTATTGAGCTTCAATGAGAGGTGAGCAGTACTCTACTAAAAACCACGGCCCCAACCTTATTTGGCCTAATAGAAAGAGCCTCATTATATTTTCTCAACTAAACATTTTTATCCACGCCCATTAGGTAGACCAAAACACAGATGATCAATTTCATGAACAAGGTACCTAGAGAAATGGGATTGAAACTGAGATTGTTATCTATACATAACAAAATTTTTTCTGTAAAGTGCAGTTATACGTTCTTGTCCACGCCCAAAATCAGCTCAATAAATTCACAGACTAGCCAAGATACTACCCAGGAAAATTACGAAAAAAATAAATAGTGGTTACATATGACTTCCAATTACTTCACCTGGAACATTAAGATAAACAAAAGCCCAACTGCACCTATACATCAATATGTGTGACCAAAACAACTTCACGTCATGTTCAACCGTCAACCAATTCGTCGTAGGCCCGTTACAAAGACCTAGGAGAGTCCAAGACGAAAACTAATAACCAGTTATTTCTTCTGCAATGATTCAGAAAAAAATTTGTACAATAAAACTAATTATTTTAACTACACTTCAACTGTTACTGTTATATGGATAGTGCTAATATGCCAATTTTATAGTACATAATTTTTTTGTATAACCATTGCTTTCATTCTGATTAACAACTATTAGGCGCATCACACAGCCTGGCATTGAACTTTTACAGCAAGAACCACCGAACTCTTAAAGTAGACAAAAGTTTTACAACTTGAGCACAGGAAACTAACAAAATGGCATTCCATTTTTCTACAACTCTGAGGAGAAACAGAAAATGGAGAATAACTCCCTACACACAGTAAGTATAAGCAGTCCCAGAAGTTAAGAGGGTGTAATGTTGACCAAAGCACCTTTAAACCACCCCTGTCTGATCCCAGTCCCATAGAAAGAGGCGATGAAGCCACATACATATGAAACTAGAGCAACCCATATCGCTGACCGAAAATCCGGATTATCTTCCATTATATCGTCTGGAGCACAGTTAACACAAAGACTAGGATTTCCAGTAAACTCGACTGCCACATGTTGACGAAATGATGGAATCAGCCCAGATATATTATTATAGGAAAGCACAAGCATTGTCAAACTTATCAAATAGTGTAGTGAAGATGGTACCGGACCAGATAAGTTATTGTAGGAGAGATCAAGAACCTCCAACTTAACTAAACTGTCGATATTTGCAGGGATGTGACCAATGAGATGGTTGTGGCTCAGATTGAGAAGCGTACTCAAACTGGTCGGCATAGTGGGTATGGTACCAATTAGCTCATTGCTCCCAAGATTAAGTTCAATCAGATTCCATAGTGAACTGATTGAATTTGGAATAGTGCCGGTGATCCTGTTGCCTTGCAAATTCATGATAGAAAGCTTTGTCAACTGTGAAAAACCTTGTGGTATCTCTCCAATGAACAAATTGCAACCAAGGTTCAGTATTTCCAGGTTGGACAAGCCAGAAAATGTACCCGGGATGTATCCATCAAGATTGTTCATTTGGAGTTCTAGAGATACTAGGTTCTCCAAATTTCCAAACTGATCAGGGATAGGACCTTCCAATCCATTTAATGCCAAATTTAACAGAGATAGTTTCTTGCACTTGCTGAGCTGCCAGGGTATAGCCCCTGTTACTTGGTTCTTGTCCAATTCAAGATAAACCAAGCTTGATGCTTCACCAATTGATTCTGGGATGCTCCCATTCAGCAAGTTCCCTGTGAGCATAAGGCAAAAGAGCCGTTGAGAGAATCCCGTTGGAATGGGCCCTTGTAGCATATTGCTAGTGAGATCGATGATTTCCAAACCAGGTGGAAGGAACAAATCTGAAGGTATGTCACCGCTGAGCCTATTGAAACTCAAATCCAAATTACTTAGATATTTGGTGAGTCCATTTGGTATTGAGCCACTGAGATTGTTCTGATTGGCTGCGAACCGAAACAGTGTCATGACGTTTGACAAGCTGCTTGGTATCACACCGCTCAAGCAATTATCTGACAGAAGCAAAGTTTGGAGCTTTGGGAGCTTCAGAAACTCATCAGGGATGGCACCCAAAAGATTGTTCTGGCTGATATCCAAATATGTAATGTTTCCATACCGAAACAAATTTCTAGGAATACTACCAGGAAAACGGTTTTCAGACAAGACCAGTTCCTCTAAAGAATGTGACATATCTTTTGGAATATCACCATCAAGTTTGTTGGAACTAAGGTTCAAGCTTCTCAATGTGAGCAGAGAGCTCAGCTTGGTTTCTACACTTCCACTTAAAGAGTTGAAGGACAGATCAAGAACCTCTATTTGGCGGAAACCAGAAAAGTAACCGAGTTGGTCAGTCAATCTGTTGCTGCTGAGATTGGGAGCCACCAAACTAGATGTCATGGAGCAATTAGATGTGACAAATTCGGCAGGGAGATAGGGAATGGAGTTACCCGAAAGATCAAGTGATTGCAAGGTATCAAGAGGGCATATGTAGTCAAGGATTCTAGAGCTGGAAATACCGCAGTTGGACAGGTTGAGGTTTATCACAACAGAGAAGAATGCTGATTCTGACGCGGCGCAACCGACTCCGCTCCATAGGCATGGATTTGAGAACCTTTGGTCCCACCCGTCGGGTAATGGTGCAGGAATGGTGAACATGAAGGTTGCTAGATCTCTCATGATGATTTCTTGTACTGTGTTCAGTGGCAATGCCGATGGATGGGTGGAGGCTGCCATAGTAGGATGGCCAAACAAAAAACAGATCCATATCTGCAAGCACAAGTTACACAACTGGCTAGTGGAACAGCCTTGTACCCTCCTCTCCATGTTATTTTCTCCTCTTGGCTAATGAACCTTTTCGTTTTCCTCTTCACTACTATCACTTATGTTGATTTCTGTGGCATAAATCATGGGATTATCATGATGCTTTTATAAAGACATAAATGGGAGACTATTCCACAATAGTGGGTTCTACTTGTTAGATTGATCTCCTTCCAGTGGGCCCAACGGCCTACTGGGCCCTCTGATCTGCGCCCTGATCAGGGGCGCACCAACCCTAATGGTTGGCGGGCCCCTGTCACGCTGCAGTACATAAAGGGGTGGGGGGCCAACGGCTCAAGACACGAGGTTCGCCTGAGCCGCCACACCCACCCACATTCCCACCGATCTGGGAAGTGCAGAAGCGACGGGAAGCTCCGCCTACTCCAAGACCGACGAGCACCGGTGAGAGGCACCGGCACTGCGCGTCGCTGCCCCTAGGGCAAACTCCACCCACCGAATGTGATGGCCGGACCGAGCTTCACCGCCGTCGCCAACGCACACCACGGCGAAGGTACGACCCCGACTCTCCTCTCTCCTCTCTCCCCTAGTGGTAGATCCGAGCATATGCATCTCTCTTGAACTCCCTGTTAAACCTCAAAGTCCCGGCTATTTGTGCATCTAGTGATCCTAGGGGTCTAACATTGGTATCATACGCCTACTAGAAGTAGAAATAGATCGGGAAAATCAAAGAAAATCGAAAAAGCAAAAGACCTGAAACCCTAACGCTAGATCTAGAAATAGGGTAAAAGAAAAAGCAAAAGGAGAAGGGGAAGAGGCCGCTCGGCCTTACCTACCTCACCGACGGCGTCCATCGCCGCCGGACAGATCCGAGCCGCCACCGCGGAACTTCACCGCGCGCATGCGGGCTCGGGCCAGGGATGCCACCACGGCACTCCTCGACGGCGGCGCGCTCTCCCGCAAGGGGAACACGCTCGCCGGCGAGGGGCGCCACGGCGGCGACGCCGTCTTCTCCAACTCTGGCCTCGGGCCGGCCTTCCGGATCTCGCTGTGGAGGGAGCAAGGAGGGAAAAGGGGGAGGAGTAGAGGAAAGAAAGAAGGGGGAGGGGAAGCCGTGGCCGTGCGCCGGCGGCACGTCCCCTCACCGCCGCCGGCAGCGCCGCGTCGGCCGCCGTGCGCGGGAGAGAAGGCGACGCCGCCTGCGGGTCCGAGTCGAGCGGGGCGGGGGAGGGAGGGGGAAGAATGGAAGGCTAGGGTCCCCCCCCCCTCCCCCGCCGCCGGTTCCGCCTTTTATACGGGGGGGTTTTACGCTGGGCGCCGCTCGGCCGTCGATCTCAGATCGGACGGCCGGCGCGCGTGGGCCGAAACCGACCCAAGAGGGCAGCGGCGCTGGGCCGCCTAGGCAGCCCAGGCATTGGCTGCTGGGCTAGGGGCCCAAGCGCACGCGCCGACCAAGCCGCGGGCCGGTTTTCCGGTGGCGCGGGCCGAAAATGGCCCAAGAGGGCAGCGGCGCTGGGCCGCCTCGGCAGCCCAGACGTTGGCTGCCGGGCCGCAGGCCCAGGCGCGCGCCGACCAGGCCGTGGGCCGGCTTTTGGTCATGGGTCAAAATCTAAGACCGTGAACAGTGTCGTTTTTCAATTTTTTGAATGATTTTCAGGGGTATATTTCATGTTTTTTGATAGTTTTTGTACATTTTGAATTTCTATGCATTTTGAACCAACGAGATAAATGTTTAGAAGTACAAAATTGAAAGTTTATGCCCCTGAACAGTAAAGTTTTATGAATTTTATTCATGTTTCTGCTGCAAAGTTTAATATGTTGTTCTTTTAAATTTAATTTGAACCAATGGGATGATTAAATTTGAAAGAATGTTTAAAGTTTATTTTTGAATAAATTATGATATGATTATTTTCTGACCAACATTGTTAATAATTGTATCATAATTAACGGATATATGCTTTTATTTCTATTTCTGCCCAACGGTGATATAGATTTAAATTGCATAAATGGTTGTATGTATTTTATTTGACCAACGTTGAATTAATGCATGAAATTGTTACTTTTCTCACCTTTAATTGTGAATTTCAGAATATTCCAACTTAATGGTTAGTCTCAAGGAGATTCCAGTTCTCATGGGAGACAATTATGCAGAGTGGAGGGAAAAGATTGATTCCGCCTTCATCTGTAATGACATTAAGTGGGTGACCACCACACCACAGCCAGAAAAGCCACCGAAACTGGTGAGAGGTGATAGTGAGACTGATGCAGATTGGCAGCAAAGGGAGAGGGATTATGCCCTCCTTGAGAATGCTTACACCCTCTCAAACAGACAGTGGCTCATTGCAAATAAAAAGTGCATGGCCTTGATAAAGAACACAATTGAGCCGGTTTTCTTGGGCTCGATTGAAGAGAGTGTCTCCACTGCGGAGTACCTTGATAACATAAAGAGCCACTTCACTATGTGTCTTCACTGCCACAAGGAGGGACACTACAAGTATAACTGCCCAGATTGGCTAAAGTATGTGATGGTCTTTAAGGGATTCCACACGACAAGGACTACGCTAAGATGCGCAAGAAGCGTTGAGGTAGCGAAAGGAGTGCAAGCAAAGGTGGAAGCTGTCGGCGACGTCTCCCTTGACTTAGTTGATAGTTTTCATTTTTTGATTAAAGATAAACTTTATGTTCCTTCATTTTAAAGAAACTTTATTAGTTTTCTCGTTTGGACAAAGATGGATTTTATTGTCTTTTGGTGATGGCAAGTGTGCCATTTGGTTTAATAATGATTGTGTTGGTGTTGCATACCTTCATGATGAGCATTCTTTGTTATCCATACGTGATAAAGTGCATTCTATGTGTAATGTGAATGTTGATGTATCCTTGTCAGAGAAAGCGACAAAGAAAAGAAAGAGAACTCAAAATGTATCATCGAAATTACGGCACTGTCGTTTAGGCCATATTTCGAGGGGGAGAATAGACAGACTAGTAAAGAATGAAATTCTACCTCCGCAAGAGTTCTCAGACTTAGAACAATGTGTAAAGGAAAATATGTAAAACAAATCAAAGAAGGAGCCAAACGAAGCGCTCCCGGTTTGGCTACATTTATCCAATTAAAGAAAGATTGGAACGTTGGATAAAATTAAAATATTCAAAGCAGAAGTTGAGAACCAACTAGAGAAAAGAATTAAAATAGTGAGAAGCGACCGTGGTAGGGAGTGCTACGGTCGCCATACCCCATATGGCCAAAAGCCTGGACCTTTTTGCAAGGTTCTTACAGGAAAATGGATATGGTGCGAAGCATGATGAGTTACTCCACCTTACCCACGGGATTATGGATAGAGGCGTTAAAAACCGCCATTCATATTTTAAATAGAGTGCCTAGTAAGTCGGTGCCTAAAACACCGTATGAACTATGGACAGGAAGAATACCTTCCCTGAATCACCTGAGGGTATGGGGGAGCCCTGCTGAAGCTAAAGTATTTAACCCAAAAATTGGGAAGTTAGATCCAAAGACAGTGAGCTGCCATTTCATTGGCTATCCTGAAAAGTCAAAAGGTTTTCGTTTCTACTGTCCTAACGCATATACAAAGTTTGTAGTAACGAGACACGCTGTTTTTCTAGAGGATGACATGATGAGGGGGAGCATGGTTGCTCGAAAGATTGATCTTGAAGAGAAAAAGATAAGACAGATTGAGAGGTGAAGAACGGGCTGGCCGGCTGGGGGAGATAAAAGGGCGCGGTGGATTTTTCTGAGGACACGTTAGTACCGGTCGAGGACACCAGCCGGTACTAACGTGCGTTATTTAGTATCGGCTGATGTTTTTGACTGGTACTAAAGTGACACGCCCATTTAGTACCGGTCAAGGACACCAGCCGATACTAAATAACGCACGTTAGTACCGGCTGGTGCCCTCGACCGGTACTAACGTGGCTTTGTGGACACTGTTGCCTGGAGCCGGTACTGAAGACCCCCTTTAGTACCGGCTCTGGGCAGCCGGTACTAACGGAGAGGGATGAAAAGTCGTTTCTCCCGTAGTGACAGTTGGCTCCCACAACACTCTCATAGTCTCGTGAGCCTGCATAACATATATGGGCCCCACATCTTAGCCCAAGACTAGGTCCAAGCCAGGCTTCTGCCACTACAGGAAAAAGTCACATTGGTTCGCGTACATTAGTGCCGGTCGCCCTGGAGCCGGCACTAATGCGTACATTAGTGCCGGCTAGTAAGAATAGTGCCCATAGAGGCACGTTAGTGCCGGCCGAGGACACCAGCCGGTACTAAATGACGTCGTTTAGTGCCGACTGGTGTTGTGGACCAACACTAATTGAGTACGTCATTTTAGTGCTGGCCAATAATACCAACCGGCACTAAACTTTAACAATTTAGTGCCGGTCAAACTTTCTAGCTGGCACTGACCGACACCAACCAAAAAATATCTTCAACAGTTCCCTCCTTTATCATCTCGATCCACTCCCATCCCCCTCAGTCCCTCCTTAACTCTTTTCTCTCTCTCTTTCTTCTCTCCCTTTCTCTCATCTCACCTTTCTCTCTCGCGTGCAGGCAGCCGATGCGGAGGAGCGGCGGGCCTCCATGGCCGGGGGCGCGGGGGCCGCCGGCGCGCGCGGGGGCAGGCCGCCGTCGGTGCGCGCGGGCGCGGGGGCAGCCGGCGCGCGCGGGGCCAAGCCGCCGTTGGGGCGCCCGGGCGCCGGGGCCGCCGGCGGGGAGCGCGGGGCCTGGGCACGGGTGCAGGGGGCGCCGGCGGCGCGCGTGTGCGCCGCCGTGGGAGTGGGTGCCGCTGGTGCGGGGGTGCGCCATCGCAAGCGTGGGGGGCCGCCGGGTTGCTATCTTCTCAAGTTCTGATGAATCTTGTAATGGATTTCTAGTTTCTTCTTCTTTCTCTCCATCTTCTCAAGTTCCGATGAATCTTGTAATGGATTTTTGTTTGTAAGATATAAATCCAAGAACACATTGTTTGCATCTGTGTTCCTTCTTGTGTGTATATGTTGTTTGATCTTGTGTGTATGTGCGAATTGTTTGGAGAGTAGCTTCTTGAAAACACAGAAAAAAAAAAGAAAAAAAGCACCGTGGCTGGTTGGGATGTTAGTGCCGGCCCGAGACAATAGCCGGCACTAACCTGCCCTGTGACCGGCACTGATGAGGAATTTTCTCATAGTGTGCAGCTTGAACATTTGACGTTCATCTTTTCAAATAATGTAGAAATTCCGGCTTCAAAGCAATCCATAAAGAGGTATCAATCAACATTTTATTACAAGCACACTCATAGTTTAAATTACACTATATTTTTTGGATCAACTATATTATGTTTAAAATTACTGACCAATACGCAAAATAAAAGTCTATTTACGAGACACAAAGACCCAACAAAGATCGAAGCACGCTAGGGTGTCTATCGAGTGGGTAGTGCGAAACTAATTTTCTAATCGCTAAATAGTGGAAAATACATGGTGCTAGCGATGACTCAAGCGGTAGGCTCGCACACTTCCCAACGTGTTTCTCTCTCACTGCGCAATGTCCCCAACTCGCTTTCCCTACATGCGGGTGTTTGCATCTCACTCTCTCTCTTACATTATTGCTAGCGAAGTCGTCGACTCCTTTGAAGACGCCCTAATCCATCTTTAGCTTACAACATTTATCCATACCATCCATCTATACTAGAAATAAAAGAACCTTTCTTTGAAGTGTGCTACTCCTATAAATTTGAAATGCGAGCTAGCTGGCATGGTCATTGTAAAATGGCCCGGAGTTAATACCTCATAGAATGAAAGCCATCATACGACGAAACACATTGCATTTAACGATTATCTATAGGAAAACTACATATCCATCCATGCATATGTCCGTTATTTCTTCTAGCGTATCCATCTCCACGATACCCAAGCATGAATAACATATGTACATATCTATTCAAAGATAAGTGTACTGCATGTATATATGTGAGCGCCTATATTGGACTGTGTTCTGTAAAAAAAAATGGCAGGCCTTAATATGGCCATGGATGAATTACTTGGAACCCTGATAATTGGCAGGCATGGTTAACGCCCGTCACCTTTTTGTTTCAGGTGACGTTTGAAGCGCCTGTAACTTTTTCCGCGTCACTTTAATATGTTTTCATGTAGAGATTTATAGGCATGTTACATGCAACTCTTGAGCATTATTGTGCGTACGTGTTTTTAGATAATGGATAGAAATATCCGGCTTCAACCCCTCAATGAGGAAGAATCAGTCCACAAATTATTACTCATAGCAGACAAGGCCTCACAATATCAAATAATGGTTTGAAAATATATAGGAAACTCGAAAACTAATACATAAACTAAAGGGCCATCCATGAGAGTCGAAGAAATGCAACACGCCGACGTCTCGAATGTTCGATACGATTAAATGATCATTCCTTTTCATCATCACGATCTTGCAAGCACGCTTCAGTGTCGAAGCCAGTACATTCCCCTGAATAGAACATGTAGAAAAGTTTTTGGTTGACATCTGTCAAACACAACATCATTCCTTGTGAGCCAAAATGCTCAACAAACACTATGGGAAATCCCGTGTTTGCCGTGTGCCAAGGGCTTTGTCGTGTGCCACCTCGCGGGCACACGGCAAACAAGCCTGTTTGCCGTGTGCCTGACACGTGGCACACGGCAAACAACTGGCACACGGCAAACAGGCTTGTTTGCCGTGTGCCACATGCAGGCACACGGCAAATAGGCTTGTTTGCCGTGTGCCACATGCAGGCACACGGCAAACAGGCTGCAAAAATTTTGAATTTTGCCTCTAAAATTTTTTTGCTAACTTCTTTGTCCATGTATTATTTCATGTTAGTTTTGTGCATATTTTTCGGTCTGTTTGCTATATTTAATCATTTTATATCATTATTTTCAGTTTTGCCGATACGGCAAATGTGAACTGTAAGTGTTTCGAATAATGCAATGTAATGTTTGGAAAAATGTTATTCGAATTCTTAAGACTAATATGATGCCATGTCCATTAGATGGAATCAAATTTTGAATATATTGTTTGCTTACCGTGTGCCCGAATTTGGGCTCGGTTCGTTTAAAAATTTTATAAAATACAAAAAAGGTCAAAAAATTATAAATTTTGGCGTGATGTCATGTTTTCATACATAGAGGCTATGGTAAAAAACGTAGAAAGTTTTGAGCAAGTTGACGCATTGCCTCTTTACAAACCGAAGCTTCTCGGGAGAAGATCCTAAGAGTTGTGAAAGAGATGTTGTGATTGAAGCAACGTGACTATTGAAATTTTGTTTTACAACAAAACTCATTTTGTATAGTCTGCATACACCTTAGACTGGTTCATAACCAAATTTGGTTATTTTTTCAATCCGTTTGATATTTTTAATTTTTTTGTTTAGGCAGAAAATGTTTGCCGTGTGCCCAAATCCAGGGCACATGGCAAACAACTCTTTGCCGTGTGCCCAGATCCAGGGCATACGGCAAACATTTGGATCTGGGCACACGGCAAAGAGTTGTAGATTTTGAAATTCAAATTCTATAAACGACCTCGGATGAACTTTTGACCAAAACGAAAGTTGTAGATCTTGAAAAGTTATGAAACTTTGTAGTTCACAACTTTTTTATTTGAAGTCATTTAGGGCCTCAAATAAACAATTTACACTCGGAAAAGTTTAATATGAGGAGAATCAAAATCGGATATGGACGCAAAGACTCGAGTGGTGCAGTGGTAGAGGAGGCTACGCGCGAAGGGGAGGGCGTGGGTTCGAACCCCACCGGCCGCGTAGCGCGCGATTTTTCCGCGAAAAATGCGCGACTTGCCGATTGGGTACTTCCCCTATTAAAATAAAATGTTTTGCTATTTTATTTTGCGTTTTTTCGGGATCAAAACTTTGCCGTGTGCCTCTCTTTGCCGTGTGCCAGATCGGGCCTGTGCCGTGTGCCCGAGATATGGCACACGGCAAAGAAGGCTTTGCCGTCGTAGGGTTTGCCGTGTGCCATTTTGCACACGGCAAAGCCTAAAGCACACGGCAAAGGCCTTTGCCGTGTGCTTTTATGGCTTTGCCGTGTGCCCCTGGCACACGGCAAACGCCCAGTTTCCCGTAGTGAAAACAATGTTGCCCCTGTCAACAAGCATAATTGGTTTTTGGTCCCCTTGCTTTAACCACAAATTGAATAAATCATCTATGTTTTTGGGGTACAATGTCAAATACTATATGTAAAGCTCGCCACAAGAATTTAGCATAACGACATTCAAAAAAGAGGTGTTGGATAGTTTCTTCTGAATCACAGAAGCAGCAAATCTTGCTACCACCCTAATTCCTCATAGCTAGATTGTCCTTTGTAAGAAACTAGACCCTTTTTTTCAAGTACCACATAAAAATCTTAATTTTTAATGATAACTTTGTATGCCATATTTCCCATGTCAGTTTAACATCACTGTTGACAAGATGTTTATACATAGAGTATACGATAAAGGAACCATTAGAATGTGAGCATTGTGCGTACGTAAGAGATATGGAGTACTTTTGATTAAGTTTAGTCGTCCACGCCACTACTTAAGGTAGTCGTCGCTAGCACACAACTGGGCGATATGATGCTAAATTATTGTCAATAATGTAAAGTCAGAATATGAGCTCGATTACACACACATGGATGCATTCTGAGATGTTGTATAGTACTACTGAACAGTCAGCCACATTCATGCATCCAAAGTGGATCGATAGTTGTTCAGTTATCAATTAACTTGTATATGGCAACAACATGTCAAGTTGAAATGACAAAATAATAAAATTTGAATTGATTATTTTAGAAATTTTCTTTAGCAGGTCATGTGTTACTTCGAAAACCTTTCAATTCTCTCGAAGACTTGACCTGGTAAGTCTGTACCTAATCAGCACCTAACGGAAGGTCTTAATCTTTAGCACAGATTGGTATTAGTGTTAGTACCTTGTGCTTTGTTGCAATGGGAATCACCATTTAAAAATAGATAGGTCTAGTAGATAGATATAGGTAGAGTCTCTAAGTAGTTATATAAGGGCAGTCCCAACTCATAGTTTCTATAGGCAGTGTCTATGTTGCCACATCACATGGACACTGCATATAGAAACTTCCTTCCCCAACAACGCACCATTCTTGAGTGGGCCCCGCTATTAATTCAATCATTATCTCTCTCCATTCTCCTCCCCGTCTTTCTCCTAACTTTGACCGAACCAGCATAGCACAGTGAGGCATACCGCCGGCCGCTAGGCGGGACTCTCCGCGGCGCGCAAGCTCGTTGCAGTCCAAACATCGAGCAAGCGACTATAAATCCACAACTCGTAAGCAAGAAGCAGCAACTTTTGTCTTTTCCCTGAATCCAATTACGGAGCAAGCAATCCTGTCTTCCTCTCCAAATCCAATTGCCCAGCAAGCAATTCATGGAGAGAAAGCGCTTTTTTTCTATTTGAGATGCAAGCAGAAGGTCGCTAGCTCCTCATATTCTCCAAATTAGCAACTGTAGCGCGCGGTGAGCCGGCATTCGACGGTGAGACAGCAAAGGCGGGCCAAGGACCGTGGCGAACCAGCAGCCGGCAGGCTCAAGCACAGGCCGCAGGACCGAGCGAGGCCGAACGTGGCTGGCTGGTGAAACTGAGCAGCGCGTATGCGTAGGGCGGCGACGGGTGCGACGCCGTGCCGCGCCAGGCAGGGTCGCGCCGGCGAAATGCGGGTCCAGGCCGTCGAGGCGATTAGGCGCGGGAGGAGATCCGATCATGTGACGGCCCACGACGGGACGCAGGCCGGCGAGTTGGATGACGCGAGTCCGACGGTGGCGGCGCAGCGAGGCCCCTGTCGTGGGTCCCACGGACGGGCGTAGAAGAAACGATGCCCCGCGCCCAATGCGTCTCTCGCCGTGTCTACGCTCGTTGGAGATCGAGCCGACGTCGTTTCTGAGAGGAGAAATCGTTTCTTTGTTTTTTCTCCTCTCTCTTCATTAATTCTCTTGCCTTGTCATCTTTTTGGTTACGTGGCAGTCCATTTAATGCTACGGAAACCAGCTGACTTGGAGGGTTGGGACTGCCATAAGGTTTCATTAGTTTTTTCCCCTCTCCTAAAAAAGAGCAAGAAAGGATGGAGAATGGGACAAGAACTAGCTGTTGGACGTCCAAAATCAATGGTACAAAGTACTGCAACAAATTAAATGACCCAGGCATGCACAAGAAAATGTCTCGCATAAATGTGATCAAACATGTACACCCCTCTTATGTTCCATGCGCGCCGTCAATACGCGCCTTGGTGAATCCCACGCAGGCATCAACAAAGTTCTCGTCAATGAAGTCCGTGGAGAAGACCTGCAGCTTGTCGCCATGGCCCTCAGCAACCACCCTAGAGACGAAGAGCCGTGCGAACCTGCGGATCCGCCGCGTCACCGGCTCGACCAACAATGACGCCAGGTTATCGCCGAGGGGCGTGGCCGTATTCTCCACACGGTAGAAGTACCTCCTCCGGTCCACCGGCGGGTTCCGGCCCAGCTTACCAAGGTTACTGTCAAACTTGGTCTTGGGCATGTCCGTGTTGACCCAGTCGTCCCTGAGGCACCCCGGGCCCCACAGGAGCTCACCGGGGCTCGGCGCCGGCGACTGCCTCGGCTTCCACACGCAGATGACCCGCTTATTGGGGGGCAGGTCGGCGACGGTCTTGTCGAAAATCCGGTCATCGTGCCGGATCAGGCGATCTTCGCCGAGGCTCTCGACGAGGTACTTGGCGAACTCCGGCGGGTCTCGCTGGCCGAACTCGGTGCGAATCTCGAGGATGATGACCTCCGCGGTAGTCTCGGCCAGGAACCTCTTGACGTCGGCGAGCACGGCGTCGACGGGGTAGCTGAGGAGGATGCCGTGGCAGACGCGGCGATCCTGCTGGACGCGGACGTCGAGGACGCGGCAGCCCATGGCGAGCTGCTCGTAGACGGAGAGCGTCTGGCACTGCGCGAGTGGCGCGGGGAAGATGCCGTTGGTGGCCGAGTCGTGGGTGCCCGGCCACACCACCTGGTTGATGCGAAGGTTGCTGGCTCCCAGGCCTTCCATCCATGTCTTGTGGCTCGCCGGACGGCATGAGGAGCCCGGGAACGAGTCGCCGGACGACGAGAGCAGCGCGGCGAGGGCCTGCTCCTGCGCCGCGGCTTCGCGCATGCGTCTGGCTGCGTCCAAGAAGCTGATGACAGAACCCATAGAAGCAGTTACTACTGCACTTGCTAGCTGTTGGATTGGTTTTTTTTTTTTCGTTGTGAAAGGAGTTGCTACATGCTATAGCTACTGGATTGGATTTGTTGGAATAATAAGGCATAATGCTAAGAGCTCCTATAAATATAGAAGCTTCATCATTGCAAGTTTGCAGAGGCTTCATCATCTCAGCACGTCTATAACAATGTACTAATGCTCGCAGGTCAACGAACTAACAGGCTTCATCATTGCAAGTTTGCAACCATAAGGAACACACCACAGCTTGATGGTTGTGGTTGGATCAGACCGCGCCAGCACGTTCTTGTCCCATTCTCCATCCTTTCTTGCTTTTTTTTAAAGACAGACGAAAAACTTCGTTGGACTTTCATTGATAGAAACTCGTCTTAGAGAAGAGTGTCAAACACTACTACCCATAGTAATTTTGTAATGCAAACCTTCGCATTTTAACAACAAACACTAAGCCACAAACGATTTGGCGTGGCGGACAAATCATATATATGCTGGCGGGTGAGCCGCCCGCAACCACTCGTCTGTCAGGGAAAATGGCTATCTGTGCTGGCGGGCGCCGCACCCGCCAGTAGAGATAAGGTCAGTGCTGGCAGGCAACTTAAGACACCCGCCAGCATAAAGATCTATCTTTGCCGGCGGGCCGCATAACTGCCCGCCAGCATTTTATAATTTTGTGCTGGCGGGTTTATTATGTGGCACGCCAGGACAATAGTTTCAAAAAGCAGATTTCAAAAATTTTAAAATTTTCTTTGCCGTTTATTTAATGTTCCTATATATCGTTGTTTTCACACAAATAATAAATACTAAGAACCATCCATATATATACACATGACTATGGTACTGTTTTCAAACAAATGATACTTAGTTGTTCAAAGATAAACCATCATTAGTTGTTCTTTGTCCAGTTGGCAAGATCATCATACTCGGGATGAGCTAGTATCCCACCATGGTCAAAGTATAAGCCCGTCGGATGGCATATCTCGTGTTGAATGAATCTTGCCAAATCAGCGCATATATTGTCGATGTCTCTATCTTGCAAATGGTTGCTGCTGTTTAGGATAATAGGCATCTGAAAAACGAAATATTAAGATTATTATGTTCATGTCATGATAAATTATGTTGTCATTATGTAGTAGATATGACTTACGTCTTCGGGGTTTGTCCGGTACCTCCCACTGTTTCTAAGGAACTCGCATACGTAGTATCCACATAGCACAGAGCAGGAGGTTGCTTGTGGCACTGAATAAAAAATAAAAATTAATAGAGTGTATAACAAATTGATAACCAATAAAGATGATGTGCAATGTTCTTACATGAAAATGATATCGTATATGTATATAATCCTTCCTTTCTGGTGGATGTGGCCCCCCACGTCCGACGTATAACTTGTACGCGCTTTTAGGTTTGAATAAGAAAACATGGCAACTTCAAAACGCATAAACTATTGACAACATAAATATTAATGAAAATGAATGTAAAAAATCTTACTTTTGTAAAATTACTATGAACTCTCTGTATTGTTTTTGGTCATAATTGGCTGAGTCTAGGACCACTGCACTTCCGAGCTTGGGCATAATTGTTATGCATATCCAATGATTACTGCATAATAACAACATAATTTACTATATGGTACATGCATTAATATTATCATAAATGATATATCAATTGAAATAGACTTACGAAAATGCATATGGAGCTATGATATAATCTTTGTCAAGCCTCGCCATCATCACATCGGCAATGTAGGCGGACACTTGGTTCCTTTCTTTTTTGTGTGCTTCTAATATGACCGCTTCTTTTTTCTTCTTGCCCTTAGCTGCTTTTACATTTTCTTTGACTTCTTCGTTCAAATTGAAGCTGTGCGCGTTGTAATGAATTCGTTCCGGGTCAAGGTACGCGACCTTGTGCTTCTTTGTCTTCATTTCCTCCACCCATTGCAGCCTCCAAATATACACGTCGCACGTACATGTTAGGCACCATGCAGTATAAGTTAGGCAACATACAGTAATAATCTAAATTGGCATGTATGGACTTACAAGCAAAACACATTAATGAGATTGACGTCCATATGTTTCCGACGGTAAAGTCTGTGTAAATCCTCAAAGTCAATGACTAGTTTATGCATGACTGGATTGTTGAAAACATCAGGCGGGACCATCGCGGAAATTGTATTGATTCCTTGCTTCATCGCTTTCATGATCCAGGAATGAAACTTTATCAATTCCCACGGACTCACTTCTAACTCGACATGAGGAAGGAATGGTTTCCCAAGCACAAAATCATCCGGGACTGTCTCATTAGCTTCATGTACTAAAAGATCATATATTGTGACTTCCCTTTGTTCATGCATCTTTGATGGTTCTGGTGATGGCGCCTTTCATAACGCCCCTAGAAACTTATCAACATTTGTAAATGGAGCCTTTTCAAATGTAGTGATCATACGAGGTATTTTAGGTGGTGGTGGCACCTTTGTTGGAAGTGATGATGGCACCTTTGATAGTTCTGGTGATGACGCCTTTGATGGTTCTGGTGATGGCACCTTAGATGCTTGCTCGATCTCAATGTTAGCTTTTTATCGGGCATGAATTACCTCGTCTTCTGGCATAGGCGATAGCGCTCCATGCTCAATGTTTGCCTCTGCTCAGGGTTGAAGTTCTAGGATCGGACCTTTAAAAATGATATCCCATCGATGCCACATAATGTATTGATTGATCGCATATCCAATTACCTCAATCCCTTCATCCGTGGGGATGTCCAACTCACAAGTACTGTCCATCACCTTAACAATTTGTACCCAGGCGTACTCTGGAGCAGGTGAGTTAGGAAACACGACACCCTTTACCACCATGCCAGTTGCAACTTCTCGAAACTTATTTTGTTTCCTTCCATAAGGCACCACCAGCGTGCAAGGTGTATCCACTTGTATATCATCAACGGGATACCTTTGTTGTGGAGTAGACCCGACACTGCTCGCAGTCGGATTTGGCACCACCAACACGTCCTGGATAGCTTGAGTCAGATTTGGCACTAATAAGGCTCCCTGCTGGCTGGCAACTAATTGAGATAATTCTTCCTGTGCGATTGCCCTAATCTTTGCTTCAAGGATTTCTTGTAACGGTCACGCATCCTATAGCCGGGGGCATCGGCAAATGATGAATGCTTCCAAGGCAAAGTTGCTAAAACACCTCGAACACGTCCAGAATGCTCCGTGGTGCCAATCGCTGAGGTTAGTTGATCATTCTCCCTTTCAGGCCTGAAGGTACCCTTTTTCTGCGACTCAACAACCTGCTATGTCCTTTCAAAAATTTCTGCAGTGGTCAGGTTCTCGAATACAATCTTGCCCCTATAATTCTTGGTCGTCGAGCTAGGCACCAGTGCTTAGCACACTCATCAACGCCTTCAAACGGATCTGGTAAACCAGCTTTAATTTGTTCTTCTTCCGCTTTTCTCCAGTAAGGCATCATGCCATCGTAGCCACCCGCACCCAAGCAATGGGGATTTTCGGCAGCCTTTTGAGCCTTCTTGCTCATATCTTTACGCAAAGCCTTTGCCTCCAGCTTATTCATCTTCTCTATGAACTCTTCCCACATCTTTTCAGGAATCTTCTCGTATTTGGTTCTTGGACTGGTCCCTGTCTCGACATAATCTTTATGGAGTTTATGTCAGAAGTTTTTGAAAGCTGTCCCAAGGGTGAGCAGCGCAAATTTCTTTCCGTCGTCCATCGGTTTACCTTCAGGGAATTTGAAACATGCTTGCACTCTAGTCCACGTAGCTTCCTTCACCAATGAAGGCACCTTTTTCCAATTATTGTTGGTGATCCAGGTTTGTAGATGGTCCCTGGCAATAGCTCCACATACATTCTGAAATCTTGCCCATATCCCATCTGGTGCTATGGGCTTGCCTACAAGACTGACCTCAAGAACAACAAGACACTCTTTAGGGATCTGAGTCTCCTTTCGCTCGCTGCATTTACGTTTCGGCTTACTAGTACCACTTGTAGTAGATGAAGGTTGAGGGGCGGATAGAGCTATCTCTTGTTCGGTGGCAGTACATCTACGTTTCCGCTGCATGGGCTGTTGGTTATCGTTCTGTACAGAAGACAATAGTTTCATTAAATTTCAATTCTTGATATGAACAGTTAATGATGCATATAACTAAAACCTTATAAAAGAAGTCATACATGTACGTTCGGATCGTATTCAGGGTCATCTTCTTTGAGCGTTCGATGAGGCCTCAGTAGCCTTTTTTCAACTCCATCATTTCTGTCATCTCCGTCATCTTCATCATCCTTGTCATCTTCATCATCGTCTTCCTCCGACGAGGGCGGGACGGGCTGTTTATGCCACGGGAGTGGTTGGTCGGCTTGGAAACCCTAACAACATAAAAATAAAACTAGTTTACACATAAAAGGGAAGAAAAGGAGGCTTGGTCAAATAAGTCAACACAAGGGTTGACCAAAGCCAACTATGTTGAAATGAGCTCAGATATTTGTAACTCCATGAAAAGGATCAAATTTGAGACAAAGAAGTTCAAATTTCAGTTTAAAAGTTAAGTTTTCAGCGTTATTTAGGAAGGGTCAAATATGGTCAATTAACCATGTTGAAAGGGTCACATGTTGGAATTCTTCTTAAACACTTGACTTTGGCCCAACATGAAAACATATCTATGAATGATGAATTTTCACTTGGACATGTTGTTGAAGTTATAAAATCAGGTTTAAGTACCTAATTTGGAGCCAAACTATTGAATCTAGAGCTGTTCCTACAAAGACATAGAAAGTTTTCTTTTAAGTGTGAAAACCATAATAAAGTGCCACGTTCAGAGACAGTTTTCTACAATTTTTACATATTATGTATAAACTTATTTATGCAAAATGGAATCTTGGGTACTTGGACTTGCAGGTGGCCGAATATTGTTCAAAACAAACTTTGGTTCGTATTTATTTGGGGCATCAATTTTTGGATGGATTGCACTAAAATAAAACAGTCAGTCACAGGGGCAGCAGACGTGGGCGGCGCGCTCGGGGCAGCGGCCTGAGTGGCCGGCGCGGTCGAGGCCAGCGCGGTCGAGGCTGCGGCGTGAGAGGCCAGCGCGGTCGAGGCTGTGGCGTGAGGGGCCGGCGCGGTCGAGGCAGCGTCTTGTTGCGGGCAAGGCGCGGTCGAGGCAACGTCTTGTTGCGGGCCCGGCACGGTCGAGGCAGCCATTGTCCGGTCGAGGCAGACGAGCGAAGTAGCTAGGTCGATGAAGGTGCGCGGGGCCACCTGGATGCCGGCGGCGGTGACGAAGGGCCCGCCGGAACTGGCGGGGCCAGCGGCAGCGGAGAAGAGGGACGCGCGGCTGCGGCGGTGAGGAGGGAGCGGTGGCGTCGGCGGCGAGGAGGGGGCGGCGGCGGCGGGAAATTTTGGCATCCTGGTGGCGTCTTTTCGATTAGCGCCAGGGACTTAGAAAATTTTGAGGAGAGCCCGCGCCTATATAATTTGGAGTATCAATGCTGGCGGGGCTCCTAAGTGCCCGCCAGCATAGATCTGTCCTGGCGGGGGGGCCTAAGGGCCCGCCAGCATAGATCTATGCTGGCGGGGCTCCTAAGGGCCCGCCAGTATAGATCTGTGTAGAGGAAAGTAGCAGGTCACCATGTTTATAAAAAAAGGTTTATATAGCCCCTCATAAAAAACAATATAAAAGCTTTATATAGCCACTCATAAAGAATTATAAATATCGTAGAATGTAATTTATAGTCTTGCAACATAAAAATATAATTCATAATCTTACAACAAGCTATCCTTTAACAAATTTTCCTTGAGAGTTTTTGCGCGCCCAGGGTTTCTCGGATTTGTCTATGCTTCCTTCTACCTTTTTAATCCTTTTTTCTAGGTCTTTGAACACTTCTAATTCTTCGTACTGATTGTATTCCTCAACGTCCTCTACACCATCAACTCCCAGAATCCTCTGTTTCCCAGAGATAACAATGTGTATCGTTGCATTTGTGGGGTCGGATATATAAAATACTTGTGCGACATGATCAACGAGCACCCAAGGCTCATCTTTATATCTGACATTTCCTAGATCAACAAGTGTTAACCCATAGTTGTCCACAGCAACGCCCTTTGGGTGTTTGACCCATTGGCATCGAAAGACAGGGATCCGAATATCCATTACACAGTCAAGTTCCCATATTTCCTCTATGAAACCGTAGTACGTTACAGTTTGCCCGGATGTGTCAATAGCCTCAATGCGAACGCCACTATTTTGGTACACCACACTCTTGTTGTCCTTTTCGATGGTATAAAATGTGTACCCACTTATTTTATATGCTTGCCATGATGTGACATTGTTCGATGGTCCAGAAGACAACCTTGTCAATATTACTTCATTTGTTGAATTGCCTTGGAATTTGTGCTCCTGGTCTCTAAACCATGAGGAGAAACGACGCTTGTGCTCTTTGATGATCCAATCTTGCGTGCGACCATTACTTTCGGACTCAATCTCATTTAAGTGTTGCTGGATATAGGGCTCCACTAATGTGAGTTGTTGTAGAACACTGGAATGAGCTTTCTCCAATTCTTGGTTGTCACTATCGACGAATCTTTTCTTTCCAGTGGTTCCCCTCCCGGACAACCTCCCCTCATGTGGAGATACCGGTAAACTAACGGCTCTCCTATCTTTAATGTAATCTATGCAACAATCAATACTCTCTTCTGTATGATAGCTCTCCATCATGGAACCCTCTAGGAACGCACTATTTCTCATATATCCATTGAGAGCTGACATGAACCGTTCATACGTCCAGATCTGATGGAAGTACATAGGCCCTAGTTCAGCTATCTGGTTGGCCATGTGGATCTTGAGATGCTCCATGATATCAAAAAGGATGGAGGGAAGCCCATCTCAAGTTGGGCTTGAGTTTCGGCCACAAATAACTGCAGTCTAGCCATTTCTACGCAATCGATCACTTTCTTTGAAATAGTGTTAAAGAAGTAGCACATCCGCGTGATAACCATCTTGATGAATACTGGTTTGATAGACTGAATTGCAATTGTAAGGAAAACTGTGAGCATAACATGACAATCATGGGAGTTATAGCCAGAAATTGTGAGGTCATTCATTGAGACTAGCGACCTAATGTTTGATGAGAAACCATTTGGCACTTTCAACCCGCGCAAGCACCGACACACAACTGTTTTCTCTACTTGTGTTAAGTTGTAGCTAGCTGGGGAAGATATTGTTTTCCATTACCTTGTGGTACGGGGTGCAGATCTGTTCTGATTCCGAGTGCAACCAAATCCTTGTGTGATTTCAATCCATCCTTTACCTCCCCTGTTATCCCCAACAAACCGGCTGTACTATCAAACACATTCTTCTATAGATGCATACCATTAATGGCATGGCGTATAGCCAACTCCTTCCACTATGGAAAATACTTGAAGAAGATAGACATTTTCTTAAATGGCACGTTGACAACTTGCGTATCTTTACCCTGCTTCTTTCTTGGCTTCTTTCCAGGCTTCTTTCCAGGCTTCTTTGCAGGCTTCTTTCCAGATTTGAACTTGACCTTTTGGCACATTTCAAATAATTTTTCTCCAGTAACCGTTTGAGGGGCCTCATCTTTCTCAATGGTGCCATCAAATTTATCCTTCATCTTTCGGTATTTGTGCATACTCAGTAAGAAGCGTCGGTGGCACATGTGCACTATTTTCATAGATCCCGAAAGATACAAAGATGATGTTTCATCCACACATACAACGCATGTTGTCTTTCCTTTTTTTTGTCCAAGTAGGGAAAATAGGGCGAGATATTCATTGATGGTAACAAAAATAATTGCCCTTAGTGTGAAGTGCTCCTGTCGATACTCATCCCACATCCTAACCCCCTCAGTCCATAATTTATGCATATCTTCAAGTAAAGGCTCCAGAAAAACATCAATGTCGATGACTGGTTGCTTCGGGCCTGATATAAGAATGGTTAGCAGAAGGTACTTTGCTTGTGACATAGCCATGGTGGAAGGTTGAATATGGTAAGCAACACTGGCCATGTGCTGTGCGTGGCGCTTCTTTCACCAAATGGATTCATCCCGTTGGTGCTTAACGCAAACCGTATATTTCTTTTTTCTTGTCCAAAGAGTTCATGATTGGCATCGAAAGTCTTCCACTGGCGAGCATCAGATGGGTATCGAAGCTTTCCATCATTCTTTAACGTACGATCATCATGCTATGTCATTAGTTTAGCAGTGTTTGGATTGGAGAACAAACGCTTCAGGCAGTCGACCACTAGAAGGTACCATGTCACCAAGGCAGGAATTTTGCGTTGACCAGCTTCTGTACCGATACAAGTATCATCCTCTTCATGAGAACCTGCACTCGTCTTTGCTGCCCTCTTCCTCTTGTTCCCAGCTGTTAGGCCGACTCCGTCCTCACTTAAATTGGCATTAGTTTTGTAACGACTAGCTTCACAAGTCGTGCACTTAGTCAATGCCGCATAGTCACCACGGTATAGTATGCAGTGGTTTGGACACGCGTGTATTCTTTGCACACGCATTTTCAGTGGACCGATAAGCTTCTTCGCTTCATATGTGTTTTTGGGAACATAGTTCGGCTTCGGAAGCAGTTGACCAAGAAGAATAAGTAGATCATTGAAACTATTATCTAACCAGCCGAACATAGCCTTAAGGATAAGAAGATGAAGTACGAAACGTAGGACTGTCCACTCCTTCCTAGAACCCTCATACATATGGTCCTTAGCAGCCTTCTTGAGTGTCTCGAAGTGTTCTAATCCTTTAGCACTGCCTAGCAACACTTCCGGTTCAATATGACACAACATTTCCTCCATATCATGATCATGCTCCTCATCATTGACATCTGCGTGCTCACCATCATGCATCATACCATCATCACCAGGATCCTCATCGTCATATTCATCAGCAACATGCACTTCATCATTATTAACATGATTGTCGACGCATATGTTGGTGGTTAATTGCGCCTCACCATGGTGTTTCCAAACCTTGTAATCATCCATAAAACCCCGCTTGATCAAATGTGTCTTGATTACATTAGTGTCCTCCCATACAATATTGTTCTGGTAATCAAAGCACGGACAACGGATTTGCTTTGTCCTCTCACTCTGAGCGTGCTTTTTAGCGTTATCAACAAACAATGATACTCCCGACATGAAAGAATCGAAATGTCTCTTTGTGTCGTACATCCATGCCCTATCCATCTTAAGCTCCCTATGACAATTAACGCAATATGAAATAAATGCTAAAGCAATAATTTAATTTATTTTTATAACAATTTATAGTATGCCATTTGTTTTCAAAAACAAGGTCCTAGATCTAGAACTCCTAGCTATAAATGAAAAAGCAAAATTTTTACTACTAAAATTAAGCTCCTCTCTCTCCTACTTTTTATGCTATAGATCTAGATCTAGAATCTTTCCAACTATATAATGGTCAAACTAAAAAAACATGTTCAAACTAGTAGCAAATACTTAACTCATGTCTACCTAATCATTCAAAAAAGGATGGACACAAAATTCTAGCTCAAATGCCTCTAACACAATGTACAAAATAGCCGGCTAAGGCTTTTAGCGGCTGATTTTTTAGAGGCTAACAAAGGCTATAGCGGGCTGTAGCTGCAGCTAACTCCATTTAGCGTTTTGCAAATTAAGTTCAAAAATAAAGATGTAAACACAATGACAATCCTAAATCTGAAACTTCACATGTTCAGTACATCATGGATGAAACAGACAGGGCTTCGTGCCTTCGTTACATCATCAACCAAACAGAAAATTCCGATGTTAACTAAACATTAGACAAAAGTTCAGATAGTGCAGTCCATTAATCTAACACAAACTTTGACAGAGTGATAAACATATCATAAAGTGGACGCATACAGGCACAAGTTGATAAACATCACATAGGCATCTCATCTAACATCATCATCAGAAAAGTCCATCTCCAATTCTCCATAGAAACGTTGCCATCTTGAGGCTTCAGGCTGCTCTCTGAATCATCATGTACCCTGAGATGAATCATCACATACACTGAGAAGATGCAACAGAGGATACATGCCTGAGAGCTAAGAAGAGGACTGAACTTACCTGTACACTGCTCCGGCTGGGACATGGCGTCTCTGGTAGAACTGTAGAAGCAGCCGCATGTCGTTGCCTCCGTTGCAGCCGGAAGTACGCCACCGCCGCAGCCCAGTAGGTGCGGTCGCAGCTGGCCGTAGGAGCCGCGGCCACCGTCACAGATCGTCGCCACCCGCATCGCAGATCGCCGCCGACATCAGTAACCGCCGCCGCCGCTCTTCACAGGGAGTGTTTAGGGTTACAGTTGCTGGGCCAGACACGGAAGAAGTTGAGAAGGCATGTGGGCCGCAACAATTTTGGGCACCAAAGCTATGTGCAGTGGCGCTAAAGGAAGGCCAATTTAGCGACTTTAGTGCGCTAATAGCCGCTATTAGCGGGAACGAAGGATTAGCGTCAAAATCTAACTATCATAGCGGAGGGCCTGCCCCGCTATAGCCGGCTATTTTGCACTTTGCTCTAACATCATAGGTGATGCCTTCTTCAAATAAATGCAAATTAAGCTCTAAAAAATGGATTAAACTTGAAAAAGAAGTTAGATATTGTACAAACATACCTCTTAGAGCCACTTCCCCCCAATTAATTCAAAAACAAAACCTTCCCCCTACTAGTTGGTGATTTTGGAGTTTTACCTGAGCTCCTCTCGGGAACACTCCAATGGAAAGGCTGGCTGGAGAAGAACAAGTTCCCGTCATTATATACAGCAATGCTGGCGGGCTACCTAACTACCAGCCAGCATAGAGTTCTATGCTGGCGGGTAGTTAGGTAGCCCGCCAGCAAAAAAAAAATCAGATCAATCACAAATTCAGATGAGCATCAGAATTCAGTTGCAAATAATCACCAAACATCACAAACTCAATATAACAACACATTCTCATGAGATCATAGCAAAGTTTCTGGTTCACACAGTCTTGCTCAACACAAACTAAACAAGTCTTGCTCACTACATCATAACACATAAACAACATAATTATTCTCACACATAGATTTGAATGTAACAAACTTCATTTGCCTACTTCTTACTAGCTAGCATGCCAACTATGAGACTAATGACAAAAACCACGATAGTTCCAATGGCCCACCAGTTGAATCCTGCAGCACCTCTTTCTCTGTCCCTTCGGATTTCACCAAGCGTTTCACCAATTTGTCCACTCAGCTGTCCATTTTGCATCTTCAAATCACAAATCTACATCTTCAAGTCACAACCTTGAACCTTCAAGTCACTAATGATGCTGGGGCTTGCCCAATCTTCTCAGTAGGATCGAGGGGATAACTTGACCCGTGCAACCTGACGAACCGATGGCACCAACAGCTGCCCGAATAGCCATCTGTGACAAATGATTTCGCCCAACCACACACTTTGGTCGATGCCTAACCTGAACCATGCAAGGTAGAGGCAATGCTCTTGCAAATCACAAGGAAACACAAGAACAAATGGTAGAGAAATCTCCCAATCCTCAAGGAGGCAGCTATGGCACAACCCTAAGGACAAGAGCACTTGGCTTCTCTGAATATTTGTTCTCAAATTCGTGGTTAGGGTTTCCTACAGTACCATAAGGGTTATTTATACTAGGAACATCCCTCCTAGTTGGGCTAGGGGCCTTGGACATAGGTCCATTACGAAAATCTAATGTCTGGAACAAAACACGACTTGCCCAGTTCGGACGAACTGCACACCCAGAACAGTCTTTACTAAATCAGCCATAGCGCTTGCTACAGAATTCCAAATGATGATCCGTCAGTTGCGTTGGAAAATAGACTTCAAGACGCTTCCAGCGCTATAGGATAACCATGGTGAAACTTCTTGGATTGGTACAAAATTCACCGAGAACTTGGAAGTCAAAATCTGGAACAGCAGCACACCATCTGCAAGCCGCTTCCCTTCGCGTGTTGAGGAGCCTACTCATACATTGCACATTCTTCAAACCTGAGCACAAGTAATGCACCACTATTAGGTAGTAAATAATTCTTAGTAGTTGCATGCTCATACTTAGTAAGAAACGAGTTCACCTCTTGTTGTAGTTGTTGCATTCTCGCCCGAGTCATTGGTCCCTTGTTGACATTCCTATCTTGTTGAACACATGGATGTGTGGTGCTGTGAGAGTCACTAGGGATGTCCTCATCAACTAATTTGATTAAGAATGTCAGGAATGGGGGAATGGACAGTAGGGGGCTGAGTGGGAACATGCGATGGTTGGGCTAAGTTTCCAACACCAGATGTTGCACGTTTGCAGGGACCAATTCATTATGAGTCTGCCTCAGCCAGGTCAAGTATGCACCGTGCCCCCACCAATACTTGGGGCATGATGCATCGTCTCCCTACAACACAATAACACAACCCTAATATATCAAGACAAAATTGAGTAGCTAACATATAAGTCTAATGCACAACGAATTAAAATTATACCCAAATGTTCTTGCAGCACTTGTACAAGATATGCCCTGCTCCAGTGCGAAGGCAAATGATGTTTGAGAAACAGCTTGGGCAAACCGACAGGGGCAGCCTCTCCTCACTGGGCACTGACGCGCCACTGGACGACATGGTACTGACCTTCTTAGGCTCGACAGTAGAGGAGCTCAAAGCCGACGAGAACGTTGGCGACAGCACGAGTGGCGGCGCAGACAACACCGGCGGTGCCGACACAACCTGTCGCGGCGCCGTCGGAGCTAAAAAAGCGGCGGCGCGCAAACGCCAGCCGTGAAAGGGACGGCTATGGCGGCAGTTGAGGGCGGACGGCGCGGCGGATCTAGAGAGTCGCAGAGCGAGCGAGCAAGAAGAAAGTAAAGAAGAAGAAGCTAGAGAGTGCGGCTGTCGGCCGCCGGTCGTGAATTATTATGATCTCTATGCTGGCGGGCCATCTAAGTGCCCACAGCATAGAAGGGAAGAGTGCTGGCGGGCCACCTAACTGCCCGCCAGCAAAGATATGCCCTTCTTTAGTGGCAGGCAACGTAATAGACCGACAGCACTCACTCATCTTTGCTGGCGGGCTACAGCCTATGCAGACGTGTGTGATTTATCGCTGGCGGGCGACATCACCGCCTGCCAGAAATCTGCCCTGTCAGCAAAAATCGTTTGTGGCCTAGTGAAAGCAGCTGCATTTTATTTTGATGTAGAATACATTAATTAATTAGCATGACTAGCCATCAACCGGTGCATTCGCACGGGCTGATAATAAACTCTCTTATGGCTCATTATTGAAACAAATAGTTTTGCGCAAAAAATTTGAAACAAATAGTACTTGTCTGTTATTAAATTGAGTAGAATTGACCATTCCTTTTATCTAAGAACTTGTAATATAGTTACCTCACCAGCTATGATGATTATAAAGATGAAACATTAGGTAAACACTAATACACACTAACAGATCTTGTAGTTTGTAACAAATATATTGATTGTGGAACTAAAATAGAAAGACGTGTTTCCAATTCTCCAAACATTTGCCCAGCTAGGTTCTAAATACACTCATATTTAACAATTTTTCATGCCTTGTCAGCACCAACGAATTAAAATTTGTTTTGTTTGTCCCAAATTCGCATCTAGAATTAGTGTCTCAACTATTTTTTATATAGTTTCAGTAGGAAAATAACAAAAAATTATATTTTAGCATAGAAAATATTTAAATCTATTGGTATCCAATACAGGAGAAATTTACCTGGTGCAGCGAGTATAATGTCAAACGAAATAGACAGGCAAGAGAGGCTCGATCAGGATATTCAATGATGTCTGATATTTTGTCCGATCCATTGTTTCAACTACCAATGACATATATTCATTGATCTAGGCCATAGTTTCACAATATAAAATGCCTGGAGGCACTTCTTTTGTTTCCTGCATCTGCATGATTACAAAAATAGAACATCAGGAAAAATGACTGCAATAAACAGGTTATGTAGACCATATATAATACAATAAGATAAATTCTTTATGTAGTAGTATAGACCATAATACAAAGAGAGACCAAAGAAAGGCCAAGCTTCCTGCAGAATTGACAGCAAACAATCTTTTTATAACAAATTACTCCGATCTGTTCATCTTACTAATAAGCTGTCGAATTGATAGCCTTCCTTTTCCTAATCATGTGGTGTTGTACGTCAATTTGTCAGATCCATCACAGCCCATGGCTCATGGATGCATTGTTTACATCTCATGCTAAAACAATCTTCATGTGTCCCCTCGTCAGTTTGGCATATTTTCTTTGTTTTAGATCACATAACTGTTTTTGGATGTATGTTTTGGACACCTGATGTGGTTATTAAAAGTTTGGTCATATTAGATTATTTTCTTGATAAAGCCGTGCTCTCTACTCTCAGTTCAAACTTCAAACCACCCGTGCTTTTGAAAGCTAAGCCACGAGGCCATGATCTCACCAGTCATTGTTCGACCTAATCGCGAACAAATCTGCAGGAATTAAATAAAGTGGCAAGAGTTCAACCTCGTTGACGATTTGTGCGTGTAGCATAGAAAACTTACCCATGTCACTGGTGGTGTATATCCTCACGTAGCCGCATGTCGTGCTACCCAAGGCTTTCCGGGATTTGTTGTCGACCCGCCAGTAAAGTTGAATATGATCCATGAGCCAACTCTGATCAGTATCTTCTCCATATCTTTGCAGGCTCGTGAGTATCGATCATACGACAACACTGTAATGATTAGATGACTACAACGATGCAGGCTAGAGCCATATTGTGCTAGGGTATCACCGTTGCAACCTGCCGACAGTTGTGTTGAGCCGGTCCTCCGCCGAACACATGCCCATTTGTCGACGCTGCTTCGCCTCACATCATGTGGTCGTGCAAGCCAGGATCGAGGAGATTGAGCACTGCTCCAGGGCCACAAAACTCACTATCAATGGAACGTGGGAACAGGTGCATTATTATTGGGAAGACATGAACATGCGTGTCAATGCAACGTGGTAACATATGCATTATTATTGGAAGATATATAAACGTGCGTGTTGTAGTACTATTTCTTTCTATCTTTTCCTTTCCCACAACATGAGCCTGTGAGAAATTGCCATCGAGTCCTTCCCATGTTTTTCTAGTTCCATTATCTCGTCAGGGAAGGATAAGTTAATTGATGCATCTCTTGAGAGAGTCCAACAAATAAACCTGAATTTATGCATGGTATTGATCTATTATTCTCATCGGTTAGCAAAGTCTACCAAATAATGCACGTGACTTTTTCTAATAACCGTTAGAGGAAACTACCGTGGCCTAGGTTTCCTTTTCCTATTTTGGTAGTACACCTCTTATCGTTTAACAGTTCTAATATCAACGGCTATGAAGGAGGCCCCATGGTGGATCGATGGCTAGATGTTTTTGTTTGTCTCCGATTAACATGTAATTTTCTAGAGAGTCTGTGATTAGTATAGGTATAGATAGATAGATAATTGTATGCCCAGTTGGCATTGAGATAATACCACCTTTGTCCCGTGCATGTTTCAAATTATAGGTTTACATTTTATATTGTTATAAGTCAAACTTCCCTAATTTTAAGAAAATAAGTTCATTGTAGTACAATACAAAATAAAGTTCAGTATCAAGATATCATTTATGATGGATCTAATGAAAGTAATTTAATGGTGTACATCTTACTATTACTAATTGGAGGCTCCTTTTGAAGCCTCCACATTAAGCCAACTAGGATTCTAGGTGGACATCATAGTATTGGAGAATTCTTTAAAAGCCTCCACATTAAGCCACGTAGGATCTTACGTGGACACTATAAAAAAAGAAGTAATATAAAAATAACTCTCTGTGTCTATGTTTAATTAAATTACCTCTTTAATCTCTCTTTGATATTCCATCTCTTTCACGTTCTATCTAACCTATGTCACCGGTCACATCTATCAAATTCTCTTCTATATTTAAATCATATAAATAATCTATCACAAAGGGTCGTCGGTTAATTCAAATATCTTGTACGCGTGTACATACATAATCAAACATCAAACCAGATACTGTACGCAAAGAATATATATCTCTAAGGATCATTATTAGTTAATTCAAATAACAAACCAAATCCTGTATGCGTGTGTATTTTAATCAAATAACAAACCAGATTTTTTACGCATGTACATAAAAAGAGGAGCTGACGTTAGGTCTTTCCAAAACCGTGCATACAATGCTTGTATGTTCAGCTTCCATTTTCTAGGCCTTGCTGCTACTTTCATCAATAGGGTCTGCTGCTACTCAACAAAGAGGTACAATTTACCTCTTCACATTATTGAACTGTGTTATGTACTGAATCTTCAAGCGCTACAAACTCCAAGGTACGATCGATTAATCTCCTACTATGTATCTATGATACCTCCGTCTCCTCATCAAGGTATTAGATGCACATACTCCTCACACCTTACTGTCATGATGTGTGAACAAGCACAAACAAAACACTTCCAGATAGGCCATCGACCGAATTTCCTGGTACTTCACGATGCAGTCTCTGCTCTTGCAGCTTATTGATAGCTTCGCTAACAACTCCATGTGGCCCTCATGGGACTTTGAGTTTAGAAAGGTTACAATTCAATGTTTAGCACCGAGATAGAATGGCCATGGATTAAATCACTATAGAAAACGTTTGTCTATTATTTACACTAAGCGAGATTGGGCAGATGTCTTTAAGAATCAACGTATGACTAAATTTCTTTTTGAATTTATTTTATTTTTCTTCTATGATTAGATTAAATTTCCATAGCATATGTGATGCCTACGAAATCATATATTAAAAAATTTGACCTTCTACAACTTTCATCGCTATTCTTTTCAAAATTTTATTCCTATCTAATATTCCTATAAAAATATATTTACATGATCGTTATTTGTATGCCATAATTTATTTATAGAAAAATAGCTCAATTATGTGTTCCTTCCAAATATATTCTTCTTGAATGGCTGTAAAAATCACTATATCATATCTTTTGTATAAAAATAGCTCAATTAGATCCATCATCATTTTTGCTAAGTAGTTGAACAAGTTGTGATGGTGAGCAAAACCTTAAGTGAAATCGGACCAGGAAAGGACAATACAAATGAGAAGACATCAAATGTAGGGAATTTTCTTTTAGGGTTATGGGATTGGAAATAAAAAATCAATTGTATTTGTTAGCAGCATCTTAAAGATGTATTGATCTCACTTTCCATCTTTAGAACCAATGCTCATATTATATTATATATTATTTAAATAATATATAGTCTATGCAATGCCATAACTAATAAAAAACAACAAATACTACAACCAAAAAATATTCACAATAATTTAATTGATAAATTATAATATTTATGTCATATAAAAATAGTGGTCCGTGCAACAGCACGGGTTGGTGAACTAGTTTTATATAAATTAGTTACACATAGTGTAACCTTTGACTTGGGACAAAGTTGAAGTGGTTTACATATATATAATTTGGAACACAGTGAGTAGTTGTGTACTAGCGATAATTGTCTTAACTACTGGTAATTCCCACAATAATGCACAAGACTTAAGAGTAATAATGCATATACTCGACTTCAATTTTTGTTTATAAATCATCATATGCATCTCATTATAAACAAGCGCACTGCCTACTACTCAAAGAATAATTAGTCAAAAATGCCACCACCATCCTAAGTGGGAAACTGATCAAACCCAAGTGGGCATGCTTAAAAGAACTAATGAAATCGTATGTAATTATAATAACTTAGAGACTATATATCTCTATCATACCTACACCTATTATTTAATGGTGACTCTCATTGCAACAAAGTACAAGAAAGGTGCTAACATTAATACCAATTTGTGCTAAAACTTAACACCTTTTTGTTAGGTGGTAATTTACTGATTAGGTACAGCCTTACCGGGTCCAAGTCTTCCAGAGAAAAGCAAGGTTTTTGAAGTCACACATGACTGACTTGCTAAAAATGTTTCTGAAAAAATCAATTCAAATTTTAATGTTAATACCTTAAGTTAGTTGTAATACAGTACTTCAAAGATGTGCGCTAGGGATGACTACATACCTTAATGAGTTGCGGAAGACTCAATCAGAGAGTTTCGATGATCCCTCTCCAACGCACGTGCAAGACTTGCATGTAATACTTCAAAGATGCTATGAATAAATGTTGCAAGCTAATGATGGATAAGCATGACGTCATTCGATACTGTTGAGTCTCTTAAGAGAACAGAGCTCCTACAGAATGTTTTAACTTTTTTTCTCTAGGAAGAAAAATGATATCATATACACAGAGACGTAAACTACACACGTAACCCATTCGGTTGTCACGCCTTACACGCATTGTCATCAGAGTTGCATGTGTTGCATTGCACTAGAAGTAACACCTCCCTAAAATCTCACGCGTCATTCGCCTCCCCTCGTCGGTGAGTACAGTGACCTCCCATCCAACCCCACTGCGCCGGCCTCCACCAGCGCCGTCAATGCACTCCGCAGCGTCTCTGCCCATGCCGACAATACGAAGTCGAAGCTCTAAACGTCAGCGATGCCAAAATCCTTGAGTACAAGAACCGGAATATGCACAATATGTGCTGGGCCTCCTTCGGGTCCGACTGGTATCCCTATAGATTACATACCCTATGCGTCTACCTCCACCAGTCCATGACTTGATTTTCATGTTTTGGATCTTGCATAATGTGGAATCCATCCTTGAGATCGACAAAGCCTACAAATTAATCACAAAATTAATAAACCATCAGTCACAATGACTATGTTGTCACTAAATCAGTAAAACTACAAGCAATGGCGTAGTGGCCGGCCATGTTTCTTACATACTTGTTTGTGTCAGCTTGATGAAGAGCCAGAACAAAACTTCGCTTCTCATAATGCATCCTGGGCTGCTTATTCTATACACTAACTGTGCCAATATCTTATGATCCATTATACTTGAATTTAGCAAGTAGCCGCGCCAATACCAAATATTTGTGAGCTATGATCCAAAATGTACCAGTAATCCATATCTTCAAGCGAAGTGGTATTGAAACAAGAAGACCTGCATGAGGAAAAATTTAAAGTCAATGGTGAAAATGCCTGGGGTAAAAAAAATGCAAATTAAATGAAAAACGGGAGTGGAGAAATTCAATCAGTCATCAAAATAGGAACTACTTGACGCTGATGACTACTGGATTGATTACGAGTTTTGAAAAACCTTGAGGATTTTAGAATCTGATAAACAATATATAATTATGACAGTCGTGTCATTTCTCTTGGCAGAAATGACTGTGCTCGTACATGGCATTTTTCTATCTTAAGAGATCCACTAGAAAAGAATAATCCTACAATTGAGGGCCTTTTGTTTTATTTCATAGTCTTGCATTACTCATTAGAGACTAGCTAGAGAGTCATCAAGCAATATAGTTCAACAATTCAAAAAATAACAATCGGTGTCATCAAGAGATATAGTTCAACAATTCAAAAAATAACAATCGGTATTTAGTTGCAGTTATCACACAGTTGCAAATTAATATCTAAATTTGAAAGCATTTATTAAAAATAGAATGAAGAAAATGCATTTGATTTGCTCTTAATGAAAATACCATCTGGTTAACTTCATATAAAGCAGTCCTATGAGCAGAGAAGATACTGCAGAAAGCCTGGATGTATAAACTATGGTTAATGCAACCAGCTCCACCGGGACAAGGGATTGTATAGCTTCATAATTGAACAAAACCCTGCATACATCCTGGTAGATGAGAACAAACAATATTCAGATTATGCAGCACAGGGAATGACACAACAAAATAATATATTTATAATTTTTAGGATTAGGAAGAAAAAAAATCAGGTAATGGAGAGAGAGTTGGAGATTGTACACACAAGTGAAGCACTCGTTACCTTGGGATTATAGTATGAGCTTGATTTGAGGACGGTTCCGGACGAAATTTTTGCACTGCTTTATTAGCTCCTTGTTGCGGGTGCAGTTGACATCTAATTCTTGTAGTGAACTGGGTAGGCCGTCCTTGGGCAGTGAGCTGAGGACTGGACAAACCCGGATACATAATATCTTGAGGCTGCCAAGTGTATGCAGCCCTGCAGGGAGGCACTGCAGCTTCTTGAAGAATAAAAATCGAAGTTCCTGGAGGGAACTGAGGCACATAAGAGCCTTCTCCTGCTCCTTTGTGAAGTGCTTCATCTCTTTGTCCCCTTGTAAGGCCAAGTTGGTGAGGAAGGAAGAGAGGAGGGTGCAGATTGGCACCGCAAGTACTCCTGCAACATCATCTGTGTCCAGCTCCCGCAGTTTCAGGGAACGGTGAAGAAGTTGCTCTTGATCTTCTTCATCCTTCCGCCCCCGCATGAGATCTGAGCAGACAAAGAATTTGGGGCACCCGAAGACAGATAACTTGGTGAGCTGACCATGGGCAATGAGAGTCCATAGGCCCATCCCTCTGAAATCCTCCCCACAATCTCGTATGAACAATTCAGTGAGAGAGATGAGGTTTGATAGGGGCTCCAGCGTGCCCATGGGCCCCACATCTATAAGATTGAGATATTGCAGGGAGGATGGGAAAGGGTGAAAGGAAGCTGGAGATGATGTGTTGTAGGCAGACAGAAACTTGGAGCAACTGTGGATTATTAGTTTTTGGAGGCCACACAAGGCCCGGAGCCCTGGTCCTAGTCCTACACCTTCCCCACCAAATCTTATTTCTGGTTCACTGGTGCTGGCGTCTTGGCTGTCAAGAAGAAAATGAGGAGCCACCAGCATTAGCTCTGGGCACATACTATAGATTATCAAACTCCGCAGGGAGTCAGAAAGGTGGGCGGGTAAGAGAAGCAGCCCATCTTGTATGTCCGTTTCCTTTTGCTCTACCGCAGATGCTAACTCACTACGGGAGGCCGCGTCTCCCGCACACGGCAAAGCCACAAACGCACACGGCAAAGACCTTTACCGTGTGCTTTCGGCTTTGCCGTGTGCAAAATGGCACACGGCAAACACAACGACGGCAAAGAAATCTTTGTCGTGTGCCGTACCACGGGCACACGGCAAAGCTCTTTGCCGTGTGCCTTTGGTTTGCCGTGTGCCATGAATCCCACACGGCAAAGATTTTAAAAAAAAATGAAAAAAACATGCCCCGCCACGGGGGCCACCACGCCGGGCTGCAGGGACGCCGCCGCAGCTGGCCGCCGCGCCGCCGGCCACCGCGCTGCTGGCTGCCTCGTCGCCGTGCCGCGCCGGCCGCCGTGCTGCTGGCCGCCCCGTCGCCGTGCCGCCGGCCGCCTGGCGCCGCCGCACCGTCGCAGCTCCTTGCCGCCGCACCTCCTCGCCTCCGCGCCGCCACACGCCACCTTCCGACCCGCCGCTGCCGCCGCCGGGGCTCCACCTTGCCGCCGGATCTAGGGTCGCGGCTGCGCTCGTCGAGGATGGAGCCCGTCGCGCCGGCTTGGGGGAAGGAGGTCGCCGCGCCCGCTTGGGGGAAGGAGGTCGCCGCCGCCGGGATGGAAGAAGAAGGCCGCCGCGCCGGCTTTGGGAAGGCCCGCCGCGTCTCGCCCGTCGCCGCCGGCGAGTTCCGCCGAGATCCACGCGAGGAGGAGGAGCTCTGCCGCGGCCCACCGAGGCTGCCGAGATCCACGCGAGGAGGAGGGTCCGCGGCCCCTAGGCCGTCGCCATCACCACCGCCGTGGCGCACCTAGGCCTTCCCCCATCTCACGCGCCGCTGCTCCTCACCGCCGGTGAGGGGCGACCGGAGGGGGGAGGGGAGGGAGGCAGAGGAGGGGGCCCATCGCCGCCGGCGCTGGATCTTCTGGCCGCCGGCACCGCCGGTTGCTCTGCGGAGAGAGAGGAGGAGGAGAGATGGGAGAGGAAGAGTGGAGAAGAAGAGTGGAGAGGAGGAGAGGGCGTGAGGAGGAGAGAGGGGCGCGGTGGGGCGTGGGCCACGGCTGGCGTGGGGATCGAGGGCATGGCGTGAGGAGAGAGGGGGCGCGCGGCGCGCGTGGTGGGCATGGGGCCCAGCCGTCGTGGGGGTCGAGGCTGGGGCGCGCGTTGCCGTGTGCCGACCCAGGGGCACACGGCAAACTCCTATGCCGTGTGCCCCTGGGCAAAGCACACGGCAAACATATTACTGCCTAAACAAAAAAATTAAAAAATACCAAACTGATTCAAAAAATAATGAAATTTGGGCATGAACATGTCTAAGGTGTATGTAAACTATAAAAAATGAGTTTTATTAGAAAACAAAATTTCAATTGTCACGTTGCTTGAAATCACAACATCTCTTTCACAACTCTTAAGATCTTCTCCCGAGAAGTTTCAGTTTGTAAAGAGGCAATGCGTCAACTTGCTCGAAACCTTCTACATTAGCCTCTACGTATGAAAACATGACATCACGCCAAAATTTATAATTTTTTGACCTTTTTTGTATTTTATAAAATTTTTAAAGGAACCGAGCCCAAATTCGGGCACACGGTAAGCGAGCAATATATTCAAAATTTGATTCCATCTAATGGACATGGCATCATATTAGTCTTAAGAATCCAAATAACATTTTTTCGAACATTACATTACATTATTCGAAACACTTACGGTTCAAATTTACCGTATCGGCAAAATTGAAAATAATGATATAAAATGATTAAATATAGCAAACAGGCCGGAAAACATGTACAAAACTAAGATGAAATAATAGATGGACAAAGAAGTTAGCAAAAAAAATTTAGAGGCAAAATTCAAATTTTTTGCAGCCTGTTGCCGTGTGCCTGCCTGTGGCACACGACAAACAAGGTACTTTGCCGTGTGCCTGCCTGTTGCACACGGCAAACAGGCCACGTTGCCGTGTGCCACATGGCAGGCACACGGCAAACATGCTTGTTTGCCGTGTGCCCGCGAGGTGGCACACGGCAAACACGGGATTTCCCGTAGTGACTGCTGTTGGCCATGTGTTGTTTCTTGCGTGTACCCAACCTTGTCCTTGATCCACCGGCACACCCTGTCAAAAGTCCAAGATGACGACGATGGATCCAATGGTAGTGGTGTTTTTTCTTGGTCCACATGTACACCCAACCATTTTATCTTGTTACATTTTATTTGCAGGGATGAGAGCTTTGGGAAATGAGAGAGGAGCTGTGATAGTTCCTTCCCCGTAGTGTGCTTACTAACTATCCCTAGGACCTCAACTGGAAAATGGCTATCAACTTTCCCCTCGCTCTCCAATGGCACAAAGACATGGTGTGAATTTACTTCCAATTTCTTCAATAAGATTAGCATTTGAAGGTGCTTTACCTCTAGAGGTGGGCAGTCCCTCATACACAAGTTCCGCAAATCTGCCAAATTACTGAAGACTAGCACCTCATCTAGGGTCTGCAGTTCTTGGTTTCCAGCGATTTCCAGTTCTTTGTCAGAGAATAATTTTGAATATTTCAAGCTGTGAAGAAGTGGTGATCCAACATCCTTTATCTTGACAAAGCGCAAAGTTTTGGTCCATGGGACAGGAGGCAATGACACAACTTTTGGACAATTTTCAACTTCAAGCCATTGCAGGTTAGGAAACCAAGAATGTCTTTTCCCATCTTCATTTGGCATTGGAGGGTAACAAATGTCATCCACAAAAGGCAGACTTGAAAGTTGAGGGCACTTTCTAATGATCAAATTTTCCAATTGAGAGAATGAGTGGAGAGTGTTTCCCAGATCCCATTTTTCCAATCCTTGTAATTCTAATAGCTCTAGCCTGGTTAAGTTCCGAAAGTTTTGTTCCGACATACTGCCAAGATGGGTTGGACTAAATTCCTTCAATGTGGACATATTCTGTAACGTAAGGCTATGCAGCATTGACATGTGTCCCAACCAAGGACGAACTTTCCAATCAACACCATCTAGACGAACATATTCTAAAGCTTTAACAGAGAGCTTACAACCAAGCCATGTTGGACAATAGTGGCTTCCATGCCCTCTAATGCGCAAAAACTTAAGATTTCTACATGGTTTAAGCCTTTCAATAATCTCTCCATCCATATCACGCTCATTTATAGGTGCCTCGGCATGCCAATCCAATGTTAATGAGTGCAAGTAGATTTTATTTATGAGTTGTGCTTGGGTTGCTTCTTCTTTTGTGTGTACTTTCTCAAGGTTATAAATACCGAGCACTCTTAGCTCAGCCAAATTTCCTAGCTGCTTTAGTTCAAACCCATTCCCTTCTTTGTTGACTTCAAACCTCTTTAACTCTTGCAACATATTCATTCTTCCAACGTTGCATATTTGAGAGTGATCTACATCGTTCATGGTAAAAAGATGGTGCAGTTTTATGAGGTTGCTTGTATCTCTAGGCAAGCTAAGACTCACTATGTAAGAGGTCTTCTAAGGAGACGCGGCTTAAGAGCCATAGGAGACGCGGAAAATTCGCGTCTCCAAATTTACGTCTCCTTTTACAAGTCCTAGGAGACACGAAAAATCTGTGTCTCCTATGACCAGGGTCATAGGAGACGCGTTTTTACCAACCCGCGTCTCCTATGACCCCCTTATAGGAGACGCGGATTAGCAAAAACGTGTCTCCTCTAAGTGTTACAGGAGACGCGTTTGCCCAATCCGCGTCTCCTATAAGGGTGCTCATAGGTGACGCGGGTTGGCAACCCGCGTCTCCTTTGACAAATTAAGAAAATAAAAAAAGGACCAAATTATACCCTTATATACATCAGAAATACACATGCTTATCCATACAACAGCAACACCTTTCATCAAAGTTTCATGAAAAAATAACACCAGTAAACTAGTTCTACATAGTTACATTTCCATCTGTGTCCTCTAAAAATGCAACCCTCACACTTCACACCATTTTTCTTCTCCAAACTACTGGCTGTCCATTTACCTTAGGAACTGCAGGAATCTCTTTCTTTCAAGCATAAGCACGTTGACCATGAAAAATAAAAGTTGATAAGTCACAGTGAATCTTAACACATCTGCTATCTATGAGGACATACAAACATTTAGCTTGATGGCATAAAACAACACAGATTTTTAAAAGTTGATAATTAGGCAGGCTGAAGTATGATAGTTTTTAAGGCTCTAAGTTAGTAGTATTCTAATGCTGTTAGCTGCACAAATAATAAGTGGTCAGCAATCTGAAGGTAGGGGTCAGGTCAACAATCTAACACAAGGAACAAATAGTATCTAAGGGAAAAGATACTCAGCAACTAGTCTGAAACTATAAATCGTAGCTTATAGGCGCAAATATCAGATTTTAGCACATCTGATATTTATATCCATACATTTTAACATGTCGTAACAAGAACTAATAAGCCTACTAACATGAAGCAAGGATCATATATTGTTCAAAACAAGAGCCAAGTACTAGATTACAAGTACATTCTGCAAGTGTATGGCAGTAAAATTCAAATCTAACTTACACTGGGACATGGGTGTGGTAGGACATGACTAGGAGCACTCTAAAGCAGCTTGGCAATAGCTAGAGCCCCAAAAACCTGAAACAGCACTGGACATCAGTCATATTGAGTAGCAGATAATGGGAATGGTTTTAAATTAATGATTTGAGTGTTAAATAAAATTACAAAAATTCCAGGTGATGATGCATGAATATGTCAGGTTTGAACTTTGCAACCTCTGTAAAAGGATGAGAATACAGCTAACAAAAGGTCTCCTACATCCACCTGTGTTGATTCAATGAGCAGAAAAGTACAGAAGTACCTGTGTTGATTCAATGAGCAGAAAAGTACACTAACATAAAGTCTCCTACATCCACATGTATTTCCCAACATAATTACAAGTCACAGATGTGATGATGAGATATAGTTACCTTGGATCATGCCAAATGCCAAATGCTCCAGACTCTTTCTACCAGTGGGTAAAAGCTTCATTCCTTGAAAGAAGATAGATTAAAAAAATAGTTAGCTAACCAGGTGATAGAGAATAGCAAAGCAAGAAATGAAAATTCATGCTCAGGATATGTGTCAGGAAACTAATAAGCTAAGAGTCAGGATGATGAGATATAGTTACCTTTCATTACAAATTCCAACAGCAAATACTTCCATGTGTCTTAAGAGGACATTATTGGTAATATTAAATGACCCCTTTGGATAAAATAGCCCCTGCACTCATATTTTTCTCACCATAGCTCTAAAAGTATCATGCTATCATTTCTGGCAATACAATTATATTGCGTTTTGACCTGATCAATTTAATTTAAAGTTCCCACAACTACTGATATGCTGCCCTTAAATTAATTTGAATATGACTAGATCTGCATTCCTCCATATCCTTGACTGTCAGAAAAAACATAAAGGTGGCATATATGCTAGCAGATGGAAAACAGGAAAAGACAAGAATATAATGCTATGCTCATTTCACAGACCAAATAGGAAATGATCTGTTGAAGTGCACAAATTAAACCTTGACTTTTCACTTTGAGAATGAACTAATAGGCATTCACAGTGTTTGATTAACAAAGATTGCACATTCAACCTGCAGAAAAAAATGTATGGTCAGAGTACAAACCTATGCAGCATCACACAGGCGCCAGTTCTCTGTATAGGAACAAGCAAGCTAATTAGTTACTTGTGTCAGCAGTAAAGATGCAAGAAATTTACTTGGCATTTGACACTTACAAGAACTAGCTAATTAGAAGTTGAAACAGCTAATCAGATTAAATAGTTGTATGCATCTCAGGCGTATAAAAATAATTATGTCCAAACAACCACAAGTTTATGCTAGAGAAAGCATACCCTTAGGACAAGTATAGCATAATATTATGCTATAGAAAGCATACCCTTAGCCCTTGCTGCTGAAAACCACAAGATTGTGCTAGAGAAAGCACAAACTTTTGCCTAAGATACAAACTATCAATGAAGTTGATAGTCCCTTAGTCTAAAAACTTCGGAAAAAGTATGGCTACCAGAACAAAGCAATCAGGATCTACCAGAACAAAGCTGATGATCTACCAGAACATAGCTGATGATCTACTGAAAGTAACTGTGTTTAGGAATCTTATCTGTGGCTAGCTTTTTAATACATCAACTGTAATCATGAAGTTTTCTGCCAGCATGTGAACAATCGAGAATAATCGCCCTATTCTCTTCACAATATGAATTATCTATACTCACAAATCCCAACAATAAAAGAAATTGCATATCAAAAAGGAAAATGAAAATGATGAATCAGATCTAGGGTTTGGTACACCCGTGGTACCTTTGAGAAGCTTCTCCTTCATCACGGCACAGGTCCACATCCGGATGTGGCTTGGGCCGACGACGAGGAGGAAGACGGGGTGGACGAGGAGGACCCCGCCGAGAATGGCTGCACTGCTTCCGCAGCCTCTTGCGCGGCCCGCATGTTGCGCATCGCCTCTCCCTCTCCCCGCGCTGCTGCTGCAGCCTCCGCCTCGCGCGTGGCCGCGGCCTTCCCTCGCCGCAGCGGCCGCCTCTGCTGCCTCTCTCGCCGCAGCGGCCGCCTCCGCTGCCTGGGCCTCCTCCCGGGCTCGGGCCGTGCGACCGCCCGAGCGCGGACCTCCTCCTCCGCGGCCGCCGCTGCCCGAGCCGCTGCGTTGACCTCCTCCGCCGCCTCCGGGCAGATCCATCGATCCATCCTCTATGGATCCATCCCGCCTGGAGGAGGGGAGTAGGGCGCCTGTTGGTTAGGGTTTGGGGGGCAGGTGGGGAGGGGGAGAGGGCGCCTGGTGGTTAGGGTTTGGGGGACGTGTGGAGGAGATGGAGGCGGCGGCGTGCGGAGGAGATGGAGGCTGCGGCGTGCGGAAGAGATGGAGGCTGCGGCGTGCGGGACGGCGAGTGCGGAGGAGGGGGGGCGAGGAGAGGCCGAGAGAGGAAGGGAGAAACAGAGACAGGACTGGCAGACTGCGGGGCGGGCGGACGCGGAGGAAGCGGTGGGGGGCGGACGTGACCATCGGCGAACCATAATGCATAAAATTTTTGGGTCCGAGCTAGACAACGGGAGACGCGTTTTTCCCCCTACCAGGTGACGCGTCTCTTGTATACCACGGGAGACGCGGCTTTTTCATCCACGTCTCCTTTACATGATACATAGGAGACGTGGGTTTATAATTCGCGTCTCTCGTAACATACCTATGTTATGGGAGACACAGATTATTAACCCGCGTCTCCCATATATGTGTACAGGAGACGCGGGTTGTCTGAATGCATTTATGGGAGACACGTTTGTTCAACCCGCGTCTCCTTTATAAGAAAGGAGACGCGGGTTAAATCCGCGTCTCCTATAATGGTGTCTCTTTTGAAGCTTTCTTACATAGTGACTCTGCTTCCATTCTTGTTGTAGATACAGAATCCTCAAAAGATAAAGTCTAGAAAGCATACTAGGCAAATGCATTTCACGGGTATTAATCCTGCCTAGTCTTAGGTACCGTAGGTGTAGTGCTGAAAACTCCATGTGAGGGATCATTTCTGACAAGTGAAGAACGCGAAGACCATTTGCTTTTAGGATTAACCACCTCAAAAAACTATTAAAGCATTCATCCAGTTTTCCAAAGATCATCAAAGTTTGTAGTTTCTCAACCTTCAATTTCTTCTTTAGTACTCTCAGTTCCCTTAAAAAGTTTTCATCAGTAATTATTCCATCACTGCCATCTGCACCGTCTATGATGATAGATAAGTGCCGTACAGATGGCCAAATTTCCATTGATCCCACATTAGCATGATCTATGCTAAGACATTCACGTGATGCAGTGTTGAGTCCTAAATCACGTAGGAGGTCATGAATAGTATAACGAGGTCTTCCATATATTTTATCTTCCTTGAAAAAGCCATGGTCAACCAAATCATTCAAACAATTTTTCCCTATATCTTCATTGTTTTTTCCATGTCCATAAGAAGGTAAAATATCAAGCCCTATCCACAACTGGACGAGTTCCCATCTAGAAAACCCGTAATCTTCTGGAAACAAGCAGCAATAGGAAAAGCATTGCTGCAAATGAAATGGCAGATAATCGTAGCTAAGTTTCAATGCAGGTATAATGTCATGATCACCAGTTTGCAATTCCCATTCTTCACTGTGAAGGACTCGCTCCCAATGATTCGTGTCAAGGTGGTTCCTTAACAATCTACCAACAGTTTTCGCCGCAAGTGGGGAACCTTTTAGTTTTTTCACTATCTTTCTTCCAATCTCAAGTAATAACTCATTTTTTGACTCATCGTGATCAAACACATATGATATGAACAAGTTCCAAAAGGATGCATGATCCAAACCTTCTAATTCTACTGCATCTGTTGTTTTGACCAATTGTGCTAGTGCTGGAGATCGAGTTGTGATTAGAATTATGCTACCTTTCGTTTGTGCTTTTCTGAGTGGTGCTAATAGCCTATTCCATTCATCTCTATCAACACAGTTCCACATGTCATCCAAGACAAGCAAAAACCTTTTAGATTTTAAACCTTGTTCAATGAGATTCTCTGGGTTGCCACTTTTCTCAGATTGTATGGACTCAGCAATTTCTCTTGTTAGTCTGGTCACACTAAAATTGACAGATACACAGATCCAAATCTTCACGTCAAAGTATTTTTCTACCTTTTTGTAAATATGCCGTGCAAGTGTTGTCTTTCCCACTCCCCCTAGACCAACAACTGGAATAACTGTTAAGTCATTGACACAACAGTCGTCCCCTTTTGTACTGACATCTATGACTTTGTTTGTCTCTATCTCCCTGCCAAAAAAATTGGGCTCCATAATGTCTGAAGTGGTACGGTTACGGATCGGCTCTTAGCAATATTTTTTGGGGGTAATAATGGTGTGCGTCCCCGTTCCGTCAGCAAATTGGCAGCAATGTCCTGGGCAATGCTGCTGTTGGAGTCGAGCAGGTCGAGGTTAAGGATGGTGGAGACCTTTTTGCATAGTGGCTTTAGCTCAACAGCCTTGGCCGCGTTGCGGAGGTCGCGGATGGCGCCTCGGGCGTCCACGACGTCGCCGGTGGTACGTCTCGTACGTGCCCTGGAGCTCGTCCTGGATGCGGAAGTAATCCAGGACGTCCTCGGCGCCGTACGCCAGCTCAAGATGCAAGCGGGGCGGGTTGCGGCTGCCCGCCCCGCGTCCGCACGAGCCGCAAGCTCTCACGCGGGCACATGCGGCGGCCCGCATGGTGCCGCAACTTTTATGCGGACTTTGCGGCAGCCCGCACGTCCCGCCGCGAGAAGGCCGTCGGCGTTGGCGTCCGCGTTCGCTTGCTAGCTAGCCGCGCGTTCGTGGCTTCATGCCTGCAGCTTCGTTTGTGCGTTCGTGCGTCCGCGTAGAAGTGGTTCCATCAAATTTCCCCCCTGGTTCTTACTGTGTCTTGTGAATAGAAAGGCATTTTTTGAATGGTATGCTTTGGACTTGTCTAAGAAATCAATTATGCAAGGGACAAGGCAACAATTTTTTTAAAACCCCCTGCAGTTGTGCAATGCATGCCACAAAAGTCATATGATAGAAATCATGTGAAAACAAAGATAAAACTTTTCAAGGAATTTTTTTTAACGGAAAGCAAAGCCAGACTAAGGCCAAGCAGGAGGCATATCTGGTGATGGTGAGAATACAAACAAACAGATCAAATCTGCACGGCATCAATATAAGCATGATGTGCATGTGAGATGATATGACATGAAGTTATAATAGAAGTCTCATCCAATATGCTGTCACTATCAGCATACGGCAGGGCCTCATGGCTATAGCCTATACACTTCATAGCATTGCATGTATCTAGTAAACAAACTGTAGATCCTATCACTGGTAGCAGACGAGTAGTTCAGGTGGCTGGTGAGTGGTGACAACCAGTAAAACGATTTGATTGCCATTTCACAAACCCAGACCATAAACCATGAGGCTTGGCCACTTACAAGGGTCATCAGAGGAGGCATTGAAAATTGTGTATTCTCATGATCCCACCTTCGTGTAACAATATCTGATACTACATCTCGCAAGCAAGTCCCACCTGTAGCCTGTAAACATTGCAGTGAATAAATTACCAGTTCATCAACAAGCTTATTATTTTATTATGAGAAAAAGCAAGCAAGCATTACATAACATTGCACAGAGTTCAAGGTCACCGCTGTAGAACATCTGCATATCCATTATATGCAACAGATTAGACATGCAGTAAACATATTAGCGGAAATTAGCCATCCAGCTATATCTCTGGCGAGTGCTAAGCCAGGGATTTTATTAAGTGCAAAGAGGGATCCAAAAGGAAGGCTTAAGGCAAAAGAGAAGCAGAGGCAGGCTTAGTTAATAGAATTGGCAAAATTAACAAGAGATTAGGTATTATTTGGGAGGCAAATTGCCTGGAAAGCTTAGCAAGCCAGCATGCACTGTATTGGCTCTGCTGCTAAATGTGCATGCCAATCTGATACACACAGTCCAACCTCACCTACCAGTTAGTAATTTATTAACTGCCTAATACTAATAGTATGTGCCTAGCTATTGGTGATTCCATTTCGCAGTGTGACTGGACTGGAAAGTGCCTGCCGGAGTCAGACAGGAAATCATTGGGAGGTGGCAAAGTGCAGAAGCATCTTGGTGTTTTTTGACAAAGGACATGGGCAACAGAGATACTTGCTTTAATCCCCCTATTCGCTCGTGTTGATTTAGTATCTTTTCCTTAAGAAAATTATCCTTTTATCCTAGTCCTAGCTAATCCTATCCTATGATGCATGGAACTACTTGCTCAGTTACCAAACTGGCTAAGCAATGCATAATGCATATTACTAGATGCTAGGTGATCATCAGTAAAGTATAACCATAGGTGACCTTTGTCACAGCAGCCAGATTGCTGCAATCTCAATCTTGATTCTTGATTCCATAGGGATGCATGCACACACACAGATTGCCTAACAGACTTTTGAATTTAAAACTGCTGCTACTTGCATTCTACGCAAAGATCTCCCACACTGAAACCTCTGAACTGACGCTTAACTGTTAGAGCCCGATCTTACAGTACTTAAAGTTCATCATCCTCTTCATCTCCAATTAGCCATCCAGCTATATCATCACTACAAGAAATACGACCTTTTGTGACAAATTCCAAATGACGTTAAGTCGATTCGTCGTTATGGTGTTTAGTTTTATGACGTTCTATATGAGACCATGTAGCTTAATGACAAAGATGAGGTGTTCGTCATTACGAGTAATTAAAAATCGTCACAAAGTAGTTCAATACCAATATTGTAACGAACTTCATTTTATCATTAGTGTCAAAAGCTAAACGTCACAATTTTTTCAAAACAAAAAGATACAGTTAGAGATGAGTCCTGCAATTAGTATGAACTTTGCCTTAAAAAATAGAAAAAAATAAAAAAAATAAAAAATTGGAAAACAACGGGTTTGAACCTGGGTCACCTAAACCATCAAGTAAACTCCCTACCACTGTACCCTTCATTAGATTATGGCAAAATTAGAAATGGTATGTTTTTATTTAAGTTTACTTAATTGCAAAAAGGATACTCACTCGCCAGCTCACCGCGCGACCACCATGTCCTCAGCCCTCCGCGCCACATCCTCGCCGAGTCATCAGCCGTGGCAAGCAACTAAAATTTTTACCAAAAAAACTGTCACAAGTGTGGTTCGAACATAAGACCATAGCCTTGAGTCTGGCGCAACTTACCACTGGGCTACTGCGTGATGAATGCACATAATCGCATCTTAACATTTTTATACCCTATCTTGTCTAGATTTATGCTGGATGTTGCATCGATGCCAGACAAACCCGTTCTTTCATCAGCCACGCATGATCATATTTTTTAATTAGTCAATATTATATATAGTTCCTAACTAATATTTTTTCTTCTAATATAAAACACGGGCTTGTCCATTAATCTTCTTTTTTATAATACTCGTTGGTACATCAGCTACTGTCCATAGAGTTAGCTTGCAAAACGTACATATAAAATTTATCGATTGCAACAAGCTATTGTACGTGACTAGTCCAGCGGTTGTGCTGTTCTTTTGGATTGTGGAGGCAGCGGGTCGAATCTGTTATGTTGCACATTTTTTGCCCATTAATCTCTTTTTTATTTCCATCCTGTTTAAAAAAACAAAGACACAAAAAAAGAGAAGTAGATGCAGGGATCGAACCTGAGACATTGATTTCCAGTGCACAATCAATACCAGCTGAGCTACTAGTAGACTCATGGCCATTTGAGGACAGTATATTTTATATACTGTTTAATCTTTCATGATCACTGGCTGAAAATTGAGTAAAAAAAACGGCACAAGTACGCTTCGAACTCGAGATTTAAAAATGGGAGTCTAACGCCTTACCACTGCGCCAAAACAATGCTAGTGTCGAGCAATGGTATCAATCTATTTATAGTTTTGGTTTCCTGTTTTATTTAGAGAAAACAAAACGCGTAATAGCGTGCGCCAAAAGGGCGCAAGGGGTTTCGAACCCGCGACCTCACGGTTGGGAGGCGCATGTGTTCCCACTAAGCTATGACTTCAAATGTAATGGTAGTAATAAGTTACTTTACTTATCTCAATTCAACATAGACCCACCAGATGGCAGCACATGATTGACCCAGTTCGACTGGAATGAAGAACACATCAACCGTTCGTATTTTTTCTTTTAATCTGCAATCAAATTTTGTATCTGGTATTTCTCCTTCATCCGAAATCCAAATTTGATAAAAAATTTTTCTTATTTTCTCTAAAATCACCATATTTTCATTAATCACATTTTTAGATTAGATTTTCAATTCACATATCTTATTTATATGCCTTATCTTATACCTTATAAGTGCAACATAGAAAACATATTTGTTTTCCACAACCACTACTAATGAAATTTCGTATTTCATAATATCAAGTGAATACAAGCTTATGTTCAAAATTTGAATGCATATGAGTTCGAACATGTTATAAAGTATGGAAAACTTCAATGTTCACGTAACATTGTATGAAACTATGTGAGGGTTGTAGAGATTTGTACACTATGTATGTCTGACCTTTATCAAAACAATATGAATTTTTTATGACAAGTTTAGGGATCTAAATTATGTTTCCATGTAAATTTGTAGAATTTTTATACCATATTAAGATGTTATTATACTTATTATATCATAAATTTGAGATATAAGTTTGAATTATCCATATTAAACTTTTGATTTTTTTCAACTATCTCCAAGGCATAAGTTTGAATGGAACATATGAGCATCGTAAGCATAATTTGGACACAATTAAGCATCATTGCATCAACATTCATTTAAGTTCATGCATTTTTATTTATTCAACATTCATCATCTTGTGGTGTAAGTTTAGTTTTTGTTACACAACTGTCGCTAATGTTATTTTATTCAAATATTAGATGCCAAATGATGAATTTTTGATATTTTTTTGAATTTTAAAGTGTTGTTTTCTGGGCTCTAAAATTAGTGAAACATTAAACTTGGGTTGTTTTTCTTTTTGAGTTGTGATCAAACCATAGAAGCTTCAATGGTGATTCATATCTTAGATTGTTACCTATGATTTTATCTTTTCAAAAATATTTTTTGTTAAATTTTTTAACTTGAGTAGCTTAGGCATTTGAGGGAGGCAAATTTAATTTAAAAAAATTGGTGTCGGGCCCACGCGTCAGTCTCACGGCCTTCTAGAAGCTTCCAAAAATCAGCAGCAACCTGGGCGCCATCACGCAAACCGCCCCGCGCGGGGCTAAAATTTCCCACCGAAATTGACTAGAATGCCCATATATTAACACTTCCACCAGTCATCTGTTCAAGGGCACGCCGGTAATTTCACCCCAACTCCAGACCTTCTCGTTTTATCCCCCACCTCTTCATTTCGCAGCCGCAAACGGCACCACCGCTCTCCCACCAAACCCTATCCGGTCGCCAGATTCGGCCGCCGGCAGCCGCCCTCGCCTCCACCTCCGACCGCGCTCCTCCCTGCCTCCTCCCGCCTCCCTGCTCGTGTTCGAGCTCGGCGCCGCAGCGGACGTGGGCTTGGCGCGGGAGGTGGTGGACGGCGACGGCGGCGCCCGCCGGGACGACTTCCTCGCGCTCGCCTGTCGGTCTCGGAGTCGGTGGCGCGGAGTCCCTTCTGACGTCACCGGGACCAAGCCTGGCGCCCGCGTCGTCGCATCCATCTGCGCGGAGTCCCCTCAACTTCGCTGGTCTTCCTACGTCATCCTCGCCAGAGCTCCTCCGGATCGGTTCCGCTTCCGATCTACATGTAGGTAACGTGTTTGATGAAAATCTCCTGAAGCTTCTTTTGTGTACGTAGACTTGTGGATGTAGAGAGTATCTGCTACTGCTAGTATTTAACTTGTCAGACAAATCTGGTACTGCCAGTATTTAAGTGCCAATATCTTGGGCTGAAAGAACATGAATGCATGTATTGGGTCTGTCAGTTCTTGACCAATTAGTAGTTATTATTGTATATATATAGTAGCAAGTAATGGTTAGTACAAGTATTAGTGTGCCTCTTTTATTTGCCTGAGAATCTGTGACTGACATTGGCAATAAAATTTAGTTCTTATGATCTTAGCCTTCTTACTGACAATCTGTATCGGCATGTCATCTGTATCTAAAATGAGCATCCTGAAATGTGTGTTCTGGGAAGGAGATGATCAGTAGAAGCTAGCTTTGATTTGCTTGATGTGTTAATTTTTCTTCACATGACTTTGGCAACATGCGCTTTTTGACACTGGTTTTTTGTTTGGAATATGGATTTACTTCACAGAGGTCTGTTACCAACTTCAGTTAATGAAAGCAACCCATACAGTTCGGTTTCATGTGGGTGGAGCTTTTAGATTCTTTATGCTCTGTCTTGTATAAATCTTGACAGCTACAAGTTTTGGATTCATGTGATAGTTTAATACAGTGGTGCCTTGTAGCTAGCAACAAGTGTATCTAACTGCTAATTGCCTTAGATAAAGAAATCTTTGAAAGGTACTGCTCCCAATTCACAGAACACTGAGACATGCCTTCTTTGACATCTATATGAAAATTTTCGTGGGTTATTTTCTTTGTTCACATAGGGCTAATAATTGAGAAAGAGTGTCATGATTCTTATTTTTTTTTAATTTCTAGCTCAACAGTAGATCAGAATTGCAGCACATGAAAGTCCCAATCAATCAAACATCATTTTGGTGGATCTGTGGCAGCGCACCTCAACGAGCAAGATGGCCACCACTCGATCCCCCCCCCCCCCCCCCCCTTGCGTCTCCGGCGACAGGGCTGCGCGAGGTGCTAGCTGTCGCAACTCAGGGTGAACTCAAGCACCAGCTGATGCACAAGCTGTTGAAGCTACTGAACGTTCTACTATGCTAGGCAGCTTCAGTCTTCAGTTCTTCCAAGTAAGCAATATAATTGCTGCTTTGTTCATTCCAAGGCTGATTTCAATTTAGTACATGATTTGGAGAATTGGCAGGGGCCTCACGACTGCATGGTGTGGGAGAGTTTGAATGGTTTGAAACGTGATTTCAGTTGAGGGGTACTGAAATGATGCAATCCATGTATGTTGTGTTAATGTTGGTGTCAACACTTGCCCACATTATGCTGCTTTTGTCAATTTAAAGTAATCATATCCCAATAGTATTAGATCTTTTTGAGTCTTGCTAGGCAGGTGCAGTAGTGGAGCACTGGAGCTGAATCCTGGAGTTGCAACTCTGAATCATGGAGTTGTATCAAGTGAGTGTTGCCATGCTTTACCGTTGTGCTGCTAAATGTTATTTATGTCCAAGGAATTCCATTTGCCTGTAGCATTTCCTCAGATGGAAGGGCTCCAGATTCTGTAGCTAGGAACTTGGGATACAGGAGTGGTCAGATCGATACGTGTGTGTTTATGTACTAGAATAAGATAAACCTGTTGATTTGTGTGATTGATTGGACGTGTTTGCTTGCTGAAATTCTCCTAATGTAGTTGAGCTGCAGTGTAACTTTTTATTCAGTTAGTGTAGTAGCTCTGTACCGCATCATTTTTGCCGAGCTTCATTTCCTCTTTGCAGTATACCATGAGCAGCTTCATTCAGAGCACTAGCAGAGTGCTTCTGATATATCAATTTCATGCTATAGTGTTGCAACTCTTGACTCATTTATTTATTAATCATTCTTTACCTTTCTTTGGCTGTTCACTTGCGCAATTGATTAGCTTGTACATGCAGATTTAATGCATCCTTGAAAGAATTGAGGAGCAGGTTCAGGATCTCACCTTGTAAACGGTACAGGCTTGATTCTTTGCTACTCTCAGTACTGTCTTTGTGTTGGATAGTGTTGGCTGGCCGGTTCTCTGAACTCTCGTGTTAAACTCTAAAAGTTAGAAGCATCTTAGGATTTCATGATCAGTAAGATATCTTATTACTTTGGTTTCTTAATTTCAGGAGAACTTGGAAATCATGCAATATTTGAGGTAGCAAAGCAGAAGCAGAAAGAAGGGGTTGACAGTTTGAAGGAGAGACCAATGCACTTCTTTGTTGCGTGCCCTCAACAAGGAGTAGGTGATACCTAGTGGATGTACTTGGCTGTCCATTTTAGAGGTGAATTCCAGTGACTTGGTTTATTTTGAAACATGTGACCATGAATCTGTTATTTTTTTTAAATATCTTCGATGAACGAGCTGAATGTACTGTGGTGTTATAGTTTGGCTGGATTTGATTTTTTTGGCTAGGCTGCATAAAATTGGCTGTGATGTGAAATGGGCAGGGCTGTGATGTGATGTGAAATGGGCTGGGCTGGGCTGTGATGTGAAATGGGCTGGGCTGTGAGGTGATGTGAAATGGGCTGGGCTGTGAGGTGATGTGAAATGGGCTGTAATGTGTGTATGGGTTAGGCACGTGAAAAAAACTGTGAGCCAAAAATGATTTAGGCCTGCTATTTAGTTGGGCCTTTGTGCAAAATTTAAAGTGTGCTCACAATTGGGCCTAGCCCATTAGTAGATTGCTCACTACATGGGCTCTGTTCGGCCATTAAATATTTTGTGACGAATTCAACTGTCACAAAAATGCTGCCACATCAGCTCCAAGTCATTGCCATGTCATCCGCATAAAAGATTTTGTGACGTTTTATAGATGTTTAAATTGTCATAAGCGTGCTGCCATGTCAGCTCCAAGTCACTGCCACGTCATCCGCATACAAGGTTTTGTGACGTTTTATAGATGTTTAATGACGAAACAGTGTCGTCATTAATTAGTGACGACACAAGAATCGTCAAAAAATTTGTGACGAAAAAAAACGTTTTCGTCACCTAATACCTTTTATTACGGGGAATAGGTGACGAACGAGTTTTCGTCACGCGAGTGTCATAAATTGCGATATGTGACGTAAATTGTACTTTCTATGACATAAATGAAACGTTATAAAAGCTCATATTTCTTGTAGTGCATCATGAGTGATAGTGTCTGAAATAATTCAAATGGATTAGACATGCAGTAAACATATTAGCGGATACAAAAACAATCAGAATGGATTAGACTAAACATACCATTCCCTCTGATCCAATCTTGGAGACAGATTAACGCTTCCACTGTTTCACTGGTCAACCTACTTCTGTAGTCACTTATAATTTTTTCTCCACTAGAAAAGGCTGATTCTGAAGCAACCGTTGATGCTGGGATGGCTAGAATATCTCGTGCCATACGTGCAAGTATTGGATAAGTGGCCGAGGAGGTCTTCCAGTATTCTAGAATGTCAAAAGGAACACCTATAGGAACTGTTTCCTCCTGCAGATACTTATCAAGTTCACTCACCCTTCTTCTTTGAATCAAGTTCTAATGCTGACTCCAGTCTGCCCAAGGATTGGTTCTTCCGACATTGGTTTCAACAGTATTAGTGGTTTTGGCATAGGCAGGAGATAAGTTGCTGAATTCCAAGCTATATTCTTCAAAAAGTTCTCTGAATGTCTTCTCAACAGTAGGGAAGTATAGTGATGATGCATCACCAAAACCTTGCCTTAGACGAAACTTAAGGTAGCCCAACTTAAATCTAGGGTCAATAATGACAGGAACACAAATCTGCAAGAAACACAGGTCCCAATATTTCTCAAATTTTTCTTTCATCTCATGTACCATGCCTGCAATCAAGACATCTGGATTGGAGGACTCATCTTCCAACAACAATTTGATATCCCAAATTTGATCGAAATATAAAGTTGATGTCGGATACTTGGAACCTGAGAGTACTTTAGTAGCATCATTGAACTTTTCCAAGATGTCACAAAGCTTCTTGGCCATTTTCCATTCCTCAACTAAAGGCTCATGCATATACTGAAAGTCCTCGCGGGTCAAAGCTTCAAATGCCCTCTTATACTTCATAGCACACTCAAGCATCTGATACGTTGAATTCCAGCGGGTCACAACATCAAGTGGGGGTCGTTTCTCGCAAGATATGCCGACATCATGAATCACCTTCTCAAATCTCTGCTTGCGTCCTTGTGAGCTCTTCACATACTTGACGCTATCTCTGATACTTGTAACAGCACCACTCATTGCAGCCAAACCTTCTTGAACTATCAGATTTAGGACATGTGCTGCACATCGGCAATGAAACATTTTTCCTTCACCTAGGAGCAAATGCTTGGCTACTAGGTTTTCTTTCAAAGCGCTCACAAAGTTGTTGTTGTTAGAAGCATTATCCAGGGTGATTGCAAAGACCTTGTCTTGTATATTCCACTCATTCAAACTCTTAAGCATGGCGTTGAACAAGTTCCTTCCATCGTGAGGAGTTTCAACAAGAGCAAACTTTATAACCCTTTTATAAAGTTTCCAATTGCGAATGTAATGGCAGGTGACACATAAGTAACCTAAAGTCTGATTGGAGGTCCATAAATCAGCAGTGAGTGAAACTCTAGAAGATGAATTACTCAACACCTTGTGTAATTCTGCCTTCGCTTCCTCATATGTTCTAATGCAATCTGACTTGATTGTAGTCCTTGACACATGTGTAAACCATGGATTAAGGCTGCTAACAAAACTTCTGAACCTGGGATACTCAACAAGGCTAAAAGGCAGTGCATGAACAACTATCAGACAAACCAATTCTTGTCGAGATTTTTCCTGATCAAATTTCCAATCTTTTAGTGAGTCATTGGGTACTTGCAGATCATTGGGATTCATTTGATTAAGCAGTTGATCCAATCTTGCTTTCTCCTCACAACTACGCAAATGCCTAAGACAAGTGCTTGTTCCAACATTGCGTGCTACTTTGATTCTTTTATGGCAATGTATGCACTCAGCTTTAGAAACAGAGTTGCCATCATATATAGCCTCGAAATCTTTCCATATTTCTGATGTCAACTTGCGTCTTTTACGATATTTCCCTAGTCATGGACATTTTTGGGTATTTAGAACATGATCGATGCGGTAAAAGTAGTTGCATGCATAGAAAAACAGTAGTTGCATGCAAGACACTCTACAAACTAATGGTTATATTCTTCTGAAATGACAAGAACATCCAACAAAGAGGATGTATGAGAACATAATGCAACAGTAAAATTGGAGATCTAGTTCATCTCTGTCCGAATTCTTATAGCAAAAAACATCCAACCAAGTATGCAAAAATAGCACTTACTAGGGAGCATCAAAGATGGAGATGGGGATGGCGATGGGGAAGTGGGATTGATCCTTGGTGACAGCACAATTCTCAATCCTGGTGATCTTATAGAAAATGATACTATTGATGATCTTAACCGTTGTGATCCTGATGTCTTTTTCTGTCTTTCCCTGGGGACATTCTCCTTCCTTACGGAGGATAGCACCTCTCCCTCTTGGGCCTACGCAGATAAGCAAAGCAAAAATATGATATGACCCGTACAGCAACAAAACAAAGCTTATGGGTGCAGAATTAAAGAGATCGATTTTATGGTTATGCATTTTCTAATTTCCTTGGGAACAAAACAAAATGGAATAATCACAATCACATGAATGAAGGAAATTACCAAGGAGGGGGTGCCTGCCGTTGTAGAGGCTGGAATAGGAGTGGTGGCAGCAGGGGAGGAGCCCACAACCTATGCATGTGAATTTCACTAATCCTTTAGTGCAGGTAAATGATTTGTTCATCACTGCATAACAAGTGTGCTTCCATCCTAAATGCTAGCAGATTTAGGGGGTGGAAATCATTGGTTTTTCAACATGGATGGAAAAGAATGGAGGGAGGCTGACCTGTTTTTCTTGGCGAGGAGCCCGTTCTCGTCGATCTTGCGGTTTCCTCTTTCCTTGGTGTTGCCGGCGCCCTCGTTCCACATGCTGAAAACCTTTCTGAGCTTCTTCTCGCCTGCATCCCAAATTCCACTAACCCTTCTTACGGGAGAATAGAAAACAAATCGAATTGAAAATTCAGTAGTAGAATCATCTAGGCGTAGAGGAAGAACGAAGATCTTACACTTGGCACAGACCATCACCGCTGCCCCCGCCATTGATTCCAAGCTGTTCTTGAGGATGGGGTTGGGGGACTGGACAACGACGAGAGGTGAGAGGAGGCAAAGGGGATTTGTGGAGAGAAGTTGATCCACCGGCCAGTGGTTGCTGCAGCGCGCAAGACGGCGGCGGCGGCACGGAAGACGGCGTCGCCATGGACGACGCGGAAGGCAGCGGTGGCGCCGAAGAGGGCATCGCCACGGACGGCGCGGAAGGCGGCGGCGGCTGCGCCGAAGAGGGCACGCAAGCAGACGACGAAGCCATGGCTAGGGCACGCCGCCAAGGAGCGGACCGGTCGGCTCCGATCCCTGATCCGGCGGCGACGGCATGCAAGCGAAAGGTGGGAGGCGGCTGATCCAGTTTCTCTCTCTTCTATCTTTTGCGGGCTCTGCGGCGCCGCTGGCCCCCGCGGGCTGGCTGCGTAGGCCCGCTTCGCCGACGCGGGCTGATTTGCGGCGTTTTGCGGGTTTGCGGCGCGGGTTTGCCCAGCGGGTTGGCGGCAAAACCCGCCCCGCTTGCATATATAACGCCAGCTGCCGGAGCTTGTGCAGCAGCTCCTGCAGCGCGGGGCTGCGGATCTCCCGGCCGCGGGAGTTGTCGAGCATCGCCTGCACGTACAGCAGCTCCATCTTGAGGGAGTCGATGTTGGGGCCGAGCCCGGCGCTGGCAGCCCATGCCTCAAGCAAGCCGTCCATCACAGGCGCCAGCGCCTTGCCAACCACCCAACGTGCCGCGCTGACGGCGATTTCCATGGCCATGTTTGTATTAAACTGCATGCGCGCAGGAAGCCGTTAATTAGCAAATTAATGTGATAACAATAATGCTGCTGGATTGCTGCCAGAGAAGCTAAAAACACTCGTTGTTAATTACTCACCAGGCCCAATGCGAAGGAGGACGCGGATATCGGATGATCGGCAGCAAGAAATAAGATGGGCAGATGAGATGGCTGTGGTGCGTGGAAATGGAACAGGGAAAGTGGAAATAAATAGACGCCACTGGTTTTGGACTTTTGGTTATGTGTCGGAAGCCAACCTCCAGAGCATCAGTTTGCTGAGACGACACGACAATGAAGCATCACCTGTCCTGCTTTCTTAACGCGAAACGAACTACCAAGCGTGAGCACGCAGCAAACGGAGGATAGCCTACCTCAAACGGAGGACGGCGAGTAGTATTGGATTTAGATTATATTTATGCGGTTTATTGGTTTTAGATTACTTTTGTGGTTTATTGGTTTTAGTGGAATTTTTCTTTTTATTAAACTAACAATTTAGCAGCACTAGTCGCCAACCTGCGCATCCGCATAGGCTAGCTATAATATATACGGTGATCAAAGGAAGTTGATGATAGCAGCTAGAAATGTTCAAATGTTGTCCAAAATATATTTCTCTGGACCATAGGAGAAAATAGTTTCATAGTAAAGTAGTGGTTGTTGCAAACTCCAGTTGATGATACTCAGTGATCTGTAGCGCTGTGTGCTGTGAACAACTTATATATCTTAATATGGACATATGCTTCATTTTATATTTTTAATATTTATGGACTTATTCTAAGCAGCATTGTATAAGCCTCTTAGAATGATGGTCTATTCTAAGCGCGCATGACTGCGACGCTTATAATGTCTCCCTCCACTATATATATTAGTCGCCACCCCGCGCATTCAGACAGGCTAGCTATTATATATACGGTGATCAAAGGGAGTTGGTAAAGGTAGAAATGTTCAAATGTTGTCCAAAATATATTACTCTGGACAATAGGAGAAAATAGTTTCGTAGTAAAGTAGCAGTGGTTGCAAAGTTCTATAATTCTCCCTGCGCTCTGTTGCATCTGTTAAAGTATTCTAATATAATACTCATATAGAATTATAGATACATATATACTTATCTTTATCCATTTGTGATAACTTCAGTTAGTACCTAGTCTATATACTTCTTTATCAACATTCGTATATGTGTGTTCAATTGTGTTTAATCAAACTATTAGTTTGAGCTATGTGTTTAATATGAAACTTGGTATTATCATTGCTTCCTTCGTACATGCGTGCCATGAACATTATGCAAACTAGCAAATGGGGCGCGCCGGTCCCTTTCGACCCATGTATTTTACGGCTCAGGTCTCTTGGTTGTGTCCTTTGCTGTTCATGTTGGCCACCTCGAAGGCTCGGACGCACACCAAGTTGAGGAAAAGGAAAGGTGAGTCAAGAAGGCATGGCGCGGTAGAACAGAAGAGATCAGAGGGGACGCTACTGATTAGCTTTGTCGCTGAGCACGTTCCTGGTGATCCTTCTACCTCTCGGCGCTTCGTATTTATTGAGTACCAGACACGAATACTAAGTAGCGACAATGCCGAAGATTCTAAAATTCATCAAGATGCATGAGACGCTGACAGACAGATTTTACGCGGGACACACTGGTCAGACTCTTAACATCTTCTATCACACAATCGCTTTCAGTCTGCATGAGCTACCTAACATAGATCAAACTTCAGAGCATGCACACAACTGCTGATTGCAAAATTGTACACAGCCTGGCAGCCATAGGGTACCAACTATACTTTTGAAGTCCAACAGTTTGAGCTGATCTAGGCAAAACACAAAACACGATAATGGTAGAAGAGCCCATGCGCCATCCCTTGTTTTCAGTCTCTTAAGCACCCAAAGTACCGAGGAAGTCACAATTACTTAAACTTTTACCTAAATCCACATAGGAGAAAAGGGTCATGACATATAAAGAAAGTATGACTATAATAGCTCCAATATGATCATTTTCAAATTGAATGTACAGAGGAGTATACCTGTTTAAGATGAGGCTTTCCTTCGACCACTGCCTAATCACTGTTTGATATCCTCCTGAAAATGTGGAGGAACATTAAATGACAGTCAAACTCGCCGATCAGAACATAGAGTGCAACAAAATATTATATTTTATATCGTCTATTCAATAGGAAGAAGGTAACCAATCATCTAGGATATCGTCGCTTGCATTAGTAACATCGGTGCACATATAGTTGTTGGGAAAAAAGAAAAGGAAAATGCGTATATTATAACTCATAAGAACGTCCAGTCCAAGGCTCTGTTTTGCAGTTATTGTCACGTAGTGTAAAAACAACAGACTTTATGCAGTTATGCTTAAACCAAAACATCATACATCAGAACCACAAAATTACATCAAGGAGAACCATCTGGCAATCTTTCTCAACCTTGTGGTTGCTATTAGAAAGATGCAATGAATGGGTAAGTTTGCCAGCAGAAATTCAATTGGCATAGGAGGTATATGTCTGGAAATTAGGAACCATACAAAGCAATGTGAAAAGAAAGCTTGGTAGACCAATAGAGTGGCAGATCTTTTTATTTGCCTATAGTGTTTAGAAGTCAAGAAGGAAAAGTTCCGTAACCTGCAGAGTGATGCATCTGTAACGCTTACCTGTTTATATCTAAAAAGTGGGATACACGTTTTTTTGTGTAAAATTAAATACCATCATACATAAATGCTTCCATTCAACGAATAGGCTGATCTTGAAAATATCAATGGCTGCACATGTCCAATCAAAATTCTATGCCATCTAAGAATACATAGCTGAATTTCAAAGTAAGTGAAATGGCTACGTGGAAAAAAAATGGATGAACCACACTGAACATACAGGTTTGATTTAACTGGTTTTTCACACTTTCATCACATTAGCACAGTACGGCTATTGATTAGGAGAGTGTTGGCAGTTAGTCTGGGTTACCTATGTTTTCTGGCTGTGTATCTTGCACAAAAAGGAATCACGTTAAAAAGGAGAACCATCTGGCAATCTTTCTCAACCTTCTTATGTTAAAATGGCAAAAGTTTAGAATTATACATTATTGGTGTACTTAGGATACTTTTGAAAAACAACACGTATAGTAATTTAGATTTAGATTATATTTATGTGGTTTATTGGTTTTAGATTACTTTTGTGGTTTATTGGTTTTAGTGGAATTTTTCTTTTTATTAAACTAACAATTTAGCAGCACTAGTCGCCAACCTGCGCATCCGCATAGGCTAGCTATAATATATACGGTGATCAAAGGAAGTTGATGATAGTAGCTAGAAATGTTCAAATGTTGTCCAAAATATATTACTCTGGACCATAGGAGAAAATAGTTTCATAGTAAAGTAGTGGTTGTTGCAAACTCCAGTTGATGATACTCAGTGATCTGTAGCGCTGTGTGCTGTGAACAACTTATCTTAATCTGGACATATGCTTCATTTTATATTTTTTAATATTTATGGACTTATTCTAAGCAGCATTGTATAAGCCTCTTAGAATGATGGTCTATTCTAAGCGCGCATGACTGCGACGCTTATAATGTCTCCCTCCTCTATATATATTAGTCGCCACCCTGCGCATTCAGACAGGCTAGCTATTATATATACGGTGATCAATGGGAGTTGGTAAAGGTAGAAATGTTCAAATGTTGTCCAAAATATATTACTCTGGACAATAGGAGAAAATAGTTTCGTAGTAAAGTAGCAGTGGTTGCAAAGTTCTATAATTCTCCTTGCGCTCTGTTGCATCTGTTAAAGTATTCTAATATAATACTCATATAGAATTATAGATACATATATACTTATCTTTATCCATTTGCGATAATTTCAGTTAGTACCTAGTCTATATACTTCTTTATCAACATTCGTATATGTGTGTTCGATTGTGTTTAATCAAACTATTGGTTTGAGCTATGTGTTTAATATGAAACTTGGTATTATCATTGCTTCCTTCGTACATGCGTGCCATGAACATTATGCAAATATGCATTAAGTTAATATTTCCTATGACAAATTGGCAAAACATTAGAATTATACATTATTGGTGTACTTCAGGATATTTTTGAAAAATAGCACGTATAAGTAATTTAGATTTATATTTAGATTATATTTGTGGGTTACTTTTGTGGTTTTATTGGTCTTGGTGGAATTTTTCTTTTTATTAAACTAACAATTTAGTAACATTGCTAGCCACCAGGTGCTTGACTTCTGCAAGTTGTCGGACATGAAATAGATGTGAGTTTTGAGGACACTTAAACACTGCACTAATTTTACATTAATTTTACAAATAACTATATGAACATATTTGTATTTATAATTTTAGTTGATAATAATGGATTAATCATAAATTATACATTATCTCATGTATAAGTGGATAGTTGTCACACACACGGATCCCCTTGGCCTCGTCCAAGTCGTGACTCCAATATCTTCCAACAGTCGTACAACCATCACCTCACCGCCGCCATCGCCACCACACCTCACTCTTGCCGTCAGCGGTGATGATTGTGAAGTAGGAGATGAATCTGCGCACTCTGCACCGTGTCAAAAGCTCGCCAGAGAGAAAGGGATCACCTTTTTTTTTCTCGAACAACGCCGGAGAGCTGCGCGTCATTTCATTAAGGAGAAGAAAGGCAAGACTTCCAAAACCAATACAGGACCCAAACAACACACTCACACACCCACTATACAACCCTCTCTACTATACAAAAAAAATCCAGCCTATACAAAAAGCACAAGAAACAGGTTGGACGACCAGGGAAGGAGCCTCAACAAGCTCTTATTCCCCAGGACCAATGACCCTGACCAACAGCTCTTGGAGCTTTTTTGCTCCAGCGCTGCACCAAAGGGTTCCTTCATGTGTAACAGCCCTAAGGGCCTCCTGTACATTGGGCCTATGCTTTTCCAACACACAAGCATTACGGTGCTTCCACAGTTCCTAGGCTACCAAAATGATTAATGAATTAAGACCTTTCCGCAGTTCCTTGGGCGCAGCTGAGATTATTGTCCACCACCCTTTAGAAAACGGGGTGTTGAGCCATCTGGCACCAAGGTGTGGAGGCCCAATTGCAAGAAGATGCATGCCCATACTTGTCTAGCAAAGACACCGTCGACTAAGAGATGGTGGATGTCCTCCTCGGCTTGATCACACAACAAGCAAGCATCGTGACGGGGCAAGCCTCTCTTTGCAAGGCGATCAGCCATCCAACATCGGTTATGAAACACTAGTCAAATGAAAAGCTTGCAGCGAGGAGGTGCCCAACTCTTCCACGTTCTTCTCCAAGGTCCAAATTTGATGGTGCCAGTAAAGTAAGCACTATAAGCTGACTTACTTGTGTAAGTGCCAGATTGTGTTAGTTTCCACACAAATTGGACGGGCATAGAAAGGGATCATCTGCCCCCGACGTGGTGGAGGCCACACATATATTCAATATTAATTGTTTAAAATTATTTAAAGTTCCCAATATATACTTTTTCCTTCATGTTTAAATATTGTCATCAATTGATCATCTATTAAAAAGTATAATCATATACATCAATTTTACATTTATTTTAGAAAGAGTAAATTGCCCACCATACAAGGTACAAAATATGTAAATAGATGCATAAACTTGTTAATAGGTGCAAAACCTACTTAGGCCCATTTATTTTATAATTATTTTTTGACATTTATTTTAATCAAGCTCTTATAATAATGCAGAGTTCAAATATTTTTTCTTGGGAGTTAAGGCTCGGCTATTGCAGGCCTAAATGATTAATTATGTACTAGTGTACTACTGCAACTGCCATTGATTTATATGACTCATACATTCGTGTACATATTCCAATCTTGTGTGTTTTATTTCTTGGATAGTACCATGTAGATGTCAATTAAATGCATCTTCTAAGTAGTGGCTGGTTTTTTTTTTTTTTTGTTCTTGAAGATATTTTTGGACTAAGCACTAGTGCAGTTTTTGTTATATGCAAATATTAAAATTAGAAAGAATGGAGTTTCATGAAAGCTCTAGAAGGATATTTATGGGCCTGCTCCACAATTACCCTCGTTCTCTTACTGCGTGATAGCAGTTTTTAGTAAACAAAATTGGTAAATGGCATGAAATCTGTCGCAAAATACCTATTTCTGACTCATAAGTTTTAGAGATATTTACCGTAACAAAATATGCATAGTGGCGTACATTTGACCGTACATGCACTCATCTGTCACGCGGCAGCCTACGGATCACGGGGAAGAAAATCCACCCAGATTGTCTGCGCATGGATCCTCTTTAGGATCAGTTCCTGATCCAGATCCTGGTCTCTCAGGATCTTCTACGCCAGGACCTTCTGCATCTTCACCAACACCTGATTTGTCTCCCGAGGTAGCTGTCGAACCAGCTGTTGATCGACCACGTACTTGTCTACACGCTGGTACACGATGACCCAAGGTATATACTGATGGCACTATCCATTATGGTTGCTTCACTTCTAGTGGTGAACCTCAAGGAGTGAATGAAGCCCTACAAGATATTGGAAAATTGCTATGGATCTAGAATATAATGCATTGATTCAAAATAAAACATGGCACCTTGTTCGACCTCAAAAGGGGAGAAACATTATAGATTGCAAATGGGTATCAAAGATCAAAAGAAAATCTGATGGAAGCTTAGATATATATATGGCAAATTGCAAATGGGTTTAAGCAATGATATGGTGTTCATTAGACTGCCCACAGCGGTACCTTTTGCCGATGCCTGAAGTAGGAGAGAGAATATCCAAGCATCGGATCAACCATTGTGGAGTCGATGCTCCAATCCAAAAAAAACCAAGCACCGAAGAAAGCACATGCGCCGGGTAGAGTAAATAAAATAATCAGTTTTACCCAGCCGGTCGTTGGTCCAAACGACCGTTGCTGGCTTCCAAATTTTTCCAAACAACCGTTGCTGTACAGTACATGGTTCTATATATACATACAAAGCAAGTAGATTACTACATGGATTCAAACAAGCACAACTCATCCTCATCTAGTTTCACAGATCTTCTCAACTCAAGCATGAGTTCAGACCCACCAGATCCAAACCAACATCACTACCAAAATCTCCATCAACCACCATACTCTTTGAACTATCCGGCCCCAAATTTTCATGGCCATTACTCACACCCAATCCCCAATCCCAATCCCAATCCCTTCACAGGTCCATCAAGCTTTCAACAATTCCTTTCCACACCAACAGGCTACCATGCAGGTCTTTATCAAGCCAACATGGGGCAGTTCCTGCAAGGAATGCATGGTGGTTTTGCATCTAATGGTCCAGCTTCTCCAGTAGGACCTATGGCCTTCTTTGGTGCAAGTGGAGGCAGCAGCTCACGTGGTGATGAGAGCAGCCCAATTGCTTCAGCTTCTCCAACAGGAGCACCTCCAATGCCTCAAGTTCCTATGTTCAAATTGCAGAAGATAGTGAGAGTAGCACAGATGATGGTGGAAACAATGGAGGGCGCAAAATTTGGAGTGAAGAGGAGAACCTACGCCTAGTAAGTGCTTGGTTGAAAAACTCAAATGATCCAATTGATGGCAATGGAAAGCCTCGTGATCGCTATTGGAAGGAAGTTGCAGCAGAATACAACAAGCATGCCCCCAAACCACAAAGAAGAACAGCAGTGCAATGCAAAGAACACTAGAACAAGAATATCCCTCACATTAACAAGTTCAATGGCATCTACAATGATTTCAAGAACACATATGCTAGTGGTCAATCTGAGGATCAGCTCATGGAGAAAGTTCGTGCAAAGTGGAAGTCGGTTATGAAAAAGAAAAGACCCTTTCCATTGGAACATTGGTGGATACAAGTGAAGGACCAACCTAAATGGGCTAGAACTTACTCACTTGAAGAAATGCAAAAGAGAATTAAGTTGAATTCAGCAGGCGCCTACTCTTCTTCAACTCAAGGCACTGATAGTGCAGATGTTGCTGAAACTAGTCGGCCACAAGGGCGAGATGCAGCCAAATATGAAAGGAAAAACAAAGGAAAACGTTCAGAAGGTAGCAGCAACAGATTTACAAATGAAAGTATGCATACATTCAATGAACTACAACTACGAAAGACAGTGGTTGCTGAAAAAATGGCTGATGCAGCAATAGCTCAAGCTGTAGCTGACAAGGAAAAGGCTGAAGCTGAGAAGGACAGGGCAAAGGTGGACAAGATTGCAAAGTATCTACAGCTACTTGAAAAGGATACTTCTTGCTATGATGCTGTGTCGTTGGCACGCCATAATCAATTTGTGGCTTACTTAGCTGAAGAGCTTGGAATGTAGTGTTTGTAAAAGTAGTGTGCCATGTGTCTGTAATGTTGGTAGAAGTAGCTTTCCATGTACCTTTTAGCAATGTGTCTGTAATGAACTATCAGCAATGTCTATGTAATAATGAACTATCAGCAATGTATCTGCCCCTTTATTCATTCATCTGTGATCAGAAAGAGTAGCTATTGTAAACTAGCTGTTAAAAATAGCCATTGGAAACTAGCTGTTTGGAAACTAGCAGATAAAAATAGTTGTTGAAAACTAGCCATTGGAAAGTAGCTATTAAAAAATAGCTGTTGGAAACTAGCTCTTAAATAATAGCTGTTTGGAAACTAGCTGTTAAAAAATAGCTGTTGGAAACTAGCTGTTGGAAACTACTTCCTCCTACAAATAGAGCTCCCAGCCTGCAGACCAGGCATGCTACTTCTTGCACTCCCTAGCATACTACTTCAACAAAGCCAATGGCATCACACTCTCAGCCTGATTCTCCTCCTCCTCCTCCTCCTCCCCCTCCCGAGGAATCAAACAATAGAATTAACATCCAGCAATTCTTTTGGGAGTACATGAATGATCCAATGGAGGCTGAGATTGAGGAACAATTTAGAGCTCAGATTGAGGAGCAGATTGAGGAAGAACAGAGAGGTATGTCCAATCAACATCGACATTTTCCCAGAAGGCATATAGAAAGAGATCGTGAAACTGCTAGTGAAAGAGTAGTAGGTGATTATTTCTCAGACAATCCAGTGTACAATGATGTTCAATTTCGACAAAGGTATCGCATGAAACGCCACTTATTTCTACGCATTGCACAGACCCTTAGTTCTTGGTCTCCTTATTTCTGTCAAAGGAGTGATGCATCTGGGAAAGTGGGCTTTTCACCCCTGGTCAAATGCATGGTGGTTTTGCATAACATGATTGTGGAGGACGAGAGGGATTCCTTCAGAGTTCGCTATGACAACAACTATGAGAGTGAATATGATCAAGGCTCTTCTTCTACGCCATTGGCTGGATTTGTACATGGGCCAATTCATGAATTTTCTAGGCTACTAGAGATAGAGGAAGAAATTCGAGACCGGGAAATGCATCGTCAGCTAAAGGATGACTTGGTTGAGCATACCTGGCAACGATTTAGAGGAAATCATAGTTAGTAGTATTTATTTTCTTATTCTAATGGTTGTAATTTCTCATTGTAATGTTTCGGATTTCTTTTACTTAATGCTTTGATTGAAACCAACGAAGTCAATCTGCTACAACACATAGTATCTGCGTGTTTATATTCTACTAATTGCGGCCATAGAAAAAAATCTAGGAATTAAAAATACTTAGTTCAATCACTGAGAAGAGATAATCAATACCAACCTTCTTTGCGTCGCCACCGTAAATGACCTCTGCCTGATTCGTCTCTCTGCACATGCACCTTCCTTGCTTCGCTTCCAGTGCAGTTGTGTCGTGCGCTCGCAATGCTCGGCACAGCACGCGCACCACCCGCTCGCGTCCACCGCCGGAAACAGCACGCGCTGCCTCGACGCCGCACCACCTACTCGCGTCGGCCGCCGGGAAACTGCAGACGCTGCCTCGACGCCGCCCTACCCGCTCGCGTCCGCCGTCGGGAAACTGCAGGCGCCGCCTCGATGCTGCACCACCCGCTCGCGTCGGCCACCGGCTACAGCATGCAGTCACACTTTCTTGATTGAGAAATTTCTACCGGGTCCATGAAGCAGAAGTGGTTTGGATTCATGATCTAGAGAAGAAGATCTCGATTACGGGGTTCCTGGAGATCAATTTGGGAGGATTTGGGGGGCGCATGCTATGTTGACTGGAGAGAAAGGAGATGGGGAATTTTCCTCGCAGCGAAGGAACAGCGGGCGTCTGACAGGTGGGGCTACTTCTAATCGGGCACCGATGCCCACCGCTGTGGAACTTTCTGGTTTTACAGCTTTGGCATAGCTGGCGTGTGTACAGGTCAATTGGGCATCGGCACTACTGTGGGCAGTCTTATGAAGATAATTTGAGTCATGTGGTTAAAATGCCTATTATTATAGTTATTCTTTCCATTGTTGTGTCAAAAAGGTGGAGCTTGCGTCAGTTGGATGTACAAAATGCATCCCTTCATGGGTATTTTAGAGGAAGAGGTCTGTATGAGACAGCCACCAGGGTATGTTGATCCAGAGAAGCCAAGATTTGTTTGCAAGCTTGACAAGGCTTTGTATGGACTCAAGCAAGCTCCACGTGCTTGGTATTCTCGCGTCAGCACAAAGCTTCTTGAACTTGGTTTTCGTTCGTCCAAAGCTGATACATCTTTGTTGTATTTTAATAAGAATGGAACTACTGTTTTTGTGTTGATATATGTTGATGTCATAATAGTTGCAAGTTCTACTCCTAAAGCTACACATGGGTTGCTGCAAGACTTAAAGAAAGCTTTGAAAGATTTAGGTGATCTGCATTATTTCTTGGAAATAGAGGTAAACAAGGTGAATGATGGTATTGTTTTTGACTGAAGATAAATATGCTTTAGATTTATTGAAGAGAGTAAATATGGCTGATTGCAAATCGGTTAGTACTCCACTTTCGACAAGTGAGAAATTATCAGCTGTTGATGGTAAGCCATTTGGGTGTTAATATGCTACACAATACAGAAATATTGTGGGTGCATGTCGGTACTTGACTCTCTCACGTCGTGATATTGCTTTCTCAGTTAATAAAGTTTGTCACCCACAATAGAGGCTGAATATAAAGCAGTTGCAAATGTGAGACCAGAGATCATGTGGATTCAAACTCTTTTGAGAGAAATTGGAGTATTGTTTCTAGCTATGGCAAAGTTATGGTGCGACAATATGGGTGCAAATATTTGTCTTCTAGCTATGGCAAAGTTATGGTGCGACAATTGGAGGTTGACTATTATTTTGTCAGAGAAAGGTTGCATTGCAGATATTCTGTGCCAAGTGGTGATCTTGTAGCAGATAGATTCACCAAGGCTTTAACAGTAAGACAGCTCGAGAATTTTAAATACAATATTAACCTAGGGCGGTTATGTTTGATGAGTATAGATGAAACAATTGTACTATGTAATGTTGCTCTCGTGTAGGATGTCAACGGCTAGAGAATAGAGATAGAAGTTGTTGTAAGTTAGGATTCTGTTGTTAGTTGACTCTATCTCTAGGCCATGACATATCCAACTTTAAACCACGTGAGGGGTGATTCCTTGCCTATTTAACATGAGCCACCTATCCACGTGAGGTAAGGCGTGCCACCTATTTCCTACTATCGTGCCACTGATTCTTCACACATGTATGTTGCCCGCTAAGTAGAAGATCATGTTCTAGACACAAATCCAACAAGTCAAAAGCTCAAATATAGAGCAATACAGATAGCCAAGTGTCAAGTTACAAGCTAAAAATTTGTCAGCCCATCATATGCAAATATCTGACCCTTTTCTATGCAGAGATCATATATATACCTCTCCTCGGTGCATCATTTGACTTTTTAAAAAACATTAAATATGAGTTGTAAATGATTTTTCACATTTTAAAAGCACCGATATTTTCTTATACTTTCTTCTTATCATCATATCGTCAGAGTTACTTGTTGCAAAGTGAACGACTGGTCGATCTAGTGATACTGTGATATGCCTTGAGCCCTTGACATTGAACAATTATTGCGCTAGAAGTAGCACCTCCCCAAATAAATCTCTTGCGCCATGCGCCTCCCCTCCTCGGTCACATCCCCATCTAACCCTACCGCGTCGGCCACCACAAGCGCCTCCACCGCCCTCCGCAGCGTCTGCGGGCAGGGCGGCAACACAAACTCGAAGCTCTCTACGCCGCCGCCGGTGGCAATGCCAAGATCCTTGAAGACGGGCACAATGCCCGCGAGGCTGTCCATGTCATCAGTCCTCGTCCTCAGAGGCGACGAGCCAGTGGCGGAGTCAGGATTAAAATCTACCTATGGCGAACTTACTACTACTCATTTGTATAAAAAAATATACTGTGATGAAAGGCGATGATTCAATAAAAATAAATGTAATAATCAAATATGCATTAATTTATTATATACCAGCTCAATAGTCAGAATTGTATGAAAATATTAGACATTGTTAAGTAGACGATTAGATGAACATTAAAAGTTTACTGACCATGGATGTTAGACTCAAAATATAGTGGTGTTTTAACGAATCCATCACAATATAGTCCACTAAGTACATGGAGATCTAGTAGGTGCGTTAAAATGCAAAAAAAGAGAAGAAAAAAGTGCTCAAGCAAGATTCAAACCTGGTATTTTCGTTCACGACCGCATCCAAACTTCTACCGACACAAATGGATTACAGGTTGAGGTGCAAACAAAACAAAAAAAATTGGTAAGCTCGTCTACCGCCAGACCACTTCATTGTTTCTGCCAAACTTTGTTAATTAATTTTACTTAATATTTTGCACTCTCAAGTCACGTGGTTCGTCGGCCGCGGGTATGGCGGCCGCCACGGCTCATATACCGGTGGCTCCGCCACTGCGACGAGCCCGTCCTTACCATCTCCCTCCCCTCCTCCATGCTGTACAGGCAGAAGCACTTTCCCCTGTTCTCCCATCCCTTCACGTGATGGCCCGATCTCACCGACGTCTTGAGAGCCTGGAACATCGTCCTCGCCGGCGACGACGATGGTCCAGTCAGCGACGGCGGCGCGTTGTCCGTGCAACGGTAGCCAGAGTCGACGATGTACCTGATCCCCTCCACGAACACCGCCGAGTCGGCCATGTCGGTAGCCAGCACGAACTTCCGCTCGCCGTCCGACGTCGGCGCCAGGACGTCGCCGATCAGGTGTACGGGAACGCCGTCCTGGAGCCGGCGCGTCACGATGCCCGGCAGCGGCGGTGCCGCGAGAAGGGTCGGCCGCCTCGACGTCGGTGCGGCTGGGGAGGAAGACGAGAAGGCGGCTCGGCAGCGTGGACGCGGCGCACCGTGGCGACGGCGGAGGCGACGTAATCCGCCGCCGTCTCCGGGAGGTACTCGTGGAGGCAGAGGCCAGTGCTCGTGTGGAACCAGAGGTGCTCGGCGCCGGGGAAGAAGGCGTGCAGGGCCTCGTCGCGAAGAACATGGTTCCGTGCGTGCAGATGACAACCCGGAGATCTGGGCGGCGCGCGGCGGCGGCCCTGACAAGGCAGAGCACGGCTGCGGTCAGCAGCATGCCGTCGTGGCCTCGTCCACCACCACGGCGCCGTAGTGGGAGAGGATCAGGTCGGCGGCGAGCTCGCGGAGCGGCGGAGGAGCACGTGGTGGGTGGTGTACGTGGTGGGCGGCGGAGGAGCACGTGGCGAGGCACGCCTGGTCTTGCGACCGCCGGAACGGTAAGAACGGACGGCGCCGCCGTTGATGATGCTGGCGACCTGGTCGCTGCAGGGCCAGCCTGGTGCTCCGGCGTAAGGAGGACGTGGCAGCGACTTGGGAGGCCTCGATTCGTTTCGTTGAGTTTGATTTTGCGTACCGATCGAACATAGGGCAACTCCACGGGGACGGATCATCGATCAGATCAGACCAGGGTCTTCCACCGCCACTGGTGACCTGCCAATTGGCCGCCGCCACAGCAGCATTCGGCATTTTGGCCGGGGGCGACCAAGGACGACGACGGGCCTCACCGGCGCACCGCTCTCCTTTCCCATTCTGGCTGACTGAGAAAGTGAGGAGTTAAGGCATGTGGATTAACATTAGAATTTGGGTGGTGAAGAGTTGAGGCGATTATTTTTCTTTCCCAAAACAAATTAGTTCAGATCTTGTTTAAATAAAAAGGCTTCTAAATTTCATTACTTTGTCCAAATCTTTGATTTTGAGCTAACAAGTTTTTATATGGAACAGAAACGAACTGGGTAGCCTGAGGCAAGTACCATACCAAACCATGTGTGGGAAACATGCAGACAGTCTGGAAGCCGGCCAGCGCCGTCCCCATCACGCCTTCTTCGCCTACTTCTCTTGCATCAGGCATGCATCCACGCCCTCTTCAATTCCTTTCTTCTCCCGGCATGTCATGCAACATAATATCCTCATCACAGCGCGACAAACACACATTTATATAAGTGCTATCCGTCTCCCCTACCTTCCAAATGTCATGCCGTCATACGCATAGCTGACAGGTTGAGTGCTGCATCACGTACGTATAGAACTCCAAATGGACCATGCACGATCGGCAGCCCGAGGCACAGCACTAAAAAGCTCGGCCCTAGCCCGACCCGAGGCCCGATCAATAGTTCCTAGGGCCAGGCACGACACGATGACTCCTCGGTGCCTGGGCCGCCACCTCGGGCCATAGTGCCAGCCCTACGCACGACACGATGATAGGCCAGCCTGATAGCGGCTCGGCCTGCTAATCAATTCCCATATATACATTCACACCAAAACCTAATCTTATCTCTTTCGCACCCAAACCACCTAATCTCTCAGTTGCCTCCTCCTCCCTTAGTCCTCCCTCCCACACTCTTCGTCCCGCTACCCCCCACGCCCTCCCACCGCCGGCAGGGGCATCAAGCGGAGCAGCACCATGCGCTGGCCGCCGCTGCGGGGTAGCACGGCCCCGGTAGCGCCGCATCCTCCGCTGCCCCGCGCCCCACGCCCTCGTGGACGCGGCTGCCACCTGGGCTCCGGTCGTCGAGGTGTGTTGTACTGGCCTCCCAAGCCGCCGCTGCGGGGCGCCATGGCCGCGGCCGCGGCGACCTCACATGCCGTCGTCACGGGACAGCGGAACCTCGATAGGGCCGGCAGCATCGGGCCGGGCCAGATCGGGCTAGATCCGGACCGCCCATTTGGAATACTATGTATGTACGGCATTTAATTTCTAGACATGCACAGTTGCGCACACACACGTACCGTCCCCATGTACGTACACGTACACACACCAACGTACGGACGGTAGGGTACAATACATGCTTACACGTACACTGAACACATTGTTCGTCGTCACCAACAAAGTGAGACACGTCGGGGGTCGCTCATAGGCAAAACAAAGAGAAATAAAGGTTCGCTCCAGCACACCGGATCGAAAAAGGTGACGAGAATGGTCAACATGGCGTGCCACCTGAGCCGTGCCAATTGCCCACCGTTGGCATCAGCGGCGCCGGACAGTGGAAGTTGGAAAAACGAGACATGACTCCACCCCTCGCTGACCCTCCACGCAGATGCCCAGCCAGCCAATCCTCTCCTCCACCGTCGCCATGCACGCCGCCCACATGCTCCTCCTCCTCTCCATCCCCCCTACGCCTCTCTCTCTCCCCCTCCACTGCCGTCTCTATATATACCATCTCCTTCGAAACCCATTCCCCAACGCAACGAAGCTATCGCAAGAACACCACCACTATTATTTTTGCCTCCAAGCTACTAACCTCTCTCTAGCCAGCAAGAGCTAATTAATTAGCCTCCGGTGGCCGGAGATGTCGAAGAAGGCGGCGGCGGCGGCGGCGGCGTTCGAGGTGTCGGTGGAGGCCGGGAACGGCAGCGCCGCAGCATGGCTGGACGACGACGGGCGGCCGCGTCGCACGGGCACGGTGTGGACGGCGAGCGCGCACATAATCACGGCCGTCATCGGCTCCGGCGTGCTCTCCCTGGCGTGGGCGATCGCGCAGCTCGGGTGGGCGGCGGGCCCCGCCGTGATGCTGCTCTTCGCCTTGGTCATCTACTACACCTCCACGCTGCTCGCCGAGTGCTACCGCTCCGGCGACCCCGTCGCCGGCAAGCGCAACTACACCTACATGGACGCCGTCCGCGCCAGCCTCGGCGGCGCCAAGGTCAGGCTCTGTGGCGCCATCCAGTACGCTAACCTCTTCGGCGTCGCCATCGGCTACACCATCGCCGCCTCCATCAGCATGCAGTAAGCTAGCTTAATTAGCCACCATTTGTTATTTGTATATATACATATATGTATATATACATATATGTAATTGATCGTGCAATAATCGATGGGGCAGGGCGATCAGGAGGGCGGACTGCTTCCACGAGAAGGGCCACGGGAACCCGTGCCGGAGCTCGAGCAACCCGTACATGATCCTCTTCGGCGTGGCGGAGGTGGTGCTCTCGCAGATCCCGGACTTGGACCAGATATGGTGGCTCTCCATCGTCGCCGCCGCCATGTCCTTCACCTACTCCGCCATCGGGCTCGCGCTCGGCGTCATGCAGACCGTCGCCAACGGCGGGTTCCGTGGCAGCCTCACCGGCGTCGCCATCGGCGCCGGCGTCTCCTCCACCCAGAAGATCTTCCGTAGCCTCCAGGCCTTCGGCAACATCGCCTTCGCTTACTCCTACGCCATCATCCTCATCGAAATCCAGGCAAGCGCAACGTGCTCTGCTTTAGCTTTAGCAGCTCTGTTTCTTGCATGCATCTGCTCGTTCCTCTGTTCCTGGCTTTACGTGCTCTGTTCCCTCTGTTTCGCAGGACACGATCAAGGCGCCGCCGCCGTCGGAGGCGAAGGTGATGAAGAAGGCGACGACGATAAGCGTGGCAACCACCACGCTCTTCTACATGCTCTGCGGGTGCATGGGGTACGCCGCGTTCGGCGACGAGGCGCCGGACAATCTCCTCACCGGGTTCGGCTTCTACGAGCCCTACTGGCTCCTCGACGTCGCCAACGCCGCCATCGTCGTGCACCTCGTCGGAGCATACCAGGTGTTCTGCCAGCCGCTCTTCGCCTTCGTCGAGACGCGGGCGGCGGCGTCGCGGTGGTCCGACAGCGCCTTCGTCGCCAAGGAGGTCAAGCTCGGGCGCTTCTTCGCCCTCGGCGTGTTCAGGCTCGCGTGGCGCACGGCGTTCGTGTGCGTCACCACCGTGACCGCCATGCTCCTGCCCTTCTTTGGGGACGTGGTGGGGCTGCTCGGAGCAGTCTCGTTCTGGCCGCTCACCGTCTACTTCCCCGTCGAGATGTACATCGTGCAGCGCGGAGTGAGGAGGTGGAGCACGCGGTGGGTGTGTCTCCAGACGCTCAGCGCCGCGTGCCTCGTCGTGTCCGTCGCCGCCGCCGCCGGTTCCATTGCTGACGTCATCGACGCGCTCAAGGTGTATCGCCCGTTCAGCGGTTGAACGAGCCGTGTGTGTGCTGTTTGTGGACATGCGTAGTGTGCCGTGTCTGCGTCTGGTAGGGGTGCAGGGTGCTACACTGACAGTGGGTCCCGGGTGGAAACTTTAAGGAGGTGGGGGAACAAAAGCCACTGGACTTTTGTGGCATTTTCTCATCTAGCACCTTGTACATTCTCATAATGTGTGCAAACCATAACTTGTTAGCAATGCACAGCTCGATCAGTTTTTCACATTTATTTCCATGGTTTTTTTTTGTTATATGAGGATGCACGATATTGTTGGAAATGCTATATTCAGCCTCGAATATAGTTTTCTTTTGGAAAAATTAGGTCAAACCAATAACCTTGCAATTTGGTTGATGGTTTCTTCTACGGTTACTATAGCATAGAATGAGTTTTGAACACACTTGTGGTTCGAGTTCAATGCTCCGATAAGGTTTATTGAAACACAATGTGGGTTCAATAAGCTAGAATAAACCACTAAAAAATTGAATCTAGCTGCAACCAGGAGGAGATGAGGCCTTTTTTCGGGCAAGAAGAACAGGGGAACTCTGGGGGCAGGGATGTGGTGGTACGTTGTATCAAATCACACCACCACCAGGGTGGATAGGGAAAAAGGTGATGGTGTAGCAGTGGCGGCGAACGAAAGAGGTATGTAGCGCTTGCAGAGTGCAGACATACACAGAATGTGGCAACAACAGCGACATATGAGAAGGCCCTGCAAAACCACTCAAATTCCACGTACGTATGGAGAGCAATAATGCTCAAAAGATTTCACTGCACTTGGATTATTTTTTAATTTCTACGAACATTCTAGTACAATCATATATTTGTGCAAATTCAATTCAGTATACTTTCACAAGGTAGTAGATTGGAAAAAATGGGAAACCTTTTGCACATGAGATGTTTCTGACCTCATGACACACGTTGGCATGCCAGGATATATGCCTATCCCCCTAAGATCCCCAAGCCCCACACATTCTACACATGACAAGCCCAACACATGATCACACCATGGATCATATACACACCAAGCTATGCATCGATAGATCTCGGTTAGGAAAATCACCCATCAGGAAAGAAGAATTCTAGTGGTGAGTCCACTGTTGGACCATGACAGCTGATAAGGTCCCTTGCTCCTCCAAAAGGCGAGCGGACAGACACGCAGACATGGAGAAGAGGATGGCCGAGATAGGGTGAGATCCCATGTGCACTTCATCCAAAGGGGCCTGGCGACTGGTACTACTGCTCCAGGGTGCTCGCCTGGACCATTGGTGTTGCCCTCCTTTGTCTCATTGATTGGCCAGCAGTCCAGGTGATCGGACTGATGGCAGCCTGACATGGCCATAGATCCTGCAGGAGACAACGGAAAAGAATGGTTCATAGAAGACGGGAATCTCTGCACTCCTGCTGGTTGGATCCTATGATATTTTGCAATCATGGGCGTGTGATGGGTAGATAGATTTGCTTTGCATGATTGGGACCCGATGATCTTTGGTCCATGCTTTTCTTTAAGCAATTTTGCCTTCTCACAAATTTGTTTTTAGGAGTCCACTACTTTAAAATATTTTCTAAAATTGACGATGTATAAAATTTTTATCTCCGTTAAAAGCAAAAGTTGGTTATACGAGAATCGGCACTTTGTTTGTGAAAGAAGAGATGGACACAAGTCAAACCAACTTGATTCAGTTACTTAGTCCTAGAGCATTCTTTTAAGTGTGTTGTGCATGACTCCCAGCCGTTCATGCATGATGAACATCCCAATAACACAGCCGTTCATGGTCACATGACACGTTAGTCCCGAGCGCTGTGACCGACACTAATTTGCCGACACTAATGTGTGAGCACGGTACTGACGTACCCAATATGTCCAGGCTGCCGTCAAACCCCTGCCCTCCTCCCTTTCCTTTTCTTTCATTTTCCTAATCTTTTCATTTTTCTCATTTTTTTACAATCAACAAGTGCACAAGAATCACAATCACATGAATACATTTGGCAATCACACAATCACATGAATACATCTCACAATTACACATTCACATCACAAAAATCACAAGAATGCATCTCATAATCATCAATCTCTCATTCACAACAACAATCTCGCAATAAGAATCAAATGAATCAGCATCCAGAATCACAATAGGAACCTCACAATCTCACAATAGGAATCAAAACAATCGTGACCTTGGCTCACGCCGCCGCACCCTTGGCCGGGCCCGCGCCAGGCCAGCACTGTCGCGCTGCCTCCTCCGCCGTTGCGCAGGCCTGGCCTCGCATGCGCCTCTCTGCCGTCGCGTAGGCCTGGCTGCACCCCTCCATCGCCGGAAGGCCAATGCCCACCGGGAGGCAAGCACTCGCCGGCGGCCCACCCCCGCAGGCAAGTCGCGCCGCCGGCGCCGGCCCCACGCCCACGGCTAGGGAGGCCCGCACGCCTCCCGTATCCGACACCCTAGCCTGAAAGAGAGAGAAGGAGATCAGAGTTCAGGCTGTAGAGAAGATAAGAAATGAAGAGAAGGAAGGAAGAGATAAGAAAGGAGGAGGGAGATGGGATGAGATAAATGATCGAGTGACGTTGGCCACAGATATTTTAGGACCTGTGTTGGTCAGTACCGGCTGTTGTGCTTGCCCGATACTAAATTGCTAGATTTTGTACCGGGCAGAGCCTTCAGCCAGTACTAAATGAACAAGCCATTTTAATACCGAGCCAAGACACTGGCCGGTATTAAATGACGCGCATTAGTACCGGCTGGTGTCCCCGACCGGTACTAAAGTGGCTTCTGGGTACTGTTCTTACTAGCCGGTACTAATGCACACATTAGTATCGGCTCCAGCATATCAAATTTAAATAAGCTCGCATTATCGAGAAAGCTAAACCAGCTTCACATCTTGTTTTTTTCTGTTGGCATAACATCGTCGAGATATGTCTCTTACATGTAGCTAATCTATAGTAGGTGCCTTGGGAGTTTATGGTTAGATTTCGGTTGGATATAGTTTGGATGGTCTAGGTTATGGACCTGACTGATGACTTTTTTATAATAAACGAAATTAATATGTACTGATCATGAGTCCATGACCATGGAACAAATTAGAAGACAATAAGATTAATTCATTGGGCTGGAAAATATATGGACTTTATTACAGAATAAAGGATTGAAAAAAGATATTGATGACAAAATAATGATCAAACATTCGAAGTCCAATTTGTATATATATGAGCAATATGGCTAATGTCCATGTATTTGCTAATTGTGGCAAAGGACAAGATCAAAGGCATAATATACAACTATTTTTATTTTAAATTATGATTATTTTTCTAAATTGTTTAGATAAAAATTTAATGCACATTTTGGAAATAATTGATGTGGACAAAAAATAAAGCTATAACGTGAGTCCATGACCACGGTAATGGGCTAGAGGCGTGCATGGGATTTGTTTCTCCCATTGCAACGCACGGGCATACATGTTAGTAGAAAAATACGGGCGCAAAAATGTATGCTCCGTAATCCGCTACAGTTTCTTGATAAGTTATTCGTCACGCAAAGCACAAATCAGTGGACTGTTTTGCACAGCTCAGGCATGTACGCATGAGTGTCTCTGATATTATCCAGTATGCAACTAGAATATGTGCATTTTGTTTTCATTGAAGCAACACCATAAATCTGTTGCGATATTATCAGCAGAAAAGATATAATGTGTTCTACTATTCTGGATGTAGTATATACAATGTGATCCACTGACAGGCTACAGACATGAACTTTGTCATTTATGTGGTTCGGGTAGTATATGCTTTATTTTATTCTATTTCAGTTTGTAACTCCTAAATTTCTCCTTTGTTTCCGTAGTGCATCTCTTGAGAATTAAGAACATGAACACTCAAGAGAATATCCAATTAATAGTAGCAAAATGATTCAAATAATAGTGCAAATGACTGATCCAATAGCTTATCTATGCTAAAATGAGATTTCGTTTTAAGGAAACATCAAACTGATCAATTGATACCTTCATGCCTATTGTATATTTGTACAGGTTGTTGAACATATTGTCATTCTTGTTCCAACTCAACAACTCAGGCTTGATTTCCAGCTGATAGAAATTTTCCAAGAATTACACAGAGAAAGAAATGTTGGCTAGGATCTCATCAAAAAAATATATACATTTTTCCCATATCAGAAACGGGGCCTTATAGTTGTTCATCTCCAATAATCTCCAGATTCTTGGCATCCTCCATTTGACACAATTATGTTAGATTCAGCTGACCAAATTTAATTTCTCTGTCGCCTCATTTCGTTTGCATTTGCATCTTCAGTGATTCTAACACTACAAAAGCACCCAAAAATACAATCATAATCTCAATTTCTCAATCAAGGCTACAACAACAAATCAGCAATTAACAAGAGAGTGTACACGCATGTCAAAGAATCTTACAGCTTATTGCTCATGAGCCGGAGCGGGAGCACATGCTGCCGGAGGCCGCGGGCGCGACGGCCATCATTCTGCGCTCGGCGGCCTGGGCGGCGACGCACCGGTACGCGCACGTGAGGATCCAGAACGCCCACGGCAGCGCGACGAGCGCCAGTCCGACGGCGGGGAGCCACGCCGGCACCTCGTGCGGCGGCAGCAGGATGTAGCCGGCGAGGCACGCGCCGCCGGCGAGCAGGGAGAGGAGGAGCAGCACCGTCACCATCCACAAGCACAAGGAGCTGCCCGGCGGCGGCCCTTGGCCATCCTCCTGCTTCGGCGGCATCGCCGGCGGCGGCGGTGGGTCGGGTCAGCTGAAGATGACCGGGAACGCTGTCTGGCTAGGCGCGCGTCAAGAGCATCAGGGGGAGGCGATTCGCATGGCAATGGCGTCAACCGTGTTCCGCGCTCTGGTTCTTGGATTTCTGGAAAAACGAGATTCCTGTGCCAAAAAGTTTTGATCTGTTATGTCGTTCGCCTTTTGTGGATCTTGAGCTCTTGGCTGAGGAGAAGCTGGCAATGGAAATGTGCAGGCCAAGAATGCAGGGAGAGGTGCAGAGAGAATTGTGGACAGAGTTAGTTTTCAAAGCACCTATAATTGGCCACTGCCTAATACTACATTTTTTGCATTGTGCAATTCAGGACTGACAGACGACGTATCTAAAACTGCCAGTGTAAAATGCATTTCAGACATTCAGTAAAGTTTAGTGCATTCGCGTTTCAGGACTGATAGGTAGAAGTATCTGAAACTTCTACTGCAAAGTAAATTCAGATATTCAATATGGTCTAGTGCAAGTGCAATCATAGACCTTTTTTTGTATTCATAATCCAGAGATACAGTAACATGTTTGTATATTTACACCAAAACAACCCCCCTGCTTTAGCCAGCCAGACAAACAAGAGCTTCAGAAAAAACAGAGAAGAAAAGAAAAGCCAAGCAGAAGATGCAAATTGCACGCAAACAGCCAGAAGCAGAGCACCACCCACAAGGCAATCAAAACATTCAGTAAGGTCTTGTGCAATCAGACAGTTTTTTCCATTCATTATCTGCAGAAACAGTAATATGTTTGTACATTTACACCAACAACTCCCCTGCACAAACCAGCCACACAAACAAGAGCTTCAGAAAAAATAGAGAAGAAAAAGAAAGCGCCAACCACAACAAGCAAACAGCCAGAAGCTGAGCACACACAAGCCACAAGGCACCGACCATCAGCCTAGCCTAAAACACGCTGTAAAGATCACCGCTGCAGAACCCACCATCAACCTTCTCCTTGGTGCTCTTCCTCTTGGAGAAGAGGATGTCGCCGATGAGCGGCACGATCGGCTTCACCTTCCTCCTCCGGCTGCCCATCAGCTCGCCGGCGTCGTCGACCTCGCCAAGGCTCAGCGCGTGCGAGAACGACGGCAGGTAGTAGTCGCTCCGGAGCGTGGACCCCACGTCGGTGTCACCGCCGATGCTCCGCCGCGCCGCCGCCGCCGCCGCCCTGTCGGCCTCCATCTCGGCGAGCTTGGAGAGTCCCCGGTGGAGCTGCGCGTTCAGGCTTGCCACGGCCATCTCCATCTCGTTCCCGCGCTTCCTCAGCTGCGCCACCTCCTGCCTCGTCTCGGCCACCTCCGCCTCCAGCTTCTGGATGGAGCGCATCGCCACGAGCCCACCCGCCTCATGGTCCTCCCTGTCGTCGTCGCCGCCGCGGATGTTGGCCGGCGACGGAGAAGAGGTGAGGGATGGCGGCGAGGACGGCGCCGAGTACATCGGCACGGTGGCAGGCATGATCTCTTCCTCGGCCTCTGCCATTGGGTTTGGAGAAAAGGTCATGGTGCTGCTGCTACTGCTAGCCTCATGCTTGGCACTTGGGGTGGGCATGGCAATGGCATTGGTACTAGCACTGGCATTGGGGGTGGCAATGGACGCAGCATTGCTACTCTGCCTGGAGTGGTTCTCGCCGATGAGGATGCGGTCACCGAACACCGCGACGGCCTCCTTGACGGACCGGAACGGGCGGGCGGTGTCGACCTCGGCACGGTCAGACGCCGTAGCCATGCCAGAGCAGCCTGCAACGAACAAGGATTTGTTTGTGGCTTCTCCTCAACAAGAATCACTTGATCAGGACGTACTCCAAGCAACACGAGCTTTCTGGAGGGATATATGGAGCCGAGTGACGATGGTTTCTTTGCTTCCACTTCAATAGCACGCTGGCCAGAGGCCACCAGCTCCAAAGCAACCAGTTTCCCAACAGCAACAAGCAAGGAGCATGACTTGCCACCTAAAACAAGTCGAAGAAAACTCACGAACCTGAAGTGTAGTGTTCTACAGTAGCGCTGCTGAAGCAGGGACATGCATGCGTTTTGGGCACTCGCCGTGCCCGCAATGAAAGGAGTCAAGGGATGATGATGTGGCAACAACTTTTGTCAGATCAGTAGCAGGCTCAATGTCACAGCAATGTATACACATGCAGCAGAAAGGATCAAAGGACTGAACATATATGTATATTTTTTTGGAAAAAGAAACAGTAATTCTGGTGGCATGGCTCATGAGAGTGGTTGCGAGAAATCATGGTATTTTCAGTTGGGACAGATCTTGCAGTGGATAGAAACGTTGTAACAAACTGATCAGTTATGTTATGGCTATCGGAAAACATGATTCTGAGATGGGAAATGATGCTCTGGTAACATGATAACAGATAGAAACAAACTCAATGAGTGCCTATCTTACAATCAGATGGAAAAAACCGAAAAAGGAAAGCTAATGGATTAGCTGAAACATATCCCGTCAAGTCAAGACGTTTCTTTTTCACTCTAAATAGTCCTTTTAATAGACAAAAGAAACTTTATGTTACGTATGTTATGAAAGTTGAAACCAAAGTTAAAATTATCGTTTTTTTCTTTAGCATAGCGGCAAAAAGGAAAATATCAAGAGGTATATAATATTAATGTGCTCCCTACATTCTTTGTAAGGCACATAGGCATATCAAGATTCAAATTTTAAAATCTTTGACCAATAACTTAGCTAATAATTTTTAAGACATGGTTAAATTTTCAATCAAATATACTCTCTAATGACCTAAATATGATAATTATTCTAGCCTAATGGTTAGAGCACCCGAGTAGCACTTAGTAGACTCAGGTTTGATTCCCGCGGGAGCGAATTAACTGGATCTGGAATAAAAAAATATGCAAAAAAAGGTTGGGGCTTCCCTTACCGACTTCGGTCAAGAAATATTATAATTATCAACAATATAATATAAATAAATAGATAAAGTATAATTTGGGAGACCGAACAAGGTTTGACCGTGCCTTATAAATAGAAGTGGGGAGCATGTATAACTGTCAAACTTGTGATAAGAAATGCATCCCTTTAAGCACTGCCTCAGTATATCATTAGTAGAACCACCTTGTGGTAGCAAACATCCAACTTTGGGCACGCTTAGCCCCAATCCAAGGAGATAATGGTGTGCAACAACTTGTTTGATAAGTTAGGCTCACTGTCACAGCAAAAAAAATATGCATGGAACACTATGGACTTGGTGGGGCCCCTTTGGTACATCTGTGGAGGGGTTATGGCTTTCAAGAAAAACTAGAAGTTAAACCTAAGGGGTAGGCTTTCAAAGGTCATTTCTCATAGCCAGTGTCGGGATCCTTTTCGCGGCTCCGAGGGCGGATCCTTTTAGCATAGTGGCAAAAAGGAAAATATCAAGAGGTATATAATATTAATGTACTTCCTACATTTTTATTTGTAAGGCACATACACATATAAGATTCAAATTTTAAAATCTTTGACCAATAATTTAGCTAATAATTTTTAAGACATGGTTCGATTTGCAATCAAATATACTCTCTAATGATCTAAAAATTATAATTATCAATAATATAATATAAGATAAACAAATGGTTAGAGTATAATTTGGGAGACCGTACTAGGTTTGACCGCGCATTATAAATAGAAGCATCCCTTAAGCTGTCAAACTTGTAATAAAAAATGCATCCCTTAAGCTGTCGTTATTAGAACCACCTTGTGGCAGCAAACATCTAACTTTTTGCACTCTTAGCCCCAATCCAAGGAGATAATGGTGTGCAACAACTTGTCTAAAAAGTTAGAGGCTCCCTGTCACAACAACAAAAATATGCATGGAACAGAAAGGACTTGGTTCAATAACAGGTAGGTTCAACAATACAACAGGTTCCCCCATACATCAAGTTCTCAATACCCATACAGTAGGTTCATTGCACATGCAGCAAGTTCTCATCGATAACAATACAACAGGTTCGCATACATTTAGATCTCATGGGTAATATAAAAGCAGGTTCGCATACAGCTAGTTCTCAAACAACTCCATTGAATGCACATTTCAGCAAACTTTCCAATGAGCTTTGAAAAATTCTAAATAGTTCCTGATAACGAACTATCTCGTTGTCCTCAAACTCCACACTTTTCTCTAGTGTGTCAACTTGGGATCAAATCTTCTCAAAATTCTGCATCTTCTTCTCTATTGCTAGCCCCTTCTAAAGAGTAAGTAAATTGACATTAGATGTTTTGTCCATATCATCATGATTATTTTTGAAATATCTTCTTAAATGTGTCTTCCAGCATAACTGCAGTTGTTGCTTCTTTCACTAGCTTACAAGCATGAAATAAAGATATTCTTCAAGAAGCAAGCAAAGTATGATGATTAGAATTATGAGATTCATGTCTTGGACCCTTCAAGGCTTTGTTTGGCAATTGTGGAGCACAAACTAAGAGAGAATCAACCCACGTGCGGATTGGATGGTTATCTCCTCACCAGCCAATCAACTCATGCAAGCAAAATATGTTTTCTTAATAACATATTTATGAACTAAAATTACTATATTAATATTAACTTGTAAATAAATTTAGAATTTCTATTTTTTGTAAACAGCCAAACCACTAAATTGTAGTATTATAAAATTATTTTACATTGGTATTGAAATAAGAATTAAAATAATCTTTTTGTCAAAAAGTTGTTACTCATTGATTAGTTTTTATATGTAATATTTTTAGTACTTCAACTCTAATTTAATTAACTTGATAAGGATATTATAGTTATTATGTCTCTAAATTCTTTGGTTAATTAAATTACTAACATGTAATTGTATTCTCAATTCACTTACTTATGGATGTTTTGAGTTTCTAACTCACTAATAAATTTCATTTGCATAACAGAAAGGAAATAGTGTAATACAAGAAATACATTATATTACAGCCAAAGATATATAGTTTAGAATAATATTATTCTTTTATGTGTTCATGGTTGTAAAATTTTTGCATAAGCATGTTGTGCCTCATGAACTAAGGCATAAAACTACTATAATTGGTATCCCTTCCTATTACTAGTAACCATAAAAACTCGGAAGACAAACCCAATGTTAAGAAGTTTCTTTGTATTGATGGCCTTTTTAATAGAGAAATAAAATTTACATTACGTAGGTGGTGACACCATAGTCAAAAATATCTCTTTTTCCTGAACTTACATGCAAATTTAAAATATCAAGATGTATACATTGTCAAACTCAACTCATGATAAAAAAAATTGCATCCTTTTAAGTAGTGCTTCTATACTAGTTATTAATAGGATCACCTTGTGTATGAAATTCATTGATTTTATAATGTGTTGCAATTTATCAACATGCTTGTCAGGTGTGCTTGAATTTACTTATCAAGTACTTACATTATGTGATGAAGTTAGAAATTTAAAATAAATATGTTTGTGATAATGTTTGTGATAATTTCTTTCTACATCTCTTAGCTTCTTACCCATTTTAAATAGTGGCATATTTATTAAATGAAAAATAATAAGAACATTAGTGGTAGGCTTCTCGTGACTATTGACTTGAAATGCATTTTTATACTAAAGATTTTGTAGGAGTATCTATATCTTTCTTCATCAAATAGGAAATTTCAACCTCTTCAAACTGTCCATTCTGAAGCATACTTTTGATATCTTTAATCGGCACAAATCTGCAGCAAGCAAATAAGGGGAAAAAACTCTTATCTAGATGAAGCTATAAATGTCTATTTATTCTAGAATTTTTGTGCTACATTTTTTACAATGTGAGCCTCATCATGCCCAACCAAGTGTTGGTTATTTGCTTTTTGTCCAGTTTCAAAGTAACTACATTTAGGAATTAGCTACCTTTATGCAGATGATTTTTTTTTCAATTTGTTGAGGATAACTGATATCACAACATCAGATATTTAAATTAGATTTCAACTTGGCAAGTTGCTCCTTTGCATGTTTAACTTCAGGGCACTGTGAGAATAGATATTATATCTTTGCATAGTTCTAACTAACGAAACCACATTGTAAATAAATGAGTAAGCAATCTTCTGTCGAGCTGCATTTTATTTCATGGAAATGGGGTTTGTGGATAACCATTCTTGTTCTATTGTTGTTGTTGATGAAAAAAGAATCGGCTCTGCACTCTTTCAGCCATATGTCACAAAATAAGTTAAGCAGATGAAAGTCTCATTTTGGCCCCTAGTCCAGAGGTTGTATGTTCCCCTGCACATGCGATTTTCCTGATTCGGGAAGCATGAGAAGGTTATAAAGTATTGATTTGGAGAACTATATGGGCCATTTTTCAAATGATCCTGGCTGTCGCCAGTCCTGTTAGTTGTAGGCACCTACAATTGTGAAACTGCAATGGCCTAGCAATCCAGGAGCACTGTATGTGTTCCAAATTTGACCTGCTACTGCGGACCTGTCAAGGCAAACGAGTATATGATGTTTAAACCCATATGATTTTTCCCTTTGTCACAAATATCACCCATCATCATTATTGCTTGTTTTCTTAGGTGTTCAGCATTTCTACATCCTCTGCACAATAAGTCCTAAAAGCCCATTTAGCTCACAATAGCCAAATGTAGCTGAATCTTGCACCTACTAGGCTAAATGCATTTGATTCTACCAAACATTTCCAAAGAAATTTACTAATATCCCCTGCCCCTTCCTACTACATACCCCACAAATCTAATGCTAATTACCGCCTTTTTTGCAGGTAGCTAATTATCGCCTTTTGTGGGTAGCTAATTACTGTCTTAACTCAATAAATTTCCTTAATTGTTACTAATTACTAGCATCGTGCCCGTGCGTTGCTACGGGACAACAAAACTATTTACTAAAGGCACATTAATCGCAAAATAAGATCATAATATTAAGAGTCGTATAGACCTTTCTTGATGCGACTTGGATATATTAATGTTTTATATCAGTAAAAAAATCTCCGATATCTATTAATTTTGTGTGAAAATAATTCCACGAATAAGTTTCACCGCATCTCCACCCTATACACAGGTTCGAGTATATATATGTAAATAGGTTCGTGCCTTTTGTGTTACTACGGGACATAAAAATCCATGTCGCACACCAAAAAACCATATAAAATATGATAAAAAGAGAAAAGAACACTGGTAGACAAATTGGCAAGATTAATGTTCTTATTCGTTACTCTTTCATGGAGCATACAATCATTGAGTTGATCGGATTGACAATATTAACATTGCTACCGGATTGCAATTCAGCTAGTAATGTTGATCAAAATAGTCAGACACTGAAACTTGCAAAACTGATTCACGTTGAGTGCTTCTAATTTTGATAGTTCAAAGACGCACATGTGCCGATGGATGTTTGTGCTTGAGTTCACTGAATCCTTGAACTCGCATCTCACAAACTAAGATTATGAGCTCCATTGCTCACTCAAATTTAAATATGAGACATAAACTGAGAGAAATAAATGGAAACATATAAACCTGATTTATATTGTCACAAACTAAGTAGTCACTGAAATGGGTTTACGGCTTACAATCTAAATGATTGTATAGCATGAGTTCACATCTCACAGAATTATTCAAAGCTCACAGAAATTGAGTTCACATAGAATTAAACTAGCTAACTTAATATAATTATAATGGCCCTGATACTTCAGCACTTAGGTACATCACAGAGATTACTTTCGGTGGAGCTGCGGTGGCCATCATATCTGGAACATTTGTTGTGATCCGGGAACAAATGCCCTCTACCAACGACAGAGCAAGGCAGCTGCTCTTATATATGGTTTCTTGACTCGTATATCTGAAGGCAATTCACATATGCAAGGGCAGTGAAAGGGCAGAGCAAGCACACCAATGCCTCCATCTTTCTTCCTTTGCAGCTGCAAAGCACCAAAGCCCCCTCCTCTAATCCTCTCTTAATTAATTAGATCCTAATCTAAGCACCAACATCCGTCCATCTTGTTCCCCTCTCCATCGAATGCATGAGAAAAAGTCCACAGGTAACATAACAGTTAATCTTAATACAAAATTGTGAAACACAAAATCTAAAGTCAATAGTTACCTTGATGAGATTATTTTATTTTAGAATGTCAATTTCTTTTGGAGAAATAAGGGGAAGAACATACATAGTAACTGAGTTCCAATTATGTGAAGGCATCCTGATTGTCACATTTTTGTGGTGAACTACCACTGACCATAAAATGGAAGCATATGCTGGAAAGATTATTTGACAAATGTAATGTTATTATTGTTATACCAAAATGCTAACATTGGTTCAATGGTCCATTCATAAAGCAGCACAATCATTGTAGCTATCAAATAATCCATACTGTTGAATGCTAAGATAATATTGGAGGCCATTCCTTTCTCTTGTATTTTCCTTCTCAGTAATGCTAGGTTGTAATAATATGTGGTTCACTAAAGGCATAAATATTTTATTGACTATGTTTTATGCACTGGCAATTGATTTTTTATGCACTTGCAATTGATTGCAATAGAAGAACAAGAAACAGAGAAGGCATTAGCAAGCCAGAGTACATTAATAAAGTATATTTCTTGCCTGCTCAATTTCCTAGAAAACTTAGAAATTGAAACAGAAAAGGCATCATCTGCAATGGTAGCTTCAGTTGACTTACTTGTTACACTGAAAGAACACTTTTGAAGCTAGAGAGAAACTCAATCATCCTTTCTGCCATTCTGTAATGGCAACTTCAGTATGCACTCAATACAGGAAGCTTGAGCCTTGTGTCCGGTAGGTGCAATATTGGCCAGCGTGTGAGAAGGCGCAGATATTCTTCTGTTGTTTTCTTTTTTCCGCCGTTGCTTTTCTCTCTCCTCTCGGAAGCATTGTAGCTGTGTGATATACAGAACATGAAAATAATATGTAAGCATCCAAACAATTTCGTATAGTAAAACTTTCTCCCAAATGAACACACGCTCAACACCCCTACATGGTACAGAGTAGATTAATTAAATTCTAACTGAAATATAAAGCATTGTATTAAACTGTTAAAATGACAGGGATGGATATAGAAAATTTGTGAACCTTAACAAAAGCGTGGGAGGGCAAAATCTGAGCATACATGTGACCTTTACTAAAAAGAGGAAATAAAATACATAAGAATATAATCAGGAACAGGAATTACAGTGTTCTAATAGTACTCAATGGATGAACTAATGCATTCATTCAAAAGAAGCATGCTTTGGTCTGAACGAAAGCATATTAATACCATAGATATAGTCATTTAAAAATAGCATACATAAAACTTGGCATACATTCTGACTCTGATAGTCCATAGTTCAAACTACCAAAAACTGTGGTGACAATCCAAAAAATGAAACCCATGTAGCATCCAAAAGTCCAAGTCCACAAACAAACGAGTTACTAAGCTCACAGATGCTAGCATAGACGACGCTGATCCTCGTGATGCTAGCATAAACCATGAGTTACTAAGCTCACAGATGTAAGTGCAAAAAGGCACACAGAACTAATCAAATAATCAACATATTGGCATTCCAAATACATGAACTTTCTACAAAAGAAAACTTACTTGATTAATAGTTTTATTAGGCTACCATTTTTTTGGCCAAATGGTCTTCTTTTTATGCTTCAGATTTGCACCAAAAAACTCAGTTTATAAGCCTTAACTCCTGCAAAGAGAACCAATAAACTGCTGGTTATTCAGAACACTTTTTCAGCACTAAGTTGCTAATATAATTTCCATCCATGGGTGCTTCCTGAACTAACTGCACACTTGAACAGTGGCTATTACAATTTTACTTGGTAAGCATAAGCACTAAGCTGGCACTACCATAACTACTTTTTTCCATGTAAATAACATTCACTAAGGTGGAGACAGCCATATGCGCTTCGTAAACAAACTGCACACATCAACTAACTACATGAGATGCTGTTACTCCTTGAACTGAAAAACTCCATAAATGTCAATAACTATGAAGGGTGTTGAATATATACCCTACGTTGAGAGAGCATGATAGTTTAGCCACAGCAATCTGCATATATGCATATATCCAATAATCAGCTATATGAAACTTTTTTTGCAACCTATGATAGTGAAGTGCATATACTGAAGTAGTATTTTAGTTAGTGAGCAATCTGAAATACAAAGTGTTTCACCTCAGACCTTTCCATTCCTCTTACCTTACAAAAAGTCCTGGGGACATGGAGTAATAAGGCATATGGCTCCATCTAAAGATTTTAAAGATAAAATGGTAATACAGGCAACGGAGATCCTCACCATTCAAGAGAAATCTGAACCTTCAAGACAACCCATATCTTCAGTTTGGTTCGTTACAGCAACCCCTCTTCCCCGGCGCCGAGCACGTACTTGTGATTCCGCACGAGCACCGGCGGGCCTCTGCCCGTGCGAGTACCTCGCCGAGCCACGTCGGTTCCAGAGCAGGCCTCGGCTAACGGCACGGCCGCTGTCACGTACACCACCACCACGCGCTCCTCTGCTAGCTCGCTGCCGACCAGCTCCTCTCTCGATCTCCCAGTACGACGCCGTGGTGGTGGGCATGCTGCTCACGTCCGCCGTTGTCGGCATCCCGCATGACCTTCTTCGGCGACGAGGCCGTGCACGCCTTCTTCCCCGACGCACGAGCACCGGCCGTCGCAATGCGCATTATGATGATACTAGGAAGGGCGGCGCGCTACCGCCGCGCCTGTTAGAATTACTTGTTATCATCGTGGTTGGTTTTTATTTCATCTATTTTTTTAATTTTTCTAATCACTAAGAGCACAAAATGCTTACATGGATGAAACAAAACACACACATATTGAATGAAGTAGACAATATGCATGAAATGTACGTACACAGTAGCAATCATGAACAGTGATGGTGTCATGCTGGCATGACTCCTCAACAAACTCGATGGCGGTAAGGCATATGTTATCGACCATAGAGAGCATGATTGTCTTGACATAGAGTGCGCAGTTAGGAGGGCCTTTTGCCATTACCGCGCTAGAGCTCGTAGGAACTGAGGACTGAAGCGGCGCGATGTGACGTTGTTGGCCTGCTGGCCGACGAATAAGAAAGAGAGGGGAGAGGACAACTTGAGGACAGGAACTACGGTTCGGCGAACTCGTCTCACGAAAAACGGTGGTCGTGAGCTTCACATGTAAGGTCGGTAAGCCCGTGGTGGACGGTATGTCCCTCCGAGGCAGCTGCACCACCTCTGATCCAAACTGGGGCTCAAGAGCAGGGAAAAAGGTGGCGAGTTGACACGTGATGCGAGAGATTGTGCGAGCAGCCGAGGAGCGCAATATTTTTGTCACGTTCTAAACTTCGTCAGGAGGCAACGACAGCTCTAATGCATGAAGGGCACCACAATTTCATTTGAAATCATGTGGCGAGGACGCACCGACTCTGGTTGAACGCATTTTTTTACCAGTATGGATGCATAACGGTGGTCGTGAGCTTCACATGTAAGGTCGGTAAGCCCGTGGTGGACGATATGTCCCTCCGAGGCAGCTGCACCACCTCCGATCCAAACTGGGGCTCAAGAGCAGGGAAAAGGTGGTGAGTTGACACGTGATGCGAGAGATTGTGCGAGCAGCTGAGGAGCGCAATATTTGTATCACGTTATAAACTTCGTGAGGAGGCAACGATAGCTCTAATGCATGAAGGGCACCACAATTTCATTTGGAATCATGTGGCGAGGACGCACCGACTCTGGTTGGATGCATTTTTTACTGGTATGGATGCATGTATTTCTTCTAGAGATAATACTGAGGTACCACCAGACGTGATACTCGTGTGAAAAAAATAGACATACTGTAGCGAAAGAAATATGTTGTAAAAAAGTTTTAAAAGGCAAAAAAAATAGTGCACTGTAGCGCACTATAGCTGACTGCAGCGCTATAGTGCGCTACAGTGCCAGAGGCGCTGGGGAGTGCGCAAACCTCTCTGCGCTATAGAGATACTTAGTCTTTCGGCGACATGGATATACCTATTTCTTCTGGAGACAATGCCAAGAAGCAACACGTAAAGCGCAACGTTGAAAGTTTGAAACCACGTGGCAGGCAAGGATGTGCCAACTATAGGTGACGATGCTTTTTTTGACATAGATGTACTTATTTTTGCTAGTGACAAAATTAAAGTAGTACTCATATATGAAAAGGAAAAACAAAAAAAGAAATGGAAAAAAGAAAAACAAAAAATATAAAAAAGAAAAAAAAATGCTACAGTGCTAGACTCGCCGGGAGGGCGCCAATCCTCCCGGCGTTATAGAGTTACTTATTTACTCATCACTGTTTCCATCGTGCTGGTGGGCCGGCCCAACGTTGTTCCTTCTTTTGGTTGTGTGTGTTCGTGTTGATTTGGCATCCAGGTGCTCTGTTCGTGTGCTTCGTTTTCCGTTTTTTTTCCCCCGAAATTCAGCACATCAATGTTAACAAGTGTTGATGTACGTTAAAAAGTTAGTCATGATTAGTCGGTAACGTGCTGGTAGGCAGGTAGGTTGGTGGGTGGGTAGCATATATGCGCGTGCATGCATGTCCCAATTCGCCTCATCAATCCATGGATCGTCTTCCTCTTGAAGCATCTGGAAATGTACCAAAGCTAGTGACCGGCCGGCCGGCCGGCCAGTTTTTGCAGGCACGCCTGCCTGTTTCTCTTTTCACTGAAAAGTTTTCAGAGTAGTTCAGCTTCAGCAGTGGACTAATGGTTGCAAAGATTCTGTGGCAGCAGTACAAGTCTACAAGGTAGTGGTGGAAAGTATCTCTCTCTTTTCTTCCTTTTCTATCGTGCAAATGTGCAACCACCATGTGTGTTGCTAGAGCCGGTAATTCTCGTACACTTTGGGTCAGACAGAATTAGGCCGAATAATCGATCTGGGAGCTCTCCCGATCCTCCACGATTCTAGCTAGGCAGGCAGCCATGCGGCGAATCGATCCTGCATGAGTGGAAGGAGAAGATATGGCTGGCTAGAGGGGCAATGATTGTGGCAGCATAGGTGCCCTTAAAAAGTAAGATTAACATGCCAAAAGTTCCAGCCTTTTAAGGGCACCTATATAGTGACAGACCAAACTAAATAAGCATATATGATAGTATATCCTACTAATTTGGATCGAGGCAAAGATAATAAGATGCCTAGATATACTAATTAATACATCTGATCTTATTGGGAATATTAATTACATATCACACAAATGAGTTAAATAAATTATCATGCGTGGTATTCCTCGTGGTGAACACACGCGTATCGGCTTGACGCGCGGTGCTGAATGATACCTCCAGCTTTAAGATTCGTGCGGCGCGGCCCCGTATCACAGTTTAGCATAGCCAGGAGCCACCACGGAGAGCCAGAGGACGGCGACATGTGAGCGAATCTGTAGTGCAAGGAGAACATGCCAGGAAGAAAACTGAGTTGAGGTCACTGGTCATGACGGAGAGGATGATGGGTACAAGTGGACTTTATTTGCTGAGCTATATCCGTGTATGCGCTTTGAGTCACTGTCAGTACTAGACCCAGGATTAATTATCACTTTGAACCAAAATTCTAAGTTTATACTTCCATTTTGCATCTATTATTATTTTTAGAAAAATGATATGATGGAATTATTTCTGGCCAAATACCAGAACGAGAGGAGAAACTGTACCGAAAAAGATTTTAAAAAAAAGAAAATTGAAGAGACTATCTACAGAATCAAGTCATGAGCTGCAGGCCTGGGCCATTGTAGCCCAACAAGAACCCCTGTATATATCCTCCTTAGAATCAACTCTATCCTCAATCATAATAAATCTTGGCAATAAGTTTCACATTTTTTTTCTTGGTACAAATACGTCATTATATTAGCAACCGCAGAGCGCAGTATGTTTTGTGCGTTAATTGGGTGGCTTTCTGATCATCAATCCGTGACACACATCACTAATAAATCTACAGTAGCAACAAGGAGCAGTCGTCTGGCTAGCTAATTAAGCTAGTAGCCACTGAACGGCTTGTGAACCTTGACGGCGTCGATGACTCCGGCCGTGGATCCAATCGCGCCGGCGACCGACACGAGGAAGCACGCGACACTGAGCGTCTGCAGGCACACCCACCTCGTGCTCCACCTCGGCACGCCCCGCTGCGCGATGTACATCTCCACGGGGAAGTAAACCGTGAGCGGCCAGAACGAGACCGCTCCAAGCAACCCCACCACGTCCCCAAAGAACGGCAGGAGCATGGCGACGACGGTGGTGAGGCACACGAACGCCGTGCGCCACGTCAGCCTGAACACGCTGAACGCGAAGGGCCCCACCCTGAGCTCACGCGCCATGAACCTGCTCCCGGGCCACCGCGCCGCCGCCCGCGTCTCGACGAAGGCGAAGAGCGGCTGGCAGAACACCTGGTATGCTCCGACGAGGTGCACGACGATGGCGGCGTTGGCGACGTCGAGGAGCCAGAAGGGCTCGTAGAAGCCGAACCCGGTGAGGAGATTGTCCGGCGCCTCGTCGCCGAACGCGGCGTACCCCATGCACCCGCAGAGCATGTAGAAGAGCGTGGTGGTCGCGACGCTGACCATGGTGGCGCGCTTCATGACGGTGGACTCGGATGGTGGTGGGGACTTGATGGTGTCCTGGATCTCGATGAGGATGTAGGCGTAGGAGTAGGCGAAGGAGATGTCGCCGAAGGCTTGCAGGCTTCGCCAGACTTTTTGGGTGGAGGTGACGCCGGCGGCGGCGGCGACGCCGGTGAGGCTGCCGCGGAACCCGCCGTTGGAGATGGTTTGGGAGACGCCGAGGGAGAGGCCGATGGTGGCGTAGGTGAAGGACATGATGGCGGCCACGATTGAGAGCCACCAGATCTGGTCGAAGTCGGGGATTTGGGAGAAGATTATCTCCACCGCGCCGAAGAGGATCATGTATGGGTTGCTTGAGCTCCGGCATGGGCTCCTGTGGCCTTTGTCGTGGAAGCAGTCAGCTCTCTTGATCGCCCTGGATACAATACATACATGTATATATGTTATATATGATATATATATGTATATATATGTAGGTGCTAGTAGTAGTAGCTATTATTACAGCATGCTGATGGAGGCGGCGATGGTGTAGCCGATGGCGATGCCGACGAGGTTGGCGTACTGGATGACGCCGCAGAACTGGACCTTGGCGCCGCCGAGGAAGGCGCGGACGGCCTCGGTGTAGGTGTAGTTGCGCTTGCCGGAGACGGGGTCGCCGGAGCGGTAGCACTCGGCGAGGAGGGTGGAGGTGTAGTAGCTGATGGCGGCGAACACCACCATGGCCACGAGCCCCGGGCCCCACCCGAGCTGCGCCATCGCCCACGCCAGCGACAGCACGCCGGCGCCGATCACCGCCGTGATGATGTGCGCGCTCGCCGTCCACATCGTGCCCGTCCGCCGCGGCCGCCCGTCGTCGTCGAGCCGCGCCGCGTCGCCGTGGTTCCCGGCCTCCACCGACATCTCCAGCGCCTCCTCGCCGCTCCGGTGACCGGACTTCGCCATCACGACCGGACCGAGAGGAGCTCCGGCAATCCTTCCAAGAATCAAGCTTGCTTGTTATTAGCTGGTTGGAAACGACAATGTCAGCACAGCACTGATATAATATGGTGTGGGGATGGGGAGGGTCGGAGGTGTGTTTATAGGCCGGGGATGAGCATATGATGGCGGCGTTCATGGTGGTGGTGGCGGCAGTAGCAGTGGCTGGTTCGTCGAGTCGCCGCGTGGAAAGTGGGAGGAGAGGAGAAGTCTTGTTTTCTTTCCAACTTCCACTGCCTGCTGCCAACACTAGGCAGATGACACACGCCTCGCGCCAGTCATCTCAGCTCTCTGTACATTATCTCGCACACATTCTGCATGCTTCTTTTCTCGCTTTCCTGTAATGGACCTTTCTTCGCTTTCTTTGTGTTGCCGACGTTTGCTGGTGTCGTTTCACCGGCTGCAACAGTAACTTTGTCAAAAGTGTGTTGCTTCTCTAACAAGTAGGTTTGAATTTTGATGACCCCCTTTCGTTCTCAACAACATATGTGTGTGTAGCTGTAGACTGTGCGTGACACACGTTATCACCAACTCAACACACATAGCCTGCACTGTAGACCGTGCTGTGACATGCATGTTATCAACTTCGATCCGTCAGAAAATGTAAGTCTATATATCTTTGTTCAGCCTAAGTCAAATCTTTTTACCTTTGACTATAGATATCCAAACTTTTTTATATAAAAAGCTTATCATTTGTAGATTCATTATAAAACAAACTTATTTGTAGATTCACTATAAAACTTATTTATTGATGCATATACAGCTGTCGGGCCGGGGCTTGACAAACACCCTGCCTTTTCTTATTTTCTAGCTCTGCGCCACATGTAAAAAAAAATCACTTAAACTGGCTCTTAATTGTTATATATTCGATCTCGTGCACGTACATACATACACAAATCAGCTTGCATGATTAAGATGCGCATGTGGGAATGAAAAGACGAATCTGCTTTGTACTGGTTGATGCGTGGAAAGGTTAGAAAATGATGTGCTGATAGGTGCATATCCGGCTAGTCACCTTTCACGTGTGGCTAGTCAAAGGACATTGAATAAACATTAAGAAGTTGTTTGGTTTGATATATCACCTAATTAATAATCTAGGATAGAATGGTCTATCATGAGATCATATCATATCTCATAAATTTTGGTGGGGGTGAACCTATTCCCCATTATTATGCTAACCATGTGCATGTGGTGATCTAGCAACGCATTCTTATTTATCTCGAACCAAACAAAAATGCTAGGAGTGAGAAGGTGCTCCATCATTCATCAAACCGCTAAATAAAGCAGCGCATATGATTTTAATTATGATGATTTAGCAGGGTAAAAAGAAGAGTTAGAAGGATGCTGTATCTTCATACAGAAACACCTTGAACTCTCTACTATATCCATGATTAAAAATCCATACTTGCAGTTATATATAATCGACTGTCATAGAAAAAATTATTAATTAATTAATTATCTTGAGTGCCTAGAAAACAGTAATACGGTACAATTGTAAGAATTGTTTGGACACGTTAGTATAGCCTAAAGACCTAAAGATTCTGGAAATGCCGTAGTGATGACCGGCCGTCTAATCGGGCACATCTGTTCCTCCGTCTTTTCGGAATTCAGGACAAGTTTTAACACTCTTGACTAAGCCCTTGTTTAGTTTCAAAATGAAATCTTTTCATCCATCACATCAAAGGAGAATTTTAGATGCATAGAGTATTAAATGTAAACGAAGAAGTGAAAAGTTACATGCTGTAAATCGCGAGACGAATCTAATGAGCCTACTTAATCCATGATTTGCAACAGTAATGCTACAGTAACCATCCGCTAATTATAGATTAATTACCCTCTAATTACCATCGTTAGATTCGTCTCGAGATTTCCAACCTATCCATATAACTTTTCACCTTTTTTATCTATATTTACTACTACTAAATCGGTACAATCAAAACCCGAAATCTTTTCACCGAAAAGATTTCGGAAACTAAACACGGCCAGGTTGTGTTTAGATGGAGAAGAAGGGGTGGAAAGTATGAAAAAGTATTGTTTCTATGAAAGTGTGCATAGAGATAGAAATGAACTGACACAGTTTATTAGGTGGATAACTTTTTGTGGATCTAAACAGAGCCTAAATTATTCCAAAGGTAGTACGTACCATACCCAAGTTTATTTTGATGAGTTTTAACTCATCCTTAAGCTGGGGAAGAATATGCAACTATATCTTGACTACAGGCCACGCACCAAAGTAGAACGGGCACGTACGTACCACTGGACAGGGACGACGTGCCCAACGCTACGCTGTCGTACGCGGATGAGACCATTTGGTCGCGGTCATTTCTTGGCGAGCTATAAGATGATCAGATTTATAAGTAAGTATCTCTTATAAAATATGAGCAACACCAAATCCTTCTAAAGCCCAAACTTCCATTTCTCCTACTCGTTGTCCCCCTTGCTTGGCTCTTCCTCTAACGGGTTGTTGGGTAACAAGTGAGTAGGGCCCAGTAGAACGTCCATGAATTTTCTCATCAACTTGATGAATTAATTTTAAGATATACACCGGCACCCATATCCATGTACTGTGCGTGCAGATTCCCACATGATCCTAGACGGACCATTTGGTAAAGTTGCTGGCACAAGTATCCAATTATATCGTCATCATTGTCGAAAATGACGGCGAACAGATTGGCTGGGAGCCTAAACCAAATCGTATCAAGGGTATAGACCACCTTCATAAAGAAGCATGCATATAACATACAGGGCACTTTTTCTGTACACCCACAACCTGATCATGATCAGAGGGCTGCATATATCGTGCCAGCAAGCAAGCAGCAGCCAAGAGCCAATGCAACACTATTCCTGAAACTGTACATTGCCATAGCTTTGACACGTACGCAAGATGGGACTATTTGTTGGAAGCATTACAACATATGGGTTTCGGAACAACGTGGTGAAGCCAGGTTTTGATACTTTTTTTCACCAGGGGCCATTCCCGAATTTCATTACCTTGATAACGAAATTACAGCGTAGTGAGTTCAAAGGAGTAGCTAGCAGTGCAGACATCATCGCTCTCCTGCTCAGGCACGAAGGGCTTGACCATGAGACCGGCATAGTACAGAGACCCCAACTACAAACGAAAGCATGTCGGATCAATAGGTGCATGCTGGATTAAGGCAAGGAGATCTTGTATCTGTGATGCTTTTCATAATAGGATGGAACAAAAGGATGCTAGATATTGCAACTAGTAGCTAGAGAAGCAAATGTTATCCTCAATCTCCCACAGCATGCTTGCTGATGAAGAGGTTGTCTTTATTACAAGGTACTAAATAGGGTTCGTAGCACCCGCAATAGCGGCCGCTATAGCGGTAGCGGACCCAAGATAGCAAACTCGGACTTAGTGCTGCTATTTCCCGCTATTTTGGCCGCTATTTCTCATATTTCACCGCTATTGCTAATGTTATGCTGCTATTTCACTAAATTTATAGTTAAAATAACATATCAAAATAGATCAAATGCCAATAAGAGTGTTGGAAATGATTATTTAGGCGATAATGATGAACGATCGTATAAAAATAATGTTTTTCTTTATTGGTATGAGAATTTAATGTTAATATGTATTCATACATTTTCTTTATATATAATTATATATGAATTTTGTGATTTTACGTGAAATATAATGGCTAACTAAAAACTTTAATAGTATTTTAAGTAAATTTATGCTAAATTTTTTAGTATTTTTTGAATTCCGCTATTTGGACTTAGCGCCCGCTATAGCACCAGCTATCCGCAATCCGCTACACCGACACTAATCCGTTACGAGACCGCTAAACGCTATTTAGTACCTTGCTTTCTTAATCCGATCAAGGAAGAGGTTAATGCCGTGAAGGAAATACTTAAACATTTGGTAAGGCTTCTGGACTACTCACAAACACAAGCAAAAGCGCTCTCTTACCAATATCTTGTGAGGATTTACCAATGCGGCAAGAGAAAATGAAACCGCCGCTCCAGTGCAGATCAAGACCTTCCAAGGCACTTATTGGGCCAGCCACCCCACAAGATGGCTCTACGCATTCCAAATGTGATTTCAGGTCATCTGGGCCCATTAACATTTTCAGAGTGGTTTTCATTTTTTTCACTCCAAGTGTGGTATCAGGTCGACAATTGGACCTTGAGTAACCTAAGAATGAACCACTTGAAAAGTTGTAGGACCTAGATGATCCTTTGAGAATTTATGGACCCAGAATGTGGGAATAGTTTAGTGGCCTACAGGGTATTTCGCTCTCTTGGTTAATATAAGCGATAATGTGAGAGATTATTTTCTATTTTTTTTAAATTTGTCGATACACATTATCTCTATGGACCATTCATAGTAATTTTCAATTTGCTTTTTTTTAGAATTGCACAGTACAACGCAGACGCTCACAAAACGCACGCACACTCACCCCTATGAACACACGTACGCTAACCCTGTCCTATGAGCACCTTCAATGGATTGAGCACCCAGCAGATCTGGTGATTCCCTGTCGATGGGAACGTCATTTACCACTTAACGCATAACGCCGATAAATCCTGAAAAACCCCAGAAAAAGGTGCGAGCATCAGAATTTGAACCCTGGTGGGTAGCATCCCACTAGACCATCCTACCATTAGACTACAAGCAAATTCACAATTTTCAATTTGCTGGTCAATCATTTTTTCTGTTTGCTGTGATGGTGTTCGTGGGCTGTTTTTCTTTTCTTGTCTTTGTTATTGTCAGCTTGGCCCGCTATTGTCTTTTGTTTTTGTATTGTGCTGTTGGCCAATTAGTAGTAGCCGTAGGAGTTCCATTGACGTTTCCATTATTTTTTAATTCCTAACGAATGATTATTTTAGAAAAAATCTATTTTTTTGCCTTTACCTATTCGCTTTGTCCACTTAACCCCGAACAAAATTTAGGCCCAATTTACTCCTCCGAACTGTTTTTATTAGTCCAATACACCCTGATTTTCTTTTTTTATTTCTTCATGTAAAAGTTGAGTTTTAATTTTAGATTTTGTCAGCTGACTTGTAATATGATGCCCTACATTAGAAATATACATTACGAATTTTTCATAATTACTTTTCTTACAATTTTGTATATTTAATATCAATTTTGTATTAAGTATTCTAACCTCTGAAAGTAACCATAAAAAATATTAGAATAATTTTCAACATGAGACATCATGTTGTATACCTGCTCACAAAGTTTGAACTTCAAATTCAACTCATACATAGAGAAAAAAAATCCAAAAAACACATTAGGGGGTAGGTTGGACCAATTGAAATAGTTTGGGGGAGTAAATTGAGCTTAATTTTTTTGGGGTTAAACGGACAAAGTGAATAGGTGAGGGGAGTAAAATGAACTTTGCCATTATCCTTTTTCCTTCGTGAATTTATTTTTCTTTCTGCGTGGGTCACGTTGCTTTTGAGAGTACCGAGGCCATTTCTGCAGTCTGGCCCACGAGCGCGTAGATGGCGTTGCGTGGGCAACAATAATATAACAATACAGAAGAATCATCAAAATATTCGTTGTAATACACGTGCCGCAGACACGTGTTTTAAAAATCTAATAAATAAATAAATTTTTTGTTTTATAAGCCCAATATTCAAGATTCAAATTCTTTAACAAAATATATAATTTTGTAGCTTTATTTGAAAGTGCAAATTTGTGATCAAAATACGCTGGAGTTTTGTAATTCTCAAACTAATCTAACAAGCTAGCAAACCTGCCTAACACCCTGCGCTGCCAGTCTGCCTGCCTCCGCACGCCAACAGAAAGAACAGGTAGTCTGAAACGTGTGCAGGCTACTCATTTACATGCACTTCACAAAGAACATACTACTGTTGGGTTTATTAACAAGGGAGGGTGAGGGATGTCGTGTGGTCAATCACCAAGCCGACCACAAGTTCCTGGATGTGGATGTGTAAACAAGGATGTTGGTGCAAACGAGTCGATGGGGCTAAAACAGGAGCACTGATTCTGATCATTTACAACTGGCACTGGAGATTGAGATGGTTCAGCGTTGTTGAGCATTTCTTCCTCCGGTATATCTTCTTCACTGGGTGCATCTACAAGGATTTGGGGTACACGATGTTTCTTCGCATCCAAAAAGATGATGTGATTCCTCTTGGGAGTTCTTAACTTCTTTATGATCTCATGCTTCCTGCAAAAGATTTTAACAAACACAATAAATCTGGAGTGGTGGCTGAGGACAATAGTCAACCGGGAGCAAGGTGCACAAATTAACGCACGTGCAGTAGATCAAAATACGATCACGAGGAATGATATGTCCATCTGGTTCCTCCCATTCATCCCACGCCCTTTGCATGTAGCCATTAGGACCTTTCTTCGTTTCAAAGGGGATGTTACTGGAAAAAACGTATGAACTGTTAGTAATAGAAAATCATGTTTTCACCAATAAAACATAACAAGGGACAGGAGTGTTATGGAAAACCTTGGCAAGCACTTCCGGTGGTATGTAGTTGGGCAGCGTCTGCATACTGCAAATTGCATGTTCCTATGATTCTTGTTCTCCACCCCCTTGCACACAATACATTCATGAACAGGGCAAATAAATTTTTCCCTGGCTACAACTTGGACTTCGAAAAGTAAGGCCTCGAGTTTGCTTTCCGGATAAAGCAATTTAGTAACACATTTAGGGTGGTAAAAGCGTCCACATTCCACAATCATGAACCTCACATTGGAACACCTGGCAAGAGAAAGACAAAGAATTAAATATATTCGATTGAGAACATGCAGGTAATGGATTTTCTCGAACATTTTGAGCATATGTGCATTCTGGTGCATCCTGGGATACTTGTGCATTCTTTTCGTATACCAAAAGAAAGTTTCCTTTCTTTCTTTTACCTAATCTCTGAATAATAAAATTTGCCATTTCTTCAAATCTTTAAAAATAAATGAAGTAAAAAACTCTTGAAAAAAGGGGATAACTCTAGAAGAAACAGGATTCTCCCAGGCCTACTTTAGGTTTAGATGACAAGTCTGAAGAGTCCAACTCTCCACAAGCAAAACGCTGATGTTGCTTATACTTGTAGTTCTTGCATATAAAATCTTTATCCTCATTAGCAAGTATCATCTGAATTATCAATGGAAAACATATCACCATGTCAACTTTAGACAACAAAAGCAGATGCAAACTTAAAGAAATAGACAACTTGATAGATACCTCTGCCCGTTCTTTGCTAAGCCCTAGATGATAAAATGACTACCTCAATGTTTAAGCGTACCAAAGCAGTAAAATGTATTCGCAAGATGGGTCACAGGTTAGGAAGAATATCTTTAAGGCCCAACGTGTAACAGGCATCACCAGATTTAAAATATTTAGGACCTTTGGCAAGTCTACATTAAGTTTGATAAAAGGTCAGCTATGTTTCACCAAATCATGTTATATATTTTTCCAAGAGGATTGCAAAAGCAGAAAGACAATGGATACATCAGATATGCCGGAATTATAGAATAAGGTAATACCATTAGCATGAGATTAGAAGTGAATTTGCAAGAACATTGATTTGTTGAAATTATAAGATAAGATAATACTTCATTGTTTCTCTATGGGAGAAATAATTGCTTGAGAAGACAGTTCATCAGAAAAGGGCGCTTTGACCAAATTAACAATGAAATTTTTAGTTTGGGGGCATGGTTTCTCATCAATTCTAATTTTCTAATGCTGCTTACATGGGCCGGCAGCTTTCTATACATTTGTCACCATATTACGCAGAGAAAAAAGGTGTTGCCTTTGAAGATGAGAAACAGATTTTGTATCTCATAATTGTCGGCTCCAATGCTTGTAGTCCTCTTCTTCTATGCAGACTTGGAATTCCATATGTATTCTTCTACCCTTATTATTCATCGAATATTTTTCACTATGTCATGTATTATCCTTGGTGTCATTTCTCGCACTTGAGTGTAGTTCCAGGTACCTAAGAGAAGTTCTATAATTCACCTGTTCACGTGCTCAGGCATATAGTCGAGCACCTTGTGTGCGTGTTGGCAGGTGGAGTTCCATCTGCTCCTGGATTAACACATTTGTTCATCATAAGTACCTCTAGTGAAAAAGAGAAGTGGGCATATTGGTAAAGTTGTTTCCAAACAAAAAATCTTGATAGCAAAGTACATCTTAACTGAATCGAATTAAAGTATGGCAGGTACAAAGGAGTCAAAATTGAGTTGAGTAGCGGAAAAGAAGTGTTGGGGAAAAGGTGTCGGGCCCACCCGCCAGGACCAGACCACAAAAGGGGGGACGCGGGCCCGCAGGTTGGGCCCAACTTCTGGAGAAGTCCTGGGGGATCGGAACTCCCCCGGAGAGGATGGCTCCCGCCGCAGGGATGCGTAGACCTGTCAGGAGAGCGAGAACGGGAGAAGGCCTCCAGCGGGAGGTACGCGACAAGTCGGAGGAGCCCCGGCGGGAGAGGATGGCTGCCGCCGCAGGGATGCGGAGACCTGTCAGGAGAGTGAGAACTGGAGAAGGCCTCCAGCGGGAGGTACGCGACAAGTCGGAGGAGCCCCGGAACCGCCGGGCTCCCCCGGAAGGGCAGGCGCCCCCCGAAAGATGGGACGAGGGCCCAAGGAGGACATCATCGAAGCCGCAAGGCCCCCAGGCCGCCTTTTCCAGAGCTGACCTCAGCAAGAGGAGCATCGGCGGGCCCCCCTCCCACCTCATCTGCTTCGCCGTACGAAGAGGCTCGTAGCCCCTTCGCGCCCCTGTGCCAGAGTGGACCCAGGGGGAGGCCCCGGTACCGTACCGGGGGCAAGACGGTCTTTTCTTAGCTCCGGACAAGTTTCTGGTTGTTATAAATAGAGCCCCAAGGGTTTCAGCCAAGGGCAAGATAACTCTTATAAGATCACCTAGTCACTTAGTCCCCTAGAAGCCCTCTTAGGCATTGATCTTGCCTCAGGGCCGAAACGTACTGTTTGGGCTCTTGTAACCACCAACAAGAAGATTGAAGCTCACCTCGGCAGGATGATGAGTTCCAAAGTGGATTATTGAATAGAGGCATCAGTGGCAGCAGCCGCCCAGAGACCCAGCACCTCCACACGCGGGGAAGGTCCGGCAGCGCAGCGGCTGCTACCTGCTGGGAGAGTAGAAGTTCGCGGGGGCTCGCCCCTGCCGCGTTGCCGCCGGGGCTCGGCGTCTGCGCCCTCGCCGCGGACCGGCGCCGCTGCTCGCCGAGGATGCGTGTCTCGCCGGGGTAGAGGAAGGTAGGGGCGATGCCGCAACGGAGCACCCGGTGCCCGGGTAGAAGAGGAGCGCCGCCCGCCTGTCTCGATCGGCCACGACCGTGGGCGGGGCAAAGCGTGGTTACCGCGTGCAGCAGCGCAGATCGGGATTTCGGAGGTAGCGTGTGATGGGAGGTGCGATGTGGAAAGGAAAGAAGAGGCGGTCGAGAAGGAAAGGAAGATATTCTCGAGGAGGACGCGCGCGGGACTGGCGGGCAGGATTGGCTGGGTACGTGCGGCGGGTATGCACTCCTCGCGGTGAGAAAAAAAGATCAAAACGTCGGAAACATTTTGCAACAACGATTTTTGCACAGCCGCGGTTTCGTCCGATCATTTTGCAACCTACCAGGTGGGTCCTTTGTGAGGGGTACAGAAAGTTTTTTCAGGTGAGAATGATTTTCAATTGTTTAGGATCCTTATAGTATAGATACACAAAAATATTTTTAAAAATAAGAAGAAAATTAGTCATACCAGGGAGAAACAAAATAAATAAAATAATAAAGAGAAAAGAGAAAAAATCAACTACCTGGTAGAATGTTTGTGGGCCGACCATGCTATTAAGATGACGCGGGGGACCTGTCAACCTTGCATGGACACTCGCGGCCGCACACATTGTTGTGGCCGGAATGGCAGGCAGCCGCAAACCTTTCCGTGCCAAATCCCCCGAAACTCCCAAAAAAAAAGAAGAAAGCAACAACATTGGGCCGGCCCACCAACACGACTGCATGACCAGATTGGGCCGGCCCACCAACAACAATGATCGTGCTAAAAAAACAGTGATCGGTATAAATATCATAATGTACGTTGCTATCATCCAAAATTTGACTGACAATAAATCTATATTTAGCAACTTTTTTTGCCAGCCTCGAAATTCATCCTTCAAACTATCAAATTTGCGAATCTAGCTATCAAAGTTTCTATTTGGGCTACATTTCATTCAGAGTCTTGTGTGGCATACCACATTGGCATGCCTTGTGAGCGATGGATGACGTAAAGTGAGTCAATATACATAAATAGACACTTTTGCCTCCAATTTCTGCCTCCATGTTATTTTTTTATAAACGAAAATATATTTAATATTCTAGCCGCTGAACCAATCACGATTCCACTAGGCATCCGGATCGGAACAGATTGGAGAACCACTGATTCAACATTGGGCCTGAATTGGTTGTAGGCATTCTATTCTGAATGTTGAGGCCGGATGTTTATTTCCTTAATCTAAAACATTGAGCCTGAATATGCATCTTCTGAAAGTACCAAGAAGTTGCTGATGATCTTCAGCCTGATTTAAAACTGAGGCAATACTGTCGTCATTTAGTCGCACGAGATTTTTTTATGATTCTTACAATAAGCAGTTCAATTGCAAGGATTTGGGATTCAAAAGCTGAAAAAATTCGGAGCCCACCGAATTGGGCGAAATTCGGAAATTCAGGAAATTTCGGGCCGGGATTCAATTGAAATTTGACAAAATTTAACTAAATTCTGACCAAAATTTGGCGTACATCAAAGTTCTTTTATCCTTGTGAATCACAAATATTATTGCGACATCCAGCAAGCCAAATGGAAACAAGGAAGTACTTTGCAACCAAATCAACGAATGAAGAAAAAAGAATCAAACGAAAGCTTTCTGGTCAATCTATACAATACTCTACATGTATAATATACGATCGGCTACTAACTCAACAGCAAGTTTGTCTTGCTTTTACCCTCGCATGCTGGCGCCGGCCGTGACCCTCAGTTTATCGGCTCACTTTCTCCTACACAGATTGAAGCTAAGCAATATAAATCGAACTGACAACAGATTAGATCGAATACTAGAAGGGAACGAGCAGATAGTGGTGCTCGATGGAACCAGAGGAGAGGATTGATCGAGGCAGGGCCGACGCAGGGACGCCTGATGAGGAGACCGCGTATCCCCTTCCACCTCGCGTGGCTTGGATGCTGCGCCGCCGCCGCCGGTGCTGGGGAGAAGATGAGGAAAAAATGAAATATTTAGGGTTGTAGAGTGGGATTTAAAGTTTTATACATAGAGGAGTTATTTGTGGGCTGGTTTGGTTGTTGGGCCAGTTTGAAAATTCAAATTGGGCCGAATTTTTTTGGCCGGTTTGGACGTGTCTCGGGCCGGGCCGAAATGGGCGAATTTCGGTGAAATTCGGCCGATTCGGCCCGAATCCCATAACCGTGTTCAATTGTAGCATGAATCAAGACGATCAAATTACTGCGTTCCAAATGAGGCCTCAGAATGTGCCAGAAACTCATCTGAATCAGGTCATGGTATTATACCCCATGAAAGAACAAATACATTATAATAAATTTCATAATCCAGTGCCTCTACAGGACTAGCTAGTACATTTACAATCACCTATACTAAAGTGTACTAACATCCATCCATCCATCCACACCTAAATTTTTGGAAATTAATCCACCAGCCTAGCTAGAATAAATCGACCCCTTCAGCTGTTCTTCAGCCTCCTCAATCAGAAGTCAGAACTGAAGCAAGATGGCCCTCACTTCATCCCTGAGCTTGAGCTGGCTCCACTCCTCCAACCAGAGCGTGTAGCTCGACAGCGGCGCAAGCACGTCCGTGGACACCTCCTTACTCACCACCAGCTCGCCGGAGTAGCTCTCGAACTCCTGCAGCTCCTCCACCATCATCGCTAGCGCCGCCGCGTCGCGCTCCACCCGGCAGCTCTCCGCCAGCTCCCTCGCCTCCTCCACCCTCGCCCAGAAGCACGGGTCCTGCGTCAGCCCGGCGTTCTTGCTCCGCCGCCTCCTGCTCGCCATTGCCGACGCCGCCGACACGCCACCGACACACCCCTTCTCCTGCCACCACCTGTCGAACAGCTCATACCGCCGCTCCCGGCCGTGGGTCATGTACCTTCCCCGCGTCCGGTGGAGATTGTGGCGGTGGTAGTCGGCGATGTCGAGCGGCTCGACGAGCAGCTGGTAGAACCTGGCGGCGTTCACCCACTTCGCGCGGCGGTGGAAGTCGTGGGGGAGCTGGCCGGCATCAAGCATGGCGAGCACGCCGTCCCAGAACTGCCCAAGCTTGATCCGGTACATGTTGGCCTTCCCAAACTTCTTCGGCGACCGCCGCTGCTTGAACGCGTCGTAGTATCCCATCTCGCCGTCGAACAGCGCCTTGTACCACTCGATCTGCGCCCGGCACGGCGTGATCCTCCCCAGCTTCGTCGCCAGAGCCGCGCTGTTCAGGCTCGGCCGCCGCCCCGCCCGCCTCGACGTCCGCAACCACTGCCTCGCCGTCGACGCCTCCGTCGCCTACCATCATCGACAAACACATCAGCGATAATCATAACACTATTACCGGGGGCACGACACAAGATCATGTGAATTCAAGCTTATATTACACGAAAAATAAACAAAAACACGTACATGTGCGGCTCTCACCATGGCGTGTATGCCGGAGGCCTCCAGGGCGAGCGAGACTCCAGCGTCGTAGTTGGATGCCGCACCGCTGGCGGCGGCACGTCGTCGTCGCCATCAACAGGAAGGCGTCTCTTGAGGAGCAGGTGTTGCGGCATCTTCACGACGAGGTCGCCGTAGCAGGAGTGCGCAGCCTCGGGGGACGACTCCGGCGACCCCGGCGACGACGACGACGCGAACGTGGCATAGAGCATCTGGACAGCGGCGGTGGGGTTGTCGACACACACGGCGCCATCCGGCGAGCACATCACATATGTCCCGAACGGCCGGTATGGTCCCCCGCTCGGCGGCGCCGCTGCTGCATCGGCGAGCTTCTGCTCCATGGCCACGGCGCCGGCGTGCACCTGCACGAGATGCCGGAGCGCGTCGATGTCGGTGACCGCCGCGCCACCAGCGTGGTGAGGGCGCACTGCCGGCCATTGCTGGAGCTGCATCCCAACGATGACGTGTGCGGGCACGGCGTCGAGTGGGCAAAAGAGGAGGCGCGGGACCACGTCATGCTGGGAGACGACGTGGCAGAAGTTGCCGCCCCATCGCTCGCGGAGGATGGCCTTGGATAGTGCTTCGTTGCCGAGCAATGGGCTGCCGAAGGTGACGCAGAGGACCGGAGGAGATGGGCCCCATGTCGCGGTTGATGACGAGATGCAGAGGTAGTGCAGAGCTGCGAGGGCGGCAATGGCGCCGCCGAGGGAGTGGCCCGTGAACACGACCGCCTTGCCCCTGATCTGATCCAGTAGCATCTGCATTGTCAACGGATTGGGATTAGTTAAAAATTGTAACTTTTCCAGTAGCACCTGCATTGTCTCAGCCCCTGCTGTTTGCTATAAAAAGGTTATAAGTTTACTATCCTCATTCCAGTGCTACATGTGCAAAAAAATATAGAGAGATTCAGATATCTTAATTAAGCTGCATAAGCAACAGACAATACTAATACTGAACCCCAAAAAAGTCATTCAAAAATATAAAGATCTAGATAGATTTATGAACAATAATTTGGTCAGATACTTTATTTAAAAAAATTTAGTGTGATAATGAGTGTGGAGACAGGGACACAGGGTGTGGCCCTCTGAGACATAACTGAAAAGATCAAAAGACAACAAATGTTTGATTTCCCCTTAAGTAGTTATCCAAAGAACGGAAATGAAAGGGGCCCATATGAACTTGTGATAGACCACACACAGGCCTATCGTCACTGAGGACATAAATTCTTAAACAGTGGAATTTAGGTCAGATGTCCGAATCACTGTAAAATTATAAGAAATTTTGATGATCATCTGAATTTATTGAGGGGTAAAAAATAATGGCTCAGCGAAAGCGGCCTGAATTCTGAATGACAGCAAACTATGTACATGTACTAGTACTACAACTTTCATCATGATCAGATTTTATTCATCCATATCAGTTCTTCTCCACATCTTATTCATTTGGGGATATTGAAACTTCTTCAGATCTCTAGCTGCATGTACTCCGTATTGTAGGCACTTACCACTGTCTCAATCATGAGTAGCAGTGTACTAGTGCATTTTATATGCCTTATCACCATCACCTGTTCTGTTGCTCATGGACCCTTGGAATGCTTCAGATTGTAAGCGACATTAAAGGAGCAACAGCAACCTATTTTGGTGGGCTCTGTGAGCTGTGTCATGTGGATGTACTTTTTGTTTGCATTGGTACAGCAGGTGCTTAGCATATCAAGTTAGCCGCCAAATTTGACAGTGATTCTACTCTGTACACACACCCTCCTTTCCGCTCTCAGCTAAACTTTACAAACACTTACTATACCAGACACAGCAAACTAACATCAGAAATCACAAGAGAGAAGATAGACACTGAAGGGGTAAGAGCAACTTGTACTTTGTTCTTTCTAGTTTTTTCTCCAAAAAGAAAGATTTTGTTTCGGTTTCATCTCACAATGTTCTTGAACTTGACTGGCTAATCAACTGTTAAACTATTGCAGTATTAAATAATGAATGACTGACACTGGAGATAATAAAATCTGACTGCATCTCTCTCACATGTCACATGTATGAACACAAGGACACAGCAACAACCAAAGACAGCCCATCAACATCACATCCCAAGCCAGCCATAAAGCAAAAATATCGGATCATCGCATAAACCCCCGAAATTAAAGATGCCAATCTAGTCAAAATTAGTGGGCAAACTGCGCTAAACGTGAAATACAAGATAATCACGCTGATATTTTCAGCGAAGCAATCAATTACCTGGAAATCAGGGGATCCGCATAATTTCAAGAAGCACTGCAGCGCCAGCGCCTGCACGGCGACCTGCTGCTCCCCTCCGGCGGCCGCCGCGTCGGGCTCGGCGGCGACCAACGGCGCGAACAACCGCCGCGTCGCGTCCCCGGCGAGCGCCACCGGCGCGAAGGCGTCGGCGCCGCCGCCGGCCACCGCCGCGCCCGCCGCCGACAGCGCGGCCTGCACCCCGGAGAAGCCCACATACACCGTGCCGCCGTCCTCGCCGTGCACGAGCCCCGGCGCGGCGGCGGTGGCGGCGGCGCAGCGGTCCCAGGCGCGCGCCAGCAGCGGCGAGGACGCGAGCAGGGCGCCGAGGACATGGCTGGTCTCGAACCTTCAAAACGACCAAGCATTTGAGCTTCTTCCCCCGCATCAAAATCTCATCTTTTTTTCTCCAATTGGGCGCGAAAGGTAGCGAAAGGAGCTAACTTTTTGTGCGGGAGCGATGCAGCAGGTATTTATAAGTGGCGATGCGACGAAAAGGGTTGGAAATTTGGAGCGAGGGAACTTACATGGAAGCTTCTTCTTCCCCAGCGGCGTCGTCCATGGCTGGCTGCTGATTGAGCTTCCCAGAAGCAGGGGGTAGAGAGAGAAAGAGAGACTTTGGATGGAGGCTTGAGAGAGAAAGAGAGGAAGTGGTCAAGTTTTATTTGGCGGCCTGGGCTCTCTCTCTCTCTCTCTTGAGGGAGGAGGGTGGTGGGGCAGAGCACTCTGCTCAGGGGTCAAATGGTATGGTTGATTTTGCATCAAGGGACTTCTACAATTGGGTTGCTTACTTTGCACTCCTGGCATGGAATGATGCTCTAATTTTTTTCTTTTTCTTTTTTTGCCTGCAAAAGATGCTTGGATATTTTTAGTGCTTGGGATATTTTTCAGGTAACCCCGCACACTACATTGAACTCTATCATTTTTTAATAAACATTTTGCTAAGAGCAAAAACTCTTGTACCTTCTAAAGGTGTTTTGTTTAAAATAAAAGTAAAAAAATATTTGGCATATGTACAAAAACCTACACGTTTTAATCAAGTGTGCAAAAGAAAACTCAATGTTTAGTGTTTTATTCTCAGCTGAATTGTGTTGTTGTCTACATTTATTATACATTTACATGGTACTGCCATGTCAAAACTCAAATATTTTCAAACAAAATAGCATATTGTCCTTTTTATTGAAATGCTCCAAAGAGCTGTAAGATATTACACCTTTTTCTTATGCGGTAAGAACTTTACTGGTGATAAAACAAAGCTAGATCATTGTGCTGCTTTTTCTATTTTCTAATACCTTTTTGGTTCGTGCATCTGTGCTAATCTTCATGCGTGTGCTAACTGACTTTGTAGTGGAAATACAAGTGCCATCACATCTTAGTCACTGCACTGCAGTAGTCCAAATGGGCAAAGGCAACCTTTGCTATTCCCTTGGAAGTATACTTAACCTACCTAAAGAAAGGGTGAAGCAGAGTCCCAAGATTCGAAATGCGAAGTCAACTTCTGGGCACTTTTCTGTAAATCCTCGAACCGTAAAGGCATATTTAATTTTATCCATGTTCAGAATGTATCAGTTTATCTTTTTTTTAATGTGTGGTCAAATCTATAGTTCCCTGCATATACATACACCCCCCCCCCCCCCCCCCCCCCCCCCCCTTCTATTTTTCTAATGTGTCCTCTATAAAACATTTGTTTTGATCACGACAAGGACTGCATCATGGTATATTACTAAAAATCTGTCAACCCGTTTTGGGTCACGCAGGCATGGCGTGGCGTGTGAACACACGCTCGAAAGAGATTCTGGACATAACCCTGCCAGCCAATATAAAAAAGTCGTTTTTAATACGTGGAATTTATTAGGTAGGGTTGAATTGAAATCTACGTGATAAGACCAAATACATGAGGGCGATGTGAGTAAATTTGTTCTGAAAATATTTCCTTTATAGTATATTCTTTATGCTTATAATTACAATGACAGAATCATGTGTCAGAACTGCATTGTGACTCGAGAAGGTGCATGTTTTAAGTTTGTTATATTATAATCTATCGTATTCTTAAAAATAAATAACTTCTGCATTATGAAAGGAAATATGAACAAAGAAAATTGATGTGATGTTTTAAAAAAGATTATAATCTATCATATTCTTAAAAATAAATAACTTCCACATTATGAAAGAAAATACGAAGAGTAAAATACACAGTAGTCCGTGAACTTGTAACGGATGTTATTTAGGTCCCTAAACTCGCTCTCGAATTTTATTTTCAGATTTTGAACTTGTCTTATGATGTCATTTGGGTGTCCAAACTCTCAAAACACAGATGACACCCTAAAATAAGTTTGAGATCTGAGAATGCATTTTGAAATTTAGGTACCTAGGTGACACATCGAGACAAGTTCAAAGACCCTACGTGTATTTTACTCAATTATGAACAAAATCAATTGATTCGATGTTTCAAATAATTTATCAACCCTAGAGTATTTAAATTCTTTTCCTTGAGTTTAAATTTTGTATTATAAACTAATAGTGGAAAGTCGCCTGGAAGCATTGCAAGAAAAAATTAACTGATTTGCCAAATTACCTTAATTGGGTCCTCTAATTTTGTCCACGTACTATATCCGTGTGATCCTATTTTTCCTGTACATATGCTGAATCGGTACAGTACTTGAAAAAAAAAACCAGTTTCTTGAACAAGGGTAGCAATAGACCATGCAGAACCTACAGTACTAGTTGCCTTTTTTCAAATCATTTTTTGAATTTTCTGAATAATGTTACTTTCTGGATTACACTTCAGTTGATGTGCCACTGGACTAGTACTGGAGTGTGCAGATCGACAGCATTAACTGATAGTTATTGGTTTGTTTATATATTAATGTGTGGACCAACTGGTGTTTATATTAACCCATCTTTTGTGTTTACATTTTCCCTTTTGTCTTTGAGTTGTGGATGGACATGAAAAAGGGTTCTCGCTTTTTCGTCATGTGATTGATTGCGCTATCATTAGCGAGGTATGGAGAGCCCATTCTTACCTCCAGTAGTGACACTCGATCAGAGTCGATCCTTTTCTCTTCTATGACAAAGATTCTCCGGGTGTGAAGCTTCACATGTATATGGAGTTTGATTTGACAAAAGAAAATTTAGCTTATTTTATCTCATGCTGATTGAGACCAAATAAAACTACACCATTTCATTTTTTCCTCCTCAATTTCTTTCCTGCGATTATTTGATATGAGACATGCATATCTACTTTTTTTCTCAAAGAGGGCGAACTTGCATGTTGAGTTATATATTTTTAATTTGGTAAAGTTTAATTAAGTACAGATGCTAGCTGAATCCTGTTGAGTGTTTTGTTTCTGCTGATAAAATATATATGCAGTGTCATATTTTTTTTCTTACTCAGTCCTCACTCCTGTATCCTTAGGACTATGGTATGGAGGGATTTTGGTTAAAGTTGTGGTAGCCATGTCTCATATTTTGGGCTACAGGGCTCTAATTTATGGAAAAAAAACATGGAGTTGTTGAGAAAAAGCTAGGCAACGCACTCAATGCATTGCTAAGAATTTTCTTCAATGGTAATTTGCTCGTACATAGCTACCAAAATACAGTGCCACTAAATTTGTCCTTTTATCATTTCAAATCAGTTCTTTTCTTCGTTGAATAATCTTATACCTTCTAGATTACACTTTACTTGACGTGTCACTGAACTAATGGAGTTAGGACATTAGCTGATAGTTACTTCATTGAATCCTATATATTATTCCGTGGACCAACTAATATTTCCCTTTCTTTTTATTTACCATATTCTCTGTTTACATTATTTTTTTCTATTTCCCTGTTCTGACGTGTGGACATATAAAAGTTATCTCACTTTTCGTCCTGGAATGGAGCTATCATCAGGAGCATGGTCACCACTCTTATCAACCCAACACCGGCCCGAAGTGACGATCAAATCGTGGCCGATCCTTTTCTCATATCCTTCCTGCACACAGATTCTCCATTCTGCATCATGGCCACCACTTTTATCTCACAATCCGCATATAGCTAATCAAATTGAAACCACATTGGACCTTTTCCTTTTTCCCTTCACTGTGATTTTATTCTGATGCGAGGCCTGTAAATCTTCTTTTCGATCTGCAAAAAGAAAATAAATCTTCTTTTGAAAAACCAATAGGATAATAATATGTAAATATCATGGTGTTTTTGTTGCCTGCCTCTGGTAAAATAAGTGCATTATTATATCTTCTTACGCTTCCTCACTCCTGGGAGCCCTTAGGTCCTAGTTGGGGTACGGACCAAAAGCAGTCAGCAATCATTTTTGTTAAAATTATGCTAGTCAGGTCTCCTCTATAGTTAGGACTATGGGCGTGTTTAAATGAGTAAAAAATGATGAAAAGTGGTGAAAACTTTTAGCATCGGATCGCGTGCACGGAGAGAAGAAATGAACTGGCATTGTTCTCTAGGTAAAATCTTTTTGCAAAGTTAGAGGAAATAAACAATATGCTCCATTTTCCTTTACAGAAGATGAAAGGCGGCTAGAGGACATGTCAGTAGTGTCGTGTATCTTCGCTACGGTCGTGAAGAATGTAACACTTTTTGCAAAGTTAGAGGACATTTGCAAAGTTAGAGGAAATAAACAATATGCTCCATTTTGCGACAGAAGATGAAACTAAAAAATAATGTAACACTCATTTCCTGAGGAGTCAAACAATTTGAAGTTTGATTACATTTGTAAAAAAGTTACTAATTTTATATTTTAAATAGATTTAGTATAAAAACACATTTCATGATTAAGCTAATAATATTATTTTGTACCCTAAACATTAGTATTATTTTATATAAATTTGATTAAATTTGAATTTTTTTAACTTCTCCAGAAGTGAGAGTTTTTTTTATTTTTTTGAAACAGAGGAAGCACATGACAAGAGAAGGGGAGATACGGTGCTGAAATTTCATAGGATTTACATAATCGCAATTGACCAGAGATGCACATGCGGTCGTGGTCTTCGTTCAACCGACAACGAAGCCTAGGCCTAGCTATAGCAGGGCCTACAGCTACCGGCCTCTCTATTTGCATACTATTGCATCCCATGACCATTGACCGATGGCGATCCTGGTTTGTCCTTTGACATACGTTCACCAAGATGGACTTTTTATTTGCGCTGATGGATTAAACGTTGAGCTGAGTGATATACACCCTGTGACTCTGATGAAATGCCTGGTACATACCAACGGATTTCAGTGCCATTACTTGCTCTCAGGAGGGGACTAATACACGAGATTATTAGTCCGTAGATTCTCACTGATGATCGATAGAGAAGACAAATTGCGGTGCATCCCGGAGGTTTCCTTTTCTTCGGTTAGGCTACTCTCTGCGGCACATGCGTCCACGACGCTGTTGGGCATGTTTAGTTCAGAGAGAGAAGCACTGTTGCTAGAAAAGCGTGCATAGAGATAGAAATGAAGTGACACAGTTTTCTAGAATGGAAGGGAACTAGACACGACCGCTATTGCTAGGCACAGACGCACGCAGTGGCGCCTGTAAAATGTCGCACAATTTTGCCTATACTCTTTTGACTGTTCTTCACACAATTCAGAGACGACTCCAGACGACTTTTCATGCAATGTGCCCTAACCTTAGGACATATCTCTGGCTACATGAGCCGGTCTTGGTCCAAGTCCACGTCAAGTTCAAGTCGTCGTTGTTTGAATATCATGCATGTCCACATTATATGCTGTGGATGCTATGAGTTCCCTGGCAATAAGGTAATCCTACCGAGTATCGATCGGAGCAGCTCAGCTGCAGGGGACGAGAAATTAACCATCAGCAGTACGATGGTTTGATGACGTCGCTCGCCTTCAACTCGCTGCTGCTTGCATCGTCATGACTCATGCATGAGTCATGACAGCGATGCTGAAAGGGTGGCGTTCCCTCAAAGGCTGCTGCTGCAACGAGGAGAAAGCTAGCCGCCCACGCGAAACAAACGAGAGATAAACACTCTGCGCTTTGATGTAATCCACAGGTTAATTAGAGGCGTCGTCATATGCTGGCATGTGGTGTTAGGCGGATAGCAACAGCCACATCCAAAGGATCCTAAAAGAAATACGGATTTGTTGCATGGGTCATCATCTTTTACAGGATGCATCTGTTCCCGACGCCCAATCGTTTTCCCATGTGTAAGGCGGTTCCCTCTTTGTGGCAGCATGCAGCATCTATTCCTACGTAGTGGTAAAAATTCTTTTTTACATTGTTATTAAAAGATTTTGTAAACCTTGGGAACTAGTACATACTACGGTATATATATACTTTTTTTGAAAATTATATATATATATATATATATATATATATATATACACACACACACACACACACACACACACACACACACGCACACACACTTTCCAAGTGCCTACTTTGTGTGCAGAGTGCAACAACAACAGTGAAAAAATGGCAAGACCTCTTATCAAACATCAATTTCTGTTTAAATAAGGAAAATAGCACATGATTCCTTTACTACTTATTCATATGCACATAGGAAAGGTTTAAAAAAAACGAAAGGCTCAGGGTTAATTGAGCTGTGAGTCGTTGTTGCGCTTTTGTGTGCAGTCATAAGCACTTTACTGATGATAAGGAAAGCTGGTCCACTTACCTTCTTTTTGCTTGTGCATGTGTTTATGTGTGCTAACAGTTGGCTTCCATAGTGCATATCTAAGTGCCATCACATCTTACAGGAGCAATTAAAATATGAGCAAAAGTATGCAAACTTTGCAACTCCCATTTGAGTATGGAGATTTACTTAATTTTCTTTCTTATTTATGCACCAATGGAGAGTAAGGGTCCAAAGCTTGCAGTTGAAGATGTGAAGTGAAGGTATCAACTTTTGGGCATCTTTGTTGAAAAACCTCTAGTCGTAAAGTCACATATTTTATCTCTTTTATTCCTGTTTGGTCTAATCACCAGTACACCACATGATGTTTATGTATTAATTCTTAAATACTGTCGAGAGCGAGGGATTATTATATTTTACTTTATCATACATGAAAGAACTAATGAAAACAAAATCATAACATTTTTTTCAGTATGTTACACATCTTAAATTTTTTCGAGTAACTATTTTTCAGTAAAATTTTGCTTAGGTAATTAATGGACAATATTGATTCCCAAACAGCATATCCTGTAATTTTTTCTCCCATTGATATTAATTGGCAAGATACCATTACCAATTTACTAGGTCATTCTCAATCCAGCCTTGGACATATATATCCGACTTTTATTTTCATTTACAAAGATCAAGTTTAGTTATTGCTTGAATAAGTCTGACTTCTAGATTAAACTTTGTTTAATGTGTACGTCACTGCTGGTCATTGGATTACTGGTGATGACAGTTACTGCGTTGAGGCCTACTTCGTCTGTGGAGCAACTTGTTCTTTATTTACTTTTATTTCCATTCTTTTATGCTTTTTACGTTTTATCTTTTGGAGGGTGGATAAGAAAAAGGTGGCCCACTTTCCGTCGTCCTGTCATTGAAGCATCATCAGGAGCATACATATGGACGCACGCCATTCTTATCATCATTTCTGTTATCGTTCTAGCTAGAGACGAAATCGGTTCTCCCTGGTATATATAATAACATCGCACCCTGCACGTGGTTAAATTGAGAGAGCACTAAAGTTGGGTGGTTAAATTAGGAGCGGAAGATTTCTCTCTTGGCTCTTGCTAATGAAAGTGAGTATGTTTTGTTTATGTTGCATCTGAGAAAATTTGCATCATTATTTTAAATTAATCATCCGCTCCTAATTAAGTTTGTCTACCACAGGCTAGTTCCTCCTTCTCTAAAATAAGATCATACCAAGCAAATTGACAAACTTAGGATTACATATATACGTATGTAATCTAAATATGTTATTCCAAGTGCAAGATCATATCAAGGCCTGTCTAGAAAAAGATATCAAGTTGTTGAGAAAAGCTAGAGAATAAACGTACGAGGAACCGAGGTTGGACGGATTATTCGACTTTGACCAGCTGCACTGCACACGCGGTCGTGGTACGTTATTCGTTCTGAAGAGAAACAAAGACTGACAGATCCTACGGCGACGACTGCATGATTCCAGTTCATTCCCCCGAATTGAAGCTTGGAAGCATTATCTAGAGAAACCAAAGCAAGCGTATGTAGACTGGTGCCGGTAGCTTGGAACTGGAAGCAGGCCCGATCGAAGCTGTCGCCGGCCGTTGCATTTGATCATTCATGGGTCTGTGCAAAAACAGAGGATGCACCACGCAATAATGACGCAAGGTCACACACAACATGCATGGCTGTGTGGGTGCCACCGGTTCCCTTGTAGCGAGGGAATTTGCACTTGTGTGCTCCTCTCCTCTCGAGACTCGACCTGTTGCCCGTTGGTGCACTGCTGGGTCATGGAGGAGGGAGCTAGCACTGTTGGTGAACCGAGAGCACAGGGCAGTGCGTGGCGTGCGCACGTAGCCGGCTTTGATGGGCAAAACGGGAGACAAGGCAAACTACTTCATCTTATCCATTGTGGCTGGATAGATCTGGGAATGAGACTACTTGTTCGTTTGGCTAGGTTGTACTAAAAAGTCTATTGATTTTTGCTGGTCTAAGCTGATTCAATAGTATTCTGTAAGGGAGCTGAATCTGATGAGCTGGGCTGATAAGTCAAACCAACAAGTTTGAACTGATTTAGTACCGAGTTTAAACTTTTCCTTAACACTGGTCTGCTAACCGGTACCGTTAAAAGTGATACTTAAATCCAAACTCAGGATTGAAATTTACAAATTACTAGCATCATGCCCGTGGTTGCTACGGGATAACAAAAAATTATATTAAAGATGCACAGATCACACAATAAAATACAATAATGTGAAAATAAATACTAATGCTAAAGTGGCATCTAATAAAAAATTAAAGTTTTTGAATACACAGATCGCAGCACATCCATGGTAGTCGATGTTCCACAAGACGATCAAAATTCATGTGTTACCGGCACTGCCAAGCAAAATAAGCTACAACCGACAGCACATTATAAAAACAATTCAAATAAGTAATCCAAATAAATTGAGCACCCATATATATTCTTAATTAAGTGACGGCATATAACCTCATCACCGTCAAATCTCAACAGCAAGCCATCAGCATGGTTGATAAAAAGACGGAACTTGTTTAGTGAATGCTATTTTATTAAAATCATGTATACTAATTAATAAAATGCAAAAGACTTTTATTAGAGAACTTGAAAAGTAAAGAAAATAAATTATGGTTTACATGATAAAATGTGGAAACAAATAAGGAAAAATTTGAGAACTACATCTCCAATTAGCCATCAGAGCATGGAGGTATAGAAGTGGCACCTCGCTATGTCTCACGTCAGACACGCCAAATCTTATCTGCTAACAAGCAAAAGGTGCAGGGATGGAACCACAAAATAAATAGCAAAAACCCATTATACACTCGAATCACTATGGCCATGGAACAACTTAGATCATAATTAGCATCTAGGAAGGAGAACAACCAAATGTCAAATAAAATAGAACTATGAGGATGCTCAAGGGTTTACTCTGGATTGTAGCAAAGAGATTACAGTTAACAGATGAGTTTTAGACACCAAAGATGCAAAGAATTTCAGACATATAAGTTGCAAGATTTATGTCCAAAGTGATTCCATTGCTAAGTGGCCTGAAATTATCAGTTAATGGTTGTATAGCCATGAATAAACGATAGGGCCTTTAAAAGTGGTTAGAACACAAGAAGACCTAGCTTCGACTCCATGTAGGAGAAAATTAAAGATTTTGAAATAAAAAATAAGTTGGAGCTTCCCCTTGCTGACTTTGGTAAAAAAAAAAGAATCATGAATAAGTTCTGCTGCATCTCTGTACCATTCTATACATAGGTTCGAGTAAATTGGTCAATACATATCACAGCTTAAGTTTTTTTTATCAATATTCTTTATCAATGCAAGGCCTAGAAGCGCAAATTTCAGGAACCAAAGACTATAGCTCAAAACTTACAAATATAGTCCAATACCATGTGCTATAGATATACTCCATGGGCAATGAAGCATCCATGGGCCACTCCGTAATGAGTAAGAATAAATGCAGATGAAGCTCAATCCAAACACAAGAACACATTTTTCAGTTTTGCTTCTCCTAATTAGTATTAATGGCAGGCCTCAAAAGAGGCCAATTTGAGCATGTGAGGGCGGGATTGGGGATGAAAATCGCAGGGTCCTGGACGTGGCGGGCGTTCAATCAACGGCGAGATGGTCGCAAAATCGGCGGACTGACGACGTACGATGCGCGGTACGCACGACAGACGATCTACTCTTTGGTCTTTATATTTGTGGGAGATATGCATCCTCCACTTCGTAGAGAATCGTGCGCTACGATGGAGCAAGCCACTTCTGCTGCTAGCTGCAAAAGGAAAAAAAAAATTGCAGCACGTACGGAACCACCCCGTTTGTTACTGCTAGTCTCTGCTACCGCTACTGTAATCCACCGAGGCACAGCCAGCTTGCGGCGTTGTGTGGCCATCCATGTCGGTCGCTCCGAGCGGAAGAAGCCATCGAAGCGTACGCAACCGGCCCCGCGTCGCGTGACGTCACCGGCATCCCCTTCCCGTGGGGCCCGCGCGCGTCGTGACAGGCCTGATAGTGACCTGAAAGCGTAGCGCGGCGCGGTGGGGTACCTGGGCCTGGGATCGAGTGCGATCGCGACCGGGACAGAAACAAACATTATAGCCGCGCCGCCCACGCGAAACAGACGCACGGTAGCCTAGTAGGGAAGGAAAAAAAAACGAAAACACTCTGCTGCGCCCTGTCTAGCTGTATTTTTCTTTTTTGGGGGGCTGTGTGAATCTGATGGCAGCAGGAGGTGGCACAAGATCCCGATGCGAAAGGGTGCTTCGAACCTGACCATATACGTTCAGGTGCATCGCATGGGGTCACTCAAACGTGCTGTGCTGGCATGGGCCTGCACGTTCGGTTAATTTGGTGAGATCGGTTCGGTTAAGTCGGTTATAAAGAATTTCGGTTCCGACAAAATGCTCACCGAATTTGGTGTTAGGAAATTAATAACCGACCAAAATCAGTTTCCGTTAAATCGGGTCGGTTAATCGGTGCAACAATCCCAAATGGTTCCCGGGCTCACAATCCTTTTTTGGCACGTGCAAACTAGTGTGCCTTCGTTCTCTCTTGTGGCAGCAGCCAGCAGCAGCGGGATGCCACACTGTCACCTGACTGGCCAGGCACAGAGGAACACTATGAGCAGTGGCAGGTCAACACTACCGTGGAACACCGAGTATCAACACCTCTCGATCACTGGCACTGTTGCAAACGAAAATAGGGATGGCGACACGAACTTCTCCCACAAATTCACACGGAAAATATCTGATTTGGACCGCAGCTATATCTCATACTACGACACAGGTTAAAGCTTAAACCGCTACGGAAGTCAGGAGAGTTTGACATGCCATTCTGCATTCATCATCACTGCATCACAGAGAAAAAAAAGGTAAGCATCGGCTTCACAAAATGTCAAAGCATCGCCGACTGGCCGTACCAACATGCACCGGGGGAATTCCTCGTCCACAAGCAAAGAGATTCCGCTCGCACTCCTGTGCGCAGTTTGACAAGAGATATGCAACGGCCATCAGAATTGACGAGAGATATAGCCAGATGCAAGGGCCATCAGGATTTCAACGTGGCACACTAGTTGAAATTCAGGCACGATCGGCAAGTATTGCACAGGCAGAAAAAAGAGGTACATAGTGGACTTCCGGCGAGCGAGAGGGCAATAATCATGATGATAAGCCAAGGACCACGGACCATAGTGGATGGATGAGATGAACCCAGTTGCAGAGAGTTGTAGCGTCCAAACTTTGCGGCATTGTTACAGGGGACACTTGACGTGATGCTGGTGCAAGGGTTGGCACATGATAACGATGTCACTATGTTAGTGCCGCTATACTAACTAGTGATCTTAAGGGTTCACACACTACCCATCATCTAAGTTCCTATGTATCCTTGTGCTTTGGCTGAAACATGTTAGCGCCTAAACCATCTGGATTCCTCTGTTAGGCAGTGCATCTTGACAAACCAACACGGGAGTCAAACGAGCCTTACGGTGAAGTCTGTATTAGGCATGGTGTTTTCAGCTATTGATCCTCTGTGTTGAAGATCTCGTCGGATTCCATAGGAGATGACCAGTAGTGCAGTAGGGCTTCAACGGTCAGTCGTCGTGTGGCACTCAACATTGAGATGAAGAAGCGACAGCCATCGATCTTGTATTCTTCTAACGGATTCCTGTGCCCAAAGCTCCGAACATTCACCTAGAAAAGAAGTTGAAATCCATTTAACACCACAATATTTAGAATAAGAGATCAGCGGATGATTAAATCACAGATAAGGTTCTTCATTTATTGTTTCCTTTTGATTAATTTGAAGGGCGGTTCTAGGAAAAGAAAGACTGCGGTAACTCAAAAGCTGTGAAGGATGGCTGCACTTACCGCAGAACTAAGCTTGTTCATGTTTACCAAATGGTCCTTCCATAAAGCATCAAGGGTCTTCAAAAGTACTTCCCGCTGCAGTTAAATAGTGGCAAAGATGTTTACAAAAAAAAATGCTACCTAAACTTCAGAAGAAAAAAAAGAAGATATTGCCAGATTGACAGAATCAAAGATGTTTAAAAAATAAAGTATGTTATATATAGCGTAAACAGTATCACTACAGAGTTCACGAAAACACATGGATATTGTTTGGTTGGGATTTATGGCTGGAAAAAACTGTGTAAACAAATAAGAGATCCAAACCTCGATTCCACTTATATATGTGTCATCATAACGGGACTCTTGCGTAGCGTTCAGGTATGTAGATATTAGAAAATCACCAAAATATTTGCGGAGCAGATTGACAGTGTTTGTATATCTCCCTTTCCTGGATCGTTTAGCACAAAGAGGCAACAGATAAGCTATCAAATTCATAACTATTGTTATGAATGCCATATTATGTCAACAATAAAAGTATGCTCATTATATCACACACATACTTTGACGTATCATCAACACAAATGGCAAACCACCGCATTACAGAAGATGTTTTCTTTCGGATTCCTCTGAATGAATCAGGTGGCACCGGCATGTTTGGAAGAGCAAAACTATCAGCCTTCACAGAGCCCCTACCATGCATCTGTTCCAGTGCTGATTGTAGGTTTTCCTCTTGGATGTCCTTGAATGGTTCTGCAGAGCATCTTAGAAATAAGAAGACCATTATAGAAGAACATTCGCTAAATATAATATTGTGCATATTACCACTCAGTAGCTTCCCCCCTAGACCGACAAATTCATCCAAAAGCTTTGCTAGATTCCAAGTCCTGGGAGGCTGAAAGAAACATTTGATTTTGACAACTGACATGGCACCAAACATAAATGTTTTTAAGAAACGAACGTAAGGACATGGCAGAATACCTTTTGGGGATCAATATTTAGCAAAACAATTTCATCAGCTACTGCTTGCATGTACCTAATAGCATTTCAATTAAAGGCATGTCACCAGAAAAATGGAAGAATTTTGCATACTGAAAGAAGAAAAAGGTGACTACACATAATGATAAGTAAAAGCCAAACATCATTTCGAAAAAAAAGTAGATTTTTGCTATCTTTCCTAAAATGAGAAAAATAATGAGTGTGTAAAGTAAGATGGATTCTTAATTCTTTCCACTCTACAACTTTGATCCAAAAGAATCAGTGTATTAATATGGTTTATTCTACCATTTATTAAATATACCAAAAATATTCATACGGGAGGCAAAAGTCAACTTACTGGAAAATTTGTTCACTGCAGCTTTCAGAGTCACCAGATAATATCACCTGCCTAAGCTTGTATACATGCTTTCTTTGGACCTATAAAAGTTGTGAATAAAAACTCCCCCGTGAGTAATTGTGATGCCACTATGCAAGTATAAGAAATGTCACATAAATTACTTGAGTACATTTTATGTCGAACATGAAATTGTAATTCAAAGTAAGCAAAATGGAAGCAAAAGTTTCTTTTCCGCCAAGATAGCTTTGGAGAAATTAATATGGATTCAAAGGGGCATTAACATTACTACTATTCTGTTAAAAACTGTGAATGGTCGATTAAATTTCAACAACAAAGCCTTTTAGTCCTAAGCTCATTGGGGTAGACTAGAGAGAAGACCAACAAAATTGTAAATTCGAGAGAATATGAAGAGAAAAGGATAACAAGAAAAAGAAAGTTATTTATAATAGGAATATAGTAAAAGGAGACCATCTGTCAGAAAAAGGGAGATTGATACCTAAGGTCATTTAGTTTGAAGATTAGAGAGGAAATTAAGGTTACTACCAGGCTACAAAATACAAGAACTGCAATATGAAGCAATTGTGTACCTCAAGGACTTCATCAAACTCAACAAGACTTTTTCTTATTCCAAAATAATATTTCTCCGCATTGATCTGAAGGCCTAGAAGCTGCATTTAAAGACTTAATGAACATAATAAGATTGTCACTGTGATGTCAAACAAAAGATGCTCAGATGGCATGGCAACAAATGCAAATCTGACCTGTTTTACAACAATGTTGCTTTCAATAGCTATGTCTTCACCATTCGTTATGCTTGATATAAGCCTCACAGCCCATTCAGTGTCCAAATTAAATTTCTGGAATATTTCATCTTGTAAGCTGGTTGAACAAAGTTAGACACTGTCAAATTCATTGAAATCCCTAAACATATTATCAAATCATAATTCATACCAGAAGTTATAACAGTAGCAGGGTGAAAGTGGGGAACAAACATACCTCACCATAAACCGTGTTGACCCAGGATCTCCCTGTCTGCCTGCTCTGCCACGCAACTGGAAAAAAAAACAAAGCTTACAGATTTATTTCTATTGTGTCAGCAAAAACATTATTACAACAAAACAAGAAAGCCTTTCTGCCACAAGCAGGTTGGGGTAGGCTAGAGATGAAAACCAAAAAGAACACAAAAACATAATACAATTTTGGTGCAGCAAACATTCCTTTAGATAGAATTAATACGTTCAACTTCCAAGTATGCTTTTATCCAAAGAACTGAAAAATTCCAAGAATATAATAGCTTGAATAAAACTGGTTAGAAGCAGAAAAAATTGTAAAAGGCTATTCCAAAGGAATCAGACTGATTACTTGATTAGTCTGGGTGAAAATAAAACGACATACAAATTCATTTACAAATAAATCTATTTTCAAAAAATATAATTAAAAGGATAAGTAATATCTAAATGGATTCTATATGTGAACTCTCCAGGTTCTCTTCTGTGATATAGTGCCAGTTAATGCTGATGGCAAATAGAGTCCAGAATCAAAGTGCACTATGTGATAGAAAAGTCTAAGCATCGTGCAATGCAAAGATGCTTCCTGCTATATGAGCAATATCTTACTTGGTTATCAATTCGGCGTGACTCATGCAAAGAAGTTCCTACTACATGGAGCCCACCTAATGTCTTCACCTCAGTACCTTCAGCAGAACAATGAATTTCGCAATCCCTTAAGACACTGAGATAAGCAAGTCCTATTGCATCACAAAGAGGGTACATCTCAGACTCTTCAGCCAAGTGCTCTTGTAGCTTCTCCATCCCAATTGTTTGACCCATCTCTATAGATTCAGCAATAGTGGATTTTGCCTTGCTAAATGACCATTCATTTCTCTCACTTTTGTGAACATATTTTGCTGAAAGCATTTGCGGAAGAGTTAAATAACAAAAAGATAACTTGTCACGCATTGATATACAACCATTAGCCCTCGATACTTACCCATGATTGCAGCTTTGGCAAGTAGACCTAGAGATGATGGCCCAATTTTTATTTTTGAGAGACCCTACATATAATAAAAGGAAATAGTGATAAGCACCATGCAAAGTTTTAGGCAAGAGAAAAGGCTCTGAATGAACCACCTTGTGGGATGTCGATTCCCCTTCCATGTCAATATCAGGGGATTCATGGGTCAGAAACGGAAGTATGTTATCTTCTACTATTTCTTTTGCAAGCATCTGGCAACAAAAAAAGATGGATCATATTAATGCTAGGTAAGAACTTCTTAAATACTCAGCAATGCTGCAATCTTTTTTTACTTTTCACATATTTTCTTAAAGTCCGGTGAGCAGTACTAAATATATGTATGGACTTACTTTGGGGTTACCACCTAAAATAATGTCTGTTCCTCTGCCAGCCATATTAGTTGAAATTGTAATAGCATGTTTTCGACCAGCTTGTGCAATTATTTCAGCTTCTCTTGCAGCATACTGTCAAGAATAAGGAAATTAGCTCTATCAATTGAAAAGAATATGACAAGAAGTTAAACTAAAGCAACATGTTACAAACCTTTGGTCTCGCATTAAGGACATTGTGAGGAATATTGCGAGCTTTAAGTAGATCTGATAAGTATTCAGAACTCTCAACACTGCAAGACAACATTAGTTTAGGCAGTTTTTTGAAAAGCACAGAACTAAAAACTGTATAGGGCATAACCAGAGCTCCCACAAAAGATGCGGTTTGGGAAACATATTTCTAGGCAGCCTTACCATTATTTTGCAAAGAGGCTGATCTGAACATACGCAAGGTGAGATCTAAAACTTCGAACTGTACATGCAAAAATGTGGAACTACAGTTGCCATCCTCGTTGCTCTTTACACTTCACTAATTGGGTCATGATAACAACCACCCACCTTAAATCTTTATAGATAGGTTTCCATCCTATAGAAACCTTTAAACCAAATGTTATCTCTGAATTTCTTATCTTTAGCAGTTATCTCCTATTTTAAAAAGAAACGGACAACTAACTTGGATATGCTAATGTACAACTGTAAATAACATGGGAATGATATTGCTCACACTGCTCCTTTACATTTGGAGCTTTTTCTCCAAAGTACACGAGAGCACATTCTCACAAATCAGTTTCCAATTTTGTTTCACTATTTTCTAATAAAAAAGGCACCAAGGGACAAAATGTAGTAGTAAAGATAATTAACTAATCTACTTTGTCAGTGTCCATCCAAAGGTACTATTGCTAAGAACAATCTTCCAGCAGTTCTCTTGCCAAAAGTGACAGCAAGCATATTCGAAGGGACAAGTTAGGGAACAATCTTCCAATTTTGTTTCACTATTTTCTAATAAAAAGGCACCAAGGGACAATGAAGGCTGTGTTGAACCCTAACTTGTAACATTTCTCTTGCCAAAAGTGACAGCAAGCATATTCGAAGAGAACTAACCTTTCGTAGTTTTCAGTTTCATTAGCTCCTAAAATATTAAAAATAGTAGATGAAAAACTATATAATACATTTATCAGATGCAAGATCAAACTTTCCTATAGAAGACCTGGTGGCATGTGATATGCTGGTGATAAGATTAAATTTGTATCAAAACATATATAGAATATAATTCACCTTGTAGTTCCAACTAAAACAGGGCGACCTAACTGAAACATAGACTCTACTTCAGCTCGTACATATTGCCATTTGCCTCTTGCAGTCTACAAAAGCAACAGAATCGGTAAAACTTTTTTCTCATAATTTACATGTGATTTTATATTTACCGATTCCTCAAAAGACTCACAGCAAAAGCTTGGATAGGCAGGTCCACCCGTATATTTGGCAGATTTGTGGGCACTTCAATAACGGGCATCTTAAACATCTTTAAAAACTCCTTTTCCTGTAAAACCAGCATGGTCCTGTCAGTTGGGAATAATAAATTATACAGACCAATAAGTTATCCAGAAAGCAACATAATAAACACCATACCTCTGTCTTAGCAGTTCCTGTCATCCCAGAAAGCTTAGGATAAAGCTTAAAAAGTGACTGATATGTGATTTGAGCAACAATTACTGAGTCTGCCTGATTAAAATGCAGTTAGCATTGCATACCAGAACCATAAACTATCATAACTTCTAGAAAATTGACAAAAACATAATTAAATGGATGTAAACTGGCAATGTGTATGTCAATGATGACCTGGATTTTTAGTCCCTCTTTTGCTTCTACTGCTTGGTGAATACCATCAGACCATCTTCTTTTTGGTTCAACTCGGCCAGTTAGCTGGAGAAGAATTAATATTATTGTCTAACATAGGGTTCCCAAAGCATGCAATTGTAATGAACTAATAGGTAACATGAGCTATGGATATAATACATATACGACAGATATTGCTCAAAGCTCATCAATGTAATCAAATAAAATGTTCTGATGTTATGTTACAAAAATTTAAATAGTGCAGTGCTGGAGAAAGGACATGGCAGTTCGAATTATCTTATAGGTAGACAGAAGAGTTTTTCGTAATTGTAAAAGCATGATGCGAAATGATTGAATCAGCATTCCAGTGACTTGAGAATGGCTCATTCATGCTAAAGCTTTGCATAAGCTACCAGTGCCGATCGACATTGTCACTGGCACACTGCACAGAATTTTTGTTATTGGTCCTTACATAGACAGCGCTTGTGAAACTGGATGTGCTGTTGTAGAATCTTTTGCTATCAATTACCCAGAGCCCTAAAATTATGAATGAAGTGCTCCTAAGAGATGGAATACCAACCCCGCAATGAACTGGATAACTAGAGAATTTATACCATGAAAAGGACAATGTTATTGTCCTGATGTTTTACTAGATCATTCTTGTAGGGTAACTCAAGATACTTTCTGTAGTGTATTGGCAGTTACCTGGGACAGCTGTGATCTGATTGGACAGGGTGGTTTGATATAGATTTGTTGGTTCCGATTTTTTCAAGGGAAAAATCCTATTTTCAACCTCCAACTATAGCAAAAGTCTGATTTTCAACCTTACAACTACAAAACCGGATAGGAAGGACCATCCAACTATCAAAACCGGGCAAATTTGGTCCTTTGGGTGGTTTTGCAATTTTTAGAAATTTTAAAAGTTTTGATGTAATAAAAAAAACCATAACTAATTCATTTCAAATCATAAAAATATGAATTTGGTAACAATTTTTCTAAAAATATAGGCTATTTGTTGCTACTCTACTTGAAGTTATTTACATTTTTTTAGTTTTTATGTCGAGTAACAAAATTCAAGGAATATGGCCAAATAAGATTCAAATAACGACAAATAGAGTATTGACAGATACATTACATTTTAACGAATTTTTTGGTAATAATTTGGTATTTTTCAGATTTTAAATGAATTAATTACAAATTTTATTAAATTAAAATTATTTGAATTTTTAGAAAATGCAAAACCGCCTAAAGGGCCAAGTTTGCCCAGTTTTGACAGTTGGATGACCTTTCATATCCGGTTTTGCAGTTGTAGGTTGAAAATAAGACTTTTGCCATAGTTGGAGGTTGAAAATTGGACTTTCCCTTTTTCAATCTACTTGAAAAACAATGAGGTTATCAAGTTCAAAAAAATCTGATATTTCTGTTATGACTTTCTTCAATGAAAAAATGTAATCCAGCTAAGCCCCTATATCCCTTCTGTTCCGAAAACCCAAACAGGCAGACGCACAAGAGCGCATGCACAGGTACGTATGCAAAGCACCCTCTGCACAAGGGACTGAGTACAACAACAACATAACAACAGCTGCTAAAACTAATGGCATTCCTTTCAAAAATACTGAAGGTCAGATAGTACCTCATTAATTATGATAGCTTTTCCATCTCTAACAATATACTGGACATCCCTACGGTAGAACGCTTTGGCCTTCAAAGCATTCATCACAAACCTGCAGCATTTGGGAAGTTATGGTTAGTTACTAGTCATTATACACTGAACATCCAACTTGCATTTAAGTTGGTTGCACCTGTAATGCCATTATTTAACATTTTTATTTAGCAGCTACTTGCAACCATGGCAAAGAAGGTGCACAATGATCAAAATGACTTAAGACTGCCATGAAAGAACTGAAATGTTTGGTTCAATTCCTTTCTTGCACATGTATGTATTTCTTTAACAAAAGGCAGAAGGCATATGCGCAACTGCAATTCAATAGCTGATTTGGCTAATTGTTCAAAAGTAGCATATAGGGAGATAATTGTAACAAGATAAAAATGTACATGCTACATAAAAAACGAACAGTGAAAGCACCTTGCCCAAGGATCATTCTCATCCCATAAATCATCTGTCCCGAGAATAATCTCAGCATGTGCAACTCCATCCTCAGTCAGATCTATATTATTGCCTTTTAGTTCAACAGTGTAATGCTGCAGGAATAAGTCATCATGAATAATCAAGTTTAAGGAACTAATTTTGGGAACTGTGAGGTAGCAATAAGAAAAATACTCACAACACCCTCCATAAGAAGTTCTGCAACTTTAGCAGCAACTGGATACCGAGCTGCATCTCTATTATCCTAGAAAACGTCGTTGAATATGTCAGACTTCACAGGCCAAGAAACTCAAACAGCATTGGAAGAATTAGATTCAAGAAGGAATGAGTGATCAGACCTCTCCACTTATTAACAATGGATTTCTTCCCTCATCTATGAGCACTGAGTCCACTTCATCCACAATAGCAAAATGGAATGGTCTTGGCCTATCAAATCAAGAGTATTTAACATGGGCAAAGCGTAATTTTGAGAAGTGAGAGAACAGTCTCAAATGTACCATCTCATAACAAGTTGTTCTTTGTTTCGAGATAGGTTGTCACGAAGATAATCAAATCCAAGTTCCTGCAGGGTATGCAGAGATTTTGAGAACCTTGACATATTCATATATCAAGATGTCAAGTGTCAACAAATAACTAAGATCAGTGTCATTGACTACTAAATAATGTTTGTGTTTGTAACAAGTTAGCATTTCACCATAGCAAGGTCAAATGAAATTACCAGGTTGTCCCTCTAAGCTGGATACCGACACAAAAAGATTAAAACACAGCTGATTTTCAACTGAGCATCTTACCGAATTGTTAGTGTATGTAATGTCACATCTGTAGCTGGCTCTTCTCTCATCTGACTTCATGCCCGCCTATGCATATGCCAACAAGAGAAAATATGGTTATATTTTTCTATTATGCTAATTCTATAATTGACTGTAACAATGTCAGAATGTTCCGAAATCAGGAGAAGGGGGTCTGGAAAGTCAAATATTGCAATTATAGATTTGTTTACCATAGTGTAAATACCTGAATTAGACCCACAGTAAGACCAAGAAAGCGATGAACACGACCCATCCATTCAGCATCGCGCTGCGCCAAATAATCATTTACAGTCACCACTGAAAAATGAATCACAGTGCTTAATTGTGAAGAAATAGGAAGGAAAGACATTGAGAGCTAACTAGCGCAGAGCCTGACATGATAGATGTGAAATGTGGGTGAGTGGGTCAGATCATTATATTTGCTATCTTCAGATTATTAAGCTTGACTAACAAGCACAGATTCCACAGTAACTGTAACTGCAATCACTTCGAATTTAGTCATGTTTAAATCATTTATTTTGAACATTGCAAACAACACTGTAATTGCAATGTTAAAACATAGCTTTAATCAATCTATTCTCTTAAAAGCATCAAAAGCAATAGATTCAATATAGATGGCTCTTTCTTTACAAAACAGAATACCAATATGAATTCAGCCAAATGGAATCATCCTCACATCCTATATAAACCAAACTATAGATCCCACTGAGCCAGCTTAGCTTTGTGATCCCACTGAACTAGCTTGTACTTAAGCAGACAACCAATTACTGAGCACAAACTAAAATTTGCTTGAAAGTTAAGTCCGTATTGACTTGATACATCACTGGAATGCATAATAGTACACTACTTTCAGTTGTTCAACTGATCCACTACAAATGACATAAGGGAGGCGAAGATTGTGCATTGCATAGATCAGAAATGAGATATGGAAAGTAAATTCAGCGGAGTGATCAGCCACCTAACTAAGCTAGATTGACAGGACTAATTTGAAAGATCAGATTTCACAAAGTACCATGAACCCCTTCCCCTGTCAGGGCATTGAGATAAGCCGCAAGTGTGGAAACAAGCGTCTTCCCCTCGCCTGTCTTCATCTCTGCAATGCACCCATCGTGGAGTACAGCACCACCAATTATCTGCACCCAACATACCAATTGGAAAGAACTAAAATCACAAGAACCAGCTCCTATAGTACATTTCAACCCTGAGGAAGCAAAGCTGAGTACCTGGACATCAAAATGCCGCATCCCCAACGTCCTCCTAGCTGCCTCCCTCACAACGGCAAACGCCTCTGGACCTCAAAAACAAGCACGAGCACATCAAGCAATAGCACAATTGACCCAGAAGAGACTCACATCACTGCAATGTGGAAACTGGCAATCGTACCGGCCTGGACGTCGGCGAGCGTCTCCCCACGCGCAAGCCGGGCACGGAATTCCCCCGTCTTGGCCTTCAGCTGCACGCAAGCCCACAAATAGCCCCATCAGCCACACCATGAAAAGTGAAAAGCGTCACCAAAAGCTACATCGAGAATCCCATCCGCTGGCGGTGTCCCGCCCAGCACGGCACCTGTTCGTCGGAGAGCCTGCGAAGCGCCGGCTCGAGCGCGCCGACGGAGTCGACCAGGCGGCGGTAGTCGCGCACCACCCAGGAGTTGAGGCTGCACAGGTCTTTCCATGACCCCGCGGCCTTGGAGGCCGCCGGCGCGGGGGCGGGGGTGGCTGCGGCCGCGCAGGAGAGAGGGGGCGGCTTCTTTGTCCTGGGGAAGGAGGTGGCTCCTGGGAGGGGATTGGTATTGCGCCTGCGGAGGAGGCGAGGGGTCGGGGTCGGGGCGGGGAGGAGGGAGGTGGAGAGAGCGGCGGCGGCGGCGGCCATGGGTGTCGGCCGGGTTGGGATGGGCAAAGCAGAGGGAAGAAGAAGAGATTACTTACACGTGGGCCATGCGCTGTGTCTTACAGGCTGGGCCCACATGGAAGGGAGATGGGTGCTGTCGTCTGACTCGTGAGACTAGGCGTAATTACCATTTTTACGTCAACCTTGAGCAAAGGCGTAAAGTCTGGATTGAAAACAAGTGGCAGGGAAAAACTCTCGGAAAAAGAGAGGGCAAATGATATTGAGCTCCCAAGTCCCAAGCACACTGTAGGAACACCAAGAGGCGCAGTTCACGGTTTCAATGAGCAAGCATCCATGTTTCATATCCAAGACGAGCAAGCATTCTTATTTTTTTTAAAAAAAAGTTACCAAAAAGAAATACCGATTAAAGAACTGTCGAAAAATTAACATTGACATGGCGTATGGATATGAATTTGACCGTTGGATTATATTACAATGTATTTTTTTATAATTAACTAAATGCCATAGGAATAGGAATAGCCTTTTAGGCGAATCTACACACATTAATTTCCACTTACCAGATCAAATTAGTCATTAACATATTGCTGGTCAAATTCAACTTTCTGGATACACACACAAAAAAAAATGACAACCAAATACAAAGTTTCTTAAGCAAAACGAAATCAGAGACTCCTGGAGTCCTGGTATGGACGTGGGAGATGCCTCATACATGAAGGACATCAAGCCAGTCCAGAATTCACTCCGATCAGTGACTAAACAGAACCTCTGGTCTCGGCACCAGGCGCAAGTTTATAGATTTAGATCAAACACAAGGCATAAATGACATGGCGGAGCACTTAAATCACAGCAGTATTTTTGCAAACCAATTTGCTTAAGTAAATGTCCTATGCCACCTCGGTCGCTCGCACTCGCTCAATCCATGTTCAGTAACCACTTAAGTACTGAACTGAACCACCAAAACAGAGCAGCAACCTGAAGAAAACGAAACCAGCGAGACGTTTAGGAGTCGTGTTGCCAGATGGCCAACAAAAAAGCAACAGCATAAACACATACCTTGTGCAGTGGATCTCTCATTGCAGCTAGCATCGAAGCCTTCAGCCAGCGAATTTATTGACCTTTGTGAAAACAATTCTTTGCCAAAAGTTTTTCTCAGTCGATTCAACGATAACCTTTCTAATCTGGCTAATCTTCATAAGTTCTTCCTTGCATTCATTTGCTTCAGGTTCATGCTTAAGCATGTCTATAAACTCATCTGCGGTATCTACCAAATATAATTCCTCAAGGGCTCTAAGGAACCTGATGCCATGAGGAACACGCTTCAGCTCTGGACAGTATGAAAGCTCTAGCTCAACAAGGTTTTCTAGTGCATCTTCTGCTATTTGGACATGGTTCAGTTGTGGAGCTCCCCCTAATACCAGCTTTTTGAGTTTAGGAAGACCAGATATGTACACTTTCTTCCCATCATATGCATTAACAAGACGAAGAAAACATAACTCGTTCAACACAACAAGGCTAGAAAACGGATCTTCATCAAGTTTGGAGCCTTTCAGAGTCAAATGAGTGAGGTTATTAAGGCGCGACCAGGATGAGAGAATCTGAGCCATCTGCTTCTTTTCCAGCTGTCCTTCAAGTTTAAGTTTTGAAAGAGTTTCTGGCAACCGCAGTGCTTCCCATGGTAATACTTCATTTTCGTTTGATGCAGCAATTGTCAGATGGACAAGATGGTTCATGTTCATGATAGCACTGCATAACTTTAAGGAGTGCTCACTTGTCACATCACTAACTCCAAACGTTCTTAACTCCGTCAAAGCTGCAACATCAACTATAGTTTCTAAGCTTGCTTTAATCTTTTGCAGAGCATACAGCCCAGTCAAGTTTCTTATGCCCCTAGGAATCTTAGTTCCAACAAGAGATATAAGAGGCCCACCTCTGGGCCTTGCACCTGCGTACAGGTACCTCAGCTTCTTTAGTTTTGCTACATCCTTTGGGAAACTTAGCAAAGCAGTAAAACGTACATCCAGTACTTCCAAGTTCTGTAATCTTCCAAGTGCCTCAGGTAGATTAATAATACCAGTATATCTAAGACCCAAAAGACGTAGATTAAACAAGCTGAAGACCACATTAGGCAACAATTTGATTTGAGTACATTGCAGGTCCAATGTTGACAGCATTTTGGAAGAATGAAGGATGTGGGCCAACAAATCAATATCAACGAATCTCATAGAAGCATGGATTGCACGGAGATGTGTTACACCAAATTGACTCAAGGGCGCAACACCGGTGCTTTGTATTGACAGACGACGTGCGCCATCTACCGAAAATGTCCCAGAACCCTCATAAACTTTACCAAAGCATTCTTTCTCCGCTTTGTCAAGGGCTAGATGGCGTAAGATATCATGCATTCGAAAACATTTCACCCGTCCAAACTCATTCTTCTTTATGACTTGTAGCAGGCTCCGATTTACAAGCTCATTCAAGAAACCTTCTGCCACTTGTTCAAGTGTTTTGTTCTCTTTTTCCTTGATGAATCCAGCAGTAATCCAGTGCCTTATTATCATCCGCCTTTTCAAAGTATAATCCTCTGGAAGTATTGCACAATGTAAGAAGCAATTCTTCAATTCATAGGGGAGATCCTCCAAGCTGACTTTCAGAACAGTATCAACACCAGGGATCACGTTTTTAATTGACTGCAACTCTAACTTCTCATACACATTTTCCCATTCAGGGTGAGTTGGGGGCTTGCAAGATAGTAGGCGGCCTATGCATGCAATCGCAATAGGCAAGCCTTCACACCTTTTTAAGAACTTTTCGGCTAAATCCCATAACTCCAAAGGGCACCCTTTTTCATCGTTGTTACAAAATGCTAGCTTGCAGAATAGCATATAAGAGTGATATTCTTGTAGTGGTTGCAGCTCAATTGCACAGTTATTAGTCGCCAATGATGCAACCTCAGATAATCTTGATGTGAGAATAAATCGGCTGGTACAATTAGTCGGAAAGACAGGCATGATACTATTTATCCACACATCTTGCTCCCAAACATCATCCAAGACCAAGAGAAACCTTTTACCTTCAAGATGTTTACGGATGACATCAACTACTCTTCTCATATCCATATTGCTAGAGTCTATTGAGGTACCAAACTCAATAGCAATTTTCTTCAGCAGGTCCTCAACTTGGTAACTCTTGGACACAATTACCCATGCAGCAGTGTCAAACTCCGTTTTCACAATCTTATAGACATGATCAACTAAAGTAGTTTTCCCAACTCCACCCATCCCCCAAACTGTGCTGATTTTTCTGTTCGTTTCTTCCAAATCACCTACAAGCCACCACTTGAGCCTGGCTGCATGATCTGTAATACCCATTAGATCTTCTTCCCTTGCAGAATACAAAATTTGATTGGTGGAGTTGACATGATGATCACCACTCCAGGAGTATCTCAGCAGTCCTGGGATGACATAACGGTCCCTCCTTCTTGTAGTGTCCTCAAGCTCGGCATTGATATCATGGAGTTTGAGAGCTAGACGACGCCACACCTTGACATGTTTGATCCTCTTCTTCATCTTGGCTGCAAAGCCTCCATGCTTGTTGTCCTCAAGCTTATATATGAACTCATCAACAACATCCTCGATCTGGAAAGATAGTTCCCGAATCTTGTTGACGAAGATGCCAGTTGTCTCGTCTGTATCCTTGAACTTCTCTGAGTCGCGTAGGTAGGCCCTCATGCTCCCCAGCTCCACCTCGGCTTTACGGATTTCACCGAAGAGATCCTTGAGGGCAGAAGCTTCCTTCCAAAGCAAGGATGCACCATAAGCTGCTGCCTCGTTTGCCAAGGCCACGCCGAACTTGCCGATCAGCACTCCCACAACAGCCTCTGCCATGATGGTTGTGTCAGCTTGCTTGAGTGCTCAGGGTCGTACGCACATGGCTGAGAAAGAATAGATTTGATAAATCAGTTCAATTTGCAAAGGTAGCTTTCTGCTCAACAATCCGAACCTCCAAAGCAAGATTTCAAACTTCAAACTGATGAAATTTGGCAGAGGGTTACGAGAACATATAGGAGGTGAAAACAACTCTGTGGTTGCAGATCTGTCCTCGTCGAAGTGATAGTAAATTTCGACAAGTCAAGGCGGTACATCTAGCTAGCAACAATGCTTCAGCCCCAGAGGCCAGCGTTCAACGATAGACAGTGGGGCATGGACAAATCAATTCAAGCTGTGTATGCTTTACTTCCAAACCTAAATCTCACAAATCAAGTCAATTTCCTGAACCTGTTTGCAGCTTAAACAATCTGAACTTGCATACTAATACTGAACAAACTTGAACGGATGAAATTTGACAGAGAATTATTACCTGAATTTGAGAAAGCTAGAAAAGCAAGCATGCATACGTTGCAGATCAGACACGTTTAACCTGGATGCAATCGGTGGAGTTGCATCTGGCTAGCAATGATTCTGCAGGGTCAGGGGATGATGACCAGCGACCGACAGCTATAGGCTTATGAGAGACAAGTAGAGATACATCATGTGGCTTCATGGAAATATGGAATGGAGACGAGAAAAAATCTCGTGTAGACGTGTAGTACTAGCGGCTGTTGAAAGCCGCGGTAAAGTCTTCTTTGATAGCTATGTGATCACACCAATGTCCTAACAAAAAGGTATGGGTTGAAAAATCTGCATGGGTCCTGTAGTTAACTGACATGTATTTCTTAGAAAACATAGAGGAAATACACTAGTGGCTAGAACAAATGAAATGTGACATAAGAACTAGACTCCAACAACCAGTTGACTAGAAGAAAGCGATAGACTTGATTGTTTAGGGTAGAGTAATACTGTTCACATGAAACCCAGCAGTTAATCAGTGACCACACAACCGAAAGCATCGCACAAGGCTTAACTGATTACTGACATGGAACCATCACAGCAGGCCAAGCAAGGCAGCAACCCTGAAGAATATATATGATAAATTAAACAGATATTATAATACTAATACGGTAATACCGCGTATCCACTTACTACCAGCCCAGCAAGCTGCATAAAACTAATACCTTATTTAACAAGAGCAAGCCAAGGTAGTTAAAAAATGCTTTACTCATAAAACTTGCAGGAAAGAGCACCAACTGAAAAGTATACCAGGTTCAGTGAAACTAGGTATGACAGGTTTTCAGTCAAATGAAAACTAAACTCCACAATTCTTGTTACAGACCTTGGAGATGTCTCAAGCAGTGAATTCTTTCCCATATGTTTTCCTTAGTTAATTCACCACCAACCATTTTTTTTACACAACGGGCGAACTCAAATTTAATCACTACTACTAAGCAATGAAATTACAAGTGAACACTTCACTATATAGAGTTCTCCATGCGCACCAGGCGGGCACGGAACTCTGCCATCTTCGCCTTCAGCTGCACGCAAGCCTATACACATCCTAATCAGCCACACCGAGAGAGGCAATAGCATCGCCATATAAAACATTCAAGACTACGAAATTGATCAAGATCAGCGGGGCATAAGCACCTCATGGCCTCGCGACAACCAAGTACTTTCCAAGACTGAGCAAGTACTCGAAAGCACTCGAAAATGTACTTGGTGGACTTGGCAAGTACTCGGTTGATAACAAAGCTCGACGATGAAGCGCTTGGAGGCTTGTTGGAGGTACGACCATGGGCCTACAAGGACGCATGGATAATCTCTGAAGGAGTCGTACCAAGCGTGAAGACTACGAGTAGAGTACCGCAAGGACTCTCCTCGTTATGGAAACTAGTCGTATGATTTGTAAACTACTTGGATTGACTTGTAAAGCACTCTACGAGTTGTATTAGGTTAGGATTCTACTCAGAACCGACCTTGTAACCCTGCCTTCTGTGTATATAAGGCTGGGCAGGGACTCCCTCAAAAAGAACACGTACCATTGAATACAAACCACCATACAGGACGTAGGGTATTACGCTATCTCGGCAGCCCAAACCTGTCTAAAATCCTGAGTCTCTTGGCCTTTGCGTTCCTGATCTCGGCGAAACCCCACCTGAAATCTACTACCTCGGGATACCCCTCGGTAGGATCGACAGTAGAACACCGACAGAGTGTCCTGACTGGTGCACTCGGCAAACAGAGGAGGTTTGCCGAGTGTCGGATCTCGGACACTCGGCAAAGCCCAGGTGTTTGCCGAGTGCCAGATCGCGGGCACTCGGCAAACAGCAGGCCAACGGTCATGTACCCCCTCACCCACACTTAGCCACACACATGCACAGCTCCCCGGCCAGCTCCTCGTCGCCGCCGTCCCCACGCGCCGCCGCCGCAGGCACCCCGCGCCGCCATCCCCACGCGCCGCCACCGCACGCCCCACACATCGCCGTCGCACGCCCCCCGCGCCGTCGTCCCCGTGCGTGGCCGCCGCCTCCTCCCCGACCGCCACCGTCGTCCTTGGCCGCGCCTCCTCCCCGGCGCCACCGTCCCCGTCGCCGCCATCCCACGTGCCGCGCCTCCTCCCCGGCGCCACCATCCCCGTCGCCGCCATCCCACGTGCCGCCGCCGCACGCACCCCGCGCCGCCGTCCCCACGCGCCGCCGCCGCACGCTCCCCGCGCCGTCGTCCACCCGCGCTGCCGCACGCCCGATTGATGGAGAAATTGTCATGAGGATGGGAGGAGGCAAGAAGCATGGGAGGTACGCCCTCGGTGATAGCACACTCGACCCAGCCACTACTCCCACTCTGTCCCAGATTCGGGCAGGCAGCGCTAACCCGGACATACGTCAGGCGCCGACCGCTGCACACGTCGAATGCTTGTCCTTTCATGATTTTGGTGAGATGAAGTTTATTTTTGCTTAAACAATCCATGGTTAGGACTTTGCTCATGCGGTGACCTTTTTGATAAAAATCCACAATTTGCTCATGGCTTTGTCAATTGGATATATGTCTTCACCTTCTTGATGGCAATGCCCGTGTGACATGATGAACTAGCTTGTATGCCTCTTCTCTAACTTGTAGCATTTTGTATTGCTCATTGTATATTTGAGAAGCTTGTAGTTGCATTTTGTACATTTTGCCTTGATGTGTGCATTGTCAACAAGGGGGAGAATTTCTGGAGCATTTGGCAAGGGGGAGTCGCTGCTGAATTTAGAAGAAAGATTTTGCTCTAGATTTTGTCGAAATTGTGTGAGAGGTTGAAGTTTTTGCCCAAATGAAGTTTTCTGAAATTTTGCGAAGTTTCTGAGAGTTTGATCATTGGAATATCTTACTGGGCACATGTGGAGGTTTTCAAGTTGGAACGGCATCGTTGCGAGTCGATTTGTGAAATTTTGGGCATTTTCACTTTGGTCATCTGCCAGGGGCGGTTTAACCGCCCCCCCTGGGCGGTTTAACCGCCCCTGTGCTGAGAGCACAAGGTTTGTGATGGTTTGAGCCATTTTTGAGTGATTTTCGCACGCACAAGTTCACTTGTTCAGGGGAGTTGCATCTTTGCAGGGGGAGTGCTTTGAGAGTCCTGAAAAGTGAGTTGGAGGATTTGAAGTTTGTGGTTTGTGCTTTGTGCTTTTGCTCTTTTGCCGATGGTGTTGAGCCCTTTCGCTTCTTCTTGAAGGGTCGGCGTTTCTGGAGCTTTCTCTTGCAGAGTGACTTTGTTCTCGGCTTGTTCTTGCTTTTAGTCACTTGCTTGAGTCTTGTTTTCGATTCCTTTTATATTTTCTTTATATCAACGGTTACTATGTGTGTGTTGTCAATGCACTCATCAAGGGGGAGATTGAGGACCCGGTGTGTCCGAGGACCGGTGGATGGTCGCTTCCTGGTGTGATGAGTGATTGACAACGTGGTGTGGATTGACGTTTCCCTTGGCTAAGTATTGCAGGTGTAGAATGCGGCTTGGTTGCATTGGTGCAGGTGAAGAACAGGCGTGAAAGGTCTTAGCCATGGCGGCCTCCGAGGAGCGGAGAGACAAGTAGGCTTGGTTCGAGGGACCCGATGGCCGGTGGATCAAGTGCGGTTCACATGCTGGCAACAACGAGCAAGGGGACGTGGTTCCGGTGCGGGGTAGCGGCTCACAACCGAAGCTCGTACGCGGACGAGAAGCCGGCGCAAGGTGGCGGCTAACAACCGAAGTTTGCGCGCGGGGTTTGGTGATTTGGCCACAAAATCATCGGTGGACGGTTTCCCTTGGTTGGGCCTCAAAACCAAGGACCGAGGACTCGACGAGGTGGACTTGGGCAGCTGGGCCTGGCTGGGCTGTCAGGGGCGGTTTAACCGCCCCCCAGGGCCGGTTTAACCGCCCCCCCTGGGCTGGCCCAAGAACGGCGTCGAGGAGCTTCGATCCGGAGGACACGCGGCGTGACTGCAAGGCTTGCGTCGGAGGGAAGCTAGCTTGCAGTGGAAGGTGCCCGAGCCGGAAAATATCTGAAGACCAAATGTCAAACTTGCCCCTGAGGGGTATGTATCACTTAGGGGTAGTTTAGTCTTTAGGACACCACCACTTGGACTACTAATAGGCCATTTCAGGGCTGGTGGCTGTCATCTCTCTAGTTATCTCTTTAGGTTTTACTTTGAACTTGTTTTTCCCTTCATCCCCTCCACCTAGAACTACTTCGAATCATTCCTAGTTTGTATAGGTGAATTCATGGTTATGTGATTGAGTTTGTGCTGCTCATCTTTGTGCCATGATTTGATTTCCCGAGCTCCCTTTCCTTTTTCTATTTTCGTGGGTATTTTCGGAGCTATTTTTGGGGGATTTTCGTTCTTCTTGTTCCCGAGCGTTTTCTCTCGGATTTCTTTGGGGGATTCACGTATGAGTGCCTTGTGCCTCTTTTGCTGGTGATCCTTTGCCCCCAAACGCCGAGAATCGCTCTGGATTTGAGATTTTCGGGATGAACTCGAGGTCATGGTGTTCTTCGCGAGATCTGCGATTCCGGGAGTTGTACTGAGTTAGAGGCCGAGATCTTTTGGGAAAACACTCCACTGGAGGTCTAGATCATCTGACCAAAATCTCGCCTCAAGAGCTCAAGCGGTTTGGGAGATCCACTTTTGTTTTGACTTTTTCCCGAGGCTCCCAGGCCCGGGCGGTTTAACCGCCCCCCCTGGCCGGTTTAACCGCCCCCCCTGGGTGTGTTAGATCGAGCCGAGTTTCGGGTCGTTTTGGTGTTCGTTTCGATTGGTTCGAGTTCCGCTGCTCGTTTCTTGCTCCTAGGGTCAGTAGCTTGACAGTGGCTACGTGATCTTGGCAAGATTGCTCTCGGAGGTTTCGGAGTTGGTTTGGGAGAATAGCCGGATTGTTTGGAAAGATTTTTTATCGGCTCCCATTCACTCCCCCCCTCTCTGGTCGCCGTTTCGGTCCTTCAATCCAGCTTCAAATCCCACTCAAATAAATCCAATAAAGTCATTAAGACCCAAATCACAAATGCAAGATGAATTTTGTAAACAATGCACATTTTATTTTACTAAGAATTTTAGGAAGGGAAGAATTAATCCTTAATTTGAAAAAGGATTTTATGAGAGCAAACAATTCACCAAAATTTCAAATTACTCCTCAAATAACTTTCATTAATAACATTCAAAATTTTCGGGTCGTTACAGTCTCGCCCCCTCATGAGAATCTCGTCCTCGAGATTTAGGCCATTTCCTCCTCCTGCTCAAACAGCTGTGGGTACTCCTTCCTGAGATCTGACTCCTTCTCCCATGTTGCTTCTCTTTCCGTGTGGTTGCTCCAAAGAACATTGCAGTATGGAATCGATGTCCGTCGAGTTTCCTTCTCCGCTCTTGCAAGGATCTTTACGGGATACTCCAAGTACTCCAAAGTGTCTTGTAAGTCCAGAGCTTCCATGTGGACTTCTTCCTCCGGAACACTCAAACACCTTTTGAGTTGTGAGGCGTGAAACACTGGGTGAAATCCTTTCAAGCTTTTTGGCTGTTCCAACCTGTAGGCCAGCTTTCCAACTCTCTGAATGATCTTGAAGGGGCCTACAAACCTCGGCGACAACTTCCCTCTCATGTGGAACCTCCTAGTTCCTCGAAGTGGTGACACTTTCAGGTACACGTAGTCATTCACTGCAAAGCTTAGTTCCCTCCTCCTTTTATCGGCATAACTTTTTTGCCGACTCTGAGCTATCCTTAGGTTTTCTCTGACCTTGGCAATGTTCTCTTCTGCTTCTTTAATCATGGCTGGTCCAAAGAGTGTTCTTTCTCCCACTTCTGACCACATCAAGGGTGTTCGACACTTCCGGCCATAAAGAGCTTCAAAGGGGGACATCTGTAAACTAGCCTGATAGCTGTTGTTGTACGAGAACTCTGCATAAGACAAGCTCTTCTCCCAATCTGAACCATAAGTCAGAACACAAGCCCTCAACATATCCTCCAAGATCTGGTTGACCCTCTCGGTCTGTCCGTCTATCTGAGGGTGAAAAGCAGTACTGTAGTCGAGTTTCGTACCAATTGCCTTGTGCAAACTCTTCCAGAACTCCGCTATGAACTGTGGTCCCCTGTCGGACACGATACTCCTAGGTGCTCCATGCAATTTCAAGATGTTGTCCACGTAGAGACCTGCTAGTATGTCCGTGGAATGTCTGGCCTTGACAGGAACGAAGTGTGCTATCTTGGTGAGACGATCCACTATAACCCAAATGGAGTCGTTTCCTTTCTGAGTCCGTGGTAAGCCAACTATGAAATCCATGGAGATGTCTTCCCACTTCCACATTGGAATTTCCAAAGGTTTAAGCAGTCCAGCTGGTCTTTGATGTTCAGCTTTCACTCTTCTGCATACATCACAACGGGCCACATAGTCTGCTATCTCTAGTTTCATGTCTTTCCACCAGAACCTGGTCTTCAAATCCTGGTACATCTTTGTACAACCAGGATGGATTGAGTACTTGGACTCGTGAGCTTCCTTCAAGACAGTGTTACGGATTTCCTGATCCTTGGGCACACAAATTCTGTTCTTCAACCAGAGAGTTCCCTGCTCATCCACTCGATGGTCAACAAACTTGCCTTGCTTCATATGTTTCAGTATCCCTTTGATTTCTGGGCAAGTCTCTTGAGCTTTGCAAATTCTGCCCTCCAAGTCATAAATCACTTGCATCTCGTGAAGCTGCCCTTGCTCTATGATTTCGAGCTGACACTCTTCCATTTCCTTGTATAGCATCGGCGGCTCCTTCTTTACCATCAAGGTGCTACAGTAGGCTTTCCGACTCAAAGCATCTGCCACAACATTTGCTTTTCCGGGGTGGTAATGGATCTCCAAATCGTAGTCTTTGATCAGCTCCAACCATCTTCGTTGCCTCATGTTCAGCTCTTTCTGAGTGAAGAAGTACTTGAGACTCTTGTGATCGGTGTAAATATCACACTTGTTTCCCATCAGGTAGTGCCTCCAAATCTTCAGAGCATGAACCACTGCAGCTAACTCCAGGTCATGTGTCGGGTAGTTCTCCTCGTGCTTTTGAGCTGTCGAGAGGCATATGCGATCACCTTGCCTTCTTGCATCAATACACATCCCAAGCCTTGCCTGGAAGCATCACAGTACACCACGAAATCCTTCTTGACATCTGGCAGCGTCAACACTGGGGCTGAGGTAAGCTTGTCTTTCAGGGTTTGGAAACTTTTCTCACACTCCTCTGACCACACGAACTTGGTGTTGCTCTTTAGCAGCTCTGTCATAGGCTTCGCTATCTTGGAGAAGTTTTCGATGAACCTTTGGTAGTATCCTGCTAGACCCAAGAAACTCCGGATCTCTGTCACGCTGCAAGGCTGTGTCCACTCTGTCACTGCTTCGATCTTGGTCGGATCAACGGCTACCCCTTTAGCTGACAGCACGTGACCAAGGAAGGCCACTTCCTCCATCCAAAACTCACACTTGCTGAACTTAGCATAGAGTTGGTTCTTCCTCAGCTTCTCCATCACAATCCTCAGATGCTCTTCATGCTCTTCAGCAGTCTCCGAGTAGATCAAAATGTCATCAATGAAGACCACTACAAACTTGTCGAGCTCCTCCATAAAGACTTTGTTCATCATGTTCATGAAATAGACAGGAGCATTTGTTAGTCCAAAGGAAACGACTGTATACTCATAAAGCCCATACCGAGTAGTGAAAGCCGTCTTTGGGATGTCTGACTCTCGGATCTTCATCTGGTGATATCCCGATCTCAAGTCAATCTTGGAGAAGTACTTGGCTTTTCTTAGCTGATCCAGCAAATCATCAATTCTGGGCAAGGGATACTTGTTCTTGATTGTGACTGAGTTCAAGGTGCGATAATCCACGCACATCCTCTGAGTGCCATCCTTCTTGTCCACGAACAAGACAGGTGAAGCCCATGGCGAAACACTTGCACGGATGTAACCCTGATCAAGCAACTTCTTCAACTGGGTCTTGAGCTCTTCCAACTCTCCAACTGCCATTCTGTACGGTCTCTGTGCTACGGGACCGGTACCTGGGATGAGATCAATTACAAACTCAATGTCTCGGTCCGGTGGCGTACCTGGTAACTCATCCAGGAATACATCTGGGTACTCACAAACAACTGGTACCTCCTCAAGGGTCTTCTCAGCTAAGGAACAAATCATGGGAGCTGTGTGGGGGTAGGTTGGTGTGAACCTGATCCTCTCACCATCTGGGTGTGTCAACTCTACGTAGCGTGGATCACAAGAAATCACCCCCTTGTGCTTTGACATCCAATCCATCCCAAGTATCACATGGATTCCCACTGACTCCAGAACTGTCAGGTCTGTCGGAAAAAATCGCTGCTCAATAATGATGTGAACATCTCTGCACATATGAGTGCTCCTCTTCTTACCCAGGGGAGAACTAGTAATAATAGGCCTTGGCCGGGGTGTAAGGGGGAGAGACCTTTGACTAGCAAACTCCGAAGAAATATACGAGCGAGAAGCACCGGTATCGAACAAAACAGAAGCTTTGGTGGAATCGACAAGAAACTCACCGAGGGTGACGTCGGGTGCGGTCGCAGCGTCCTCAACTGTCAGGTGGTGAAGCTTTCCTCGCGTGGCCGGTGGTGTGGTCCTTGCGGGTGTACGCTGCTGTTGTCCTCCTGGAGCAGGTGTAGAAGCCTTGGCGGGAGTCTGGTACTGCTGGTTTCCTGTCCTGAGCTTCTGCGGGCACTCGTACGACTTGTGGCCAGGCTGGTGGCAAGCGACGCAAGTCGGTATAGCACCTCCTGTAGGGGCAGCCTGTGGTGGCCTCTGTCTCTGGAAGCTGGTACCTCCTCCGCTCCCTCCGGCGGGGTAGCGGGACTGCTGAGCTGGTGGCGGAAAAGTACGAGGCCTCTGCTGTGGCGGTGGAGCGGCGTTGAACCTCTGCTTCTGAAAGGGTCCCGGCCTCTGCTGCTCAGGCCTTCTCTTCCTCTCCTATTGGCGACTCTCCTCACACTGCTGTCGGATCCTCTCTACTCTGAGTGCCTTCCCAACCAGCTGGTGTAAAGTGGTCACCTCGTGAGCCTCCAAGTGTAGCCTCATCCCCTTGTGTAGTCCCTTCCTGAAATAGTAGATTTTCTTCTTCTTGGTGTTGCTCTCATCGGGTGCATACCTCATCAACCGCTGAAACTGGTTGGCGTACTCTTGCACAGTCATCTTCCCCATCTTCAGGTTGCAGAACTCCTCAACTTTCTGATCCATAACTGCTTTTGGAATGTGGTGCTCACGGAAGGGCTCAACGAACTCATCCCACAAGATCTCAGCGGGGTTCTCGTGAGAGTCACAGTAACTGTCCCACCAAGCACGAGCAGTGCCAACGAGCTTGTGAGCGGCAAGCGTGACGCACTCAAAGTCGTTGCACGTGGTGAGATCCAGCTTCTTCTCCACTTCACGCAACTAGTCGTCTGCATCCATGGGATCATCTGAGTGGTCAAAGGTAGGCGGGTGAAGCTTGTGGAAGCTCTCAATCTTCCTGGACAGTGTCTCCTCCTGCGGAACCCTGGGACCCCTCTGCAAGTTTTGTTGAATAGCATTTGCCATCATCTCCATCACCCTGGTCTGGCCGGCCATCACTTCAGGCAAGGATCGGTGGTGGCGGCGGTTGCTTGTTGACCTTCCTGCTGGTTGTTCTGCTCTTGCTGGTTCTCTACCCCTTCAGCATCTTCCGTGCTGTCCTTCACCCTGTTGCTCCAAGTGAAGCCTCGGCCTGAGGTCCTCGTCCTCCACGGCCTTGCCACCACGTCCTCGACCTCCTGCTCGGCCACCATGGGCAGCTCGCCGACCACGGCCTCCACGAACCCCTCGGACTGGCTCAATCCTCGTTGGCCACCTCGTTGAACCTATTGAGGAGCCGTTCGGACCTCCTTAGCGACATCTGTTCCAAAAAGTTTGATGGGTCATGAGTGAGGTTGTCGAGTACATAAGAGCAAGTTTACTAAAAAACAGGGCGGAAAATTAATGGAGTATTAAGCTAACAAACTAGTACAATTTCACACAGAGAATAAGAAGCATAAGATCCATTAAAACCATGAAACTCCATATCACTCTTACATGGGCACCATACAAAAGATGTGTATCTCGAGGCCAACTCCAAGACCTTCAAAGATTACACGGCAACATGACTACATCGACATTACATCATAGGTGGACTGCTACGTTATTACATGAAAGGGGAGCACCGCTCGACCCGCTAGACCTGCTAACTGCTCATGACTGCTACACCTAAAACATCTCAATCCTAAGTGCTGAATCCATCCTCCTCCGGCACGTCACCTCCGACGTACCACGGCTCTGACTCAAGGCCCTCGTAGTACTCTGGCTCGCTGTCAGGTGAGTAGTCTGGCACCTCTATCTGCGAAGGGCCGGCCTCGAGGTCGTGGATGGTCTGACCCCACTTGTACACAAGGTGCGGTTCTTGAAGCAAGTCAGACAGCCGCTCAACAATTCTCAACATCTCCTGAGTGGGTATCAAGATCTCCGGTATCGCTGCTGAAAAGGGACACTGGGACTGCGGTAGCACAAAGCTCTCAACCCTGGGCTTCTTCCTGAGGATCGCCGGCTATCCCTTACCTGCTTCCTTGATCTCCAACACTCTCTTCCGGTCTGACCTCCTCCAGGCGGTTGCAATCCTGTTGGCTTTGTCTTGGTGGTAGTACAGCTGAGCTGCGAAGAAGGAAAGGTTCTCCTCATTCCATTTCAGTCTTTTCTTGAGTTTCTGAATTTCCTCAACCCCCTCCATCACCTTGTCGCTTAGGTCATCTGCCAACACGTCCTTGTCCTGGAGTAAGGATTCTTTGTTCAGGAGGGCCTGTTCCTTGTTGTGTACCTCGGCTTCCAAGAGCGCATTCCTTGCAGTGAGCGTGGCGTTCTTGTAGTTGGCGGCGATCACCTGAGCCTGTAGAGTCTGCAACTGCTGCTCCAAGTCCTCTACCTTGACAACTTCCTCGTTCCACCCGTCACGAAGCATCTCCACTGAGGTGTCACACGTACGAAGAGCTTGATCCTATGCGTGAAGGCAGCGTCGGGCAACTCTGAGCTTCTCATCGGGCTCGTTGTGGATCTCCCTCAGGTTCCTCAGTGCTTCTCCCTGGTAGTTGGGTCCCAACAGTGCCTTGGGCAGGTGGCCGTACGGCGTGTCCTGAAGCTTGGTCTGGAGTCGAGCGAGTACCTCCCGAAGTGTGCGGCGAGCGGTAGTCTGCACGGCGTCCGCCATGTTGGTCTCGAAGGCGATCTCGCGTATCGGTACCAGCTCCGGAACGCGGGGGTCCTCCGGGATATTGGTGTGGATGCGGGTCCACCCTCCTCTTCCTGTCCCGGGTGGGGTGCGCTGCGTCACACCCGTGAAGATGACCTGGCTGGTGTCAACCCCGGCACGCTCGAGGGTCTCGAGAAGCAGGTCAGCGAACCCTCCGAAGCCTCGGGCGCTGGTCTTCACTTGAACAAACTCCATCGGCATCTGCGGACACGTAGTTAGAAGGTAGTTAGTAAGTTAGAAAGTTAGTAAAAATCAAGGGGTTATATAAAGATTTCAAGGATTCATATTAGAGTCAAGGAGCATATATGCTCAATTCAAGGATTCATAGTTTAGGCTTGTCCTAAAGCTACTCGACCATTGCTAGGGCTCGTCTTACGGTCAAGTATGGCTCTGATACCACCTGAAACGACCCGAAATCCCATTTCTAAGATTCCAAGCCTCTGCACCTCAGTGATAGTCCCAGGAAGTGGCTATCACGTGCAAACCCTGTCTCAAGTGATACATATCCATACAACACAGAGATAAAGAGAGTAGTAACCATGAATTTATTACATTAAGTCTGGTACATCAAATGGCACATGCCGGTACAAGTCCGTCTGGACTAAATCATGAAAGGTAAAACATCCTACGAAGCGATCTATGCGGAAGCGGTGAAGTCCATGCCCTCCGGCCAACTTGAGCGTCAGGTCGAGCACCTAGTCTTCGAACTCATCGTTGAGAAAGTCGTAGTCGGGTTCATCATCACCAGCGTCCACACCATCTACCCGAGAAGCGGGTAGGCCATGTCAACTCCCAAAAGCAGCAAGCCAAGGAGATAAAAGAAATCATCTACGTGCACGGGTAACCTATATCTGGCTGTGGAGGTTTAAGCAGCGCGGCAGCATATCAAGGAATGCAGAAGCAATAGCAAGTATCCCAATAGTAACCATCTCTAGGGGTCAACACCCCCAACACCATGCTAGACCACCACCCGTGATCCAGCCCCACTCTCATCTGCGATGCGGAGTACTCCAACCCCTCCGCATCTCAACGGCATCAGCCGGGCTCACCACTCGAGGGAGAGAAGCAGCACAAGAAAAGTCTAGTCAGCAAGAGAGATCAGAGGATTGTCCATACCAGTGGACACGGACTATAGCTATAGGTTTAACTCTGCAGAGGTTGTAAAGTACTACCCGGGCGCTCACCAGGTGGAGCGACCAACCTAGCAAAACTGCCTACGGTCGAGGACTTGAGTGTAGGTAAGGCTCTCCGGCTTCTCCGAGTCAGGGACCGTCTTCAACTGTAGGGCACACCTCGCCAGTTGTCGAACCTCGGAGCTGTGAAGCCACCCTATCAAGGAGGGTTGTCGGGCACTTCCGGTAGGCAAGCGAAGCTCTAAACCTCCATACACTGAACCGCCAATCCTCCTGCCGGCTGAGCCAAAACTACAAACTGAATCCTGGGCCGTACCGCATGGCCACTTTGGGCGAATAGCACCCACGAGAAGTAATCCAAAGATCAAGGTCTGCCGACTCGGTCCTAAATTGCAGAGAGCGGGCACTCTCCAAACAAAAGGTGCTGAGCACTGCGCCGAAGCGCTACGAGTACCCGCTATAGGTACCCCTCCCCAACACCTCAAAAGACAAAGTCTCAAACATGAGCCCGCCATAGGCAACAGTGTAGGGTGCTCCCCGAGAGACACCCCGACAGGGTACGTGAGAAGTACCAACTGGCCCGCTCCCGCGAAAAACACATCAAGGAGTATCCACAAGACTCACCGAAGACGCACGCCAAGAATATCCTCCCATCCCAATCATAGCATCATGCATATCATCCATAACACAAAAGGCCGTCATGATGATAAAGTGAACTAGCCGGTGTGGAAGGCTAGCTCACGCGTAGGACAACAAGGAACATGATATAAAAATAAGGCCGTGCATGGTTCATCAATAAGGCGTCAAAGCATCAAACAAGTGCGCTAGCGTCTAAGCATGCGGGGAGCTAAGTGATTGAGAGTTGACATGACACCTTGTCTTTCTTGGAAGCTGTCCTCCGGGTAGTAGTCGGGGTCTTGAGAGTCCTCCTCACAGTAGCTCGGGTCTGATACGATTAAAATACAGCGTATAAATATAAAGTCGAGCATTACATCTATAGCAATTAAATCCAATTAAATACCAGGAAGATCCAAGAGACTTCAAACTAGTTACAAACAGCACGAGCTCGATTTTACGGATTTAATGCAACTGGTTTCATAGTTTTCGGAGGTACGATGAATTAGTTATGAATTTTTGAAGGTTAAAAGGGGCTGAAAACTATTTATTAAAAGAGTTAATTCGGATTAAAGGCGCCAGGGACCTATCTGTAAGTATTTCTGGGGAAGGACCAAATTGTAAATATTAAAAGGACCTAATTGTAATTCCAAGAAAGTTCAGGGGTGTTTTTGTAAAAAGGTCAGGGGTCCGGGTTTGCTGACGTCAGCGTGGGCCCTGCTGACATCATCATTGACTGGGTCAACGGTCAAGGCTGACGAGGGACCAGGTTGTGATTTTGGTAAAAACCAGGGGTTTTCCTAAAAGATTGCAGGGGCTTAGGTGAAAAAGGGCCGGATCTAATGTGGCTGTTGGCGCTGGGATCTGGTGCGGCAGATTGGTGTGGTCTACGGTGTGGCTGCAGCATGGGAGCAACACGTGGCGAGGCTGGGTTGGCCGGGATCTGGTGTGGCCATGGGGATCCGTGTGGTCGTACGGACACGGGCTGCTGTGTGGCTCTAATCCTATTGGTGGATCTAGGCGTGGCCGGTGGCGAGCGGCGGGGCTGCGGCGGCTGGCGGCACTGGCTGGAAATTAAAGAGGAGGGGCGGCGGCTCACAGTGGTGAAGAACGGCGGCGAAGTCGAGACGGAGACGGCGGCGCTGAGGAAGACCCGGCGGCTGCGATTCCTTCTCCGGCGAGGCGGCGAGCTTCGGCTTGGCGGCGCTCCGGCTTTTTCTCCTGCGAACGGCTCCGGCCTCCTTGCTTCGCGGTGGCCTTCGGCTTCAGGGCGTGGCGCTCCGGCCTCTTCTCCCCTTCCCTTCCTTCTTCCCGCGAGCTTCTCCCTCTTCTCCTTGCTCTCCCCTTCCTCCCTCTACTCCCCAACTCCTCCCTTCTCTTCCTCTCCCCCTCTCGGTCTTGGCGGCTAGGTGAAGGGCGAAGCCCTAGATGGTTGAGGAGAGGAGGCTGAGGGGCTCCCCTTTTATAGCCGGGAAGGGCGCTAGGGTTTGGGCGCGGCACGGCTAGGGTTTTGCCCGGCCGGGGGCAGCTCGGGGATTTCACCGGGCCGGAAGAGTCCGGAAGTCCGAGCCCTAGGGTTTGGGCGCCTTGGTGGCTAAGGAAACGCCGCGGTGGCGGCCAGCGCGGTGCGGTGACGCGACGGGACCGAGGTGGTGGCGCGCGGTTGGCTCGGCGAGGCGGAAAGGCGAGTGCGGGGCCGCGCCATGCTGTAAAGGGGTGACGCGGCGGAGGTGGAAGATGCACAGGAGCGGTGGCTGATGAGCGAGTACCCGCGTGTCAGTGAGAGGAGGCGCGCGTGCGGTTGTGGCGTGCAGGGCCGCGGTGGGCTTTAGTGGGCACACGCGCGGGTGAGTGAGGGCGGACTGGGCTGAAAGGTGAGCTGGGCCGGAAGTGAGGCCGGCGGCCCACAGGTATGTTTCCTCTTCTCTTTTTCTTATTTGAAATGGATTTAGGTTTAAGTTTAGATTTAAATTTAAATTTTGAAGTTTGGATTTGAATCCAGCTTCAAATCCCACTCAAATAAATCCAATAAAGTCATTAAGACCCAAATCACAAATGCAAGATGAATTTTGTAAACAATGCACATTTTATTTTACTAAGAATTTTAGGAAGGGAAGAATTAATCCTTAATTTGAAAAAGGATTTTATGAGAGCAAACAATTCACCAAAATTTCAAATTACTCCTCAAATAACTTTCATTAATAACATTCGAAATTTTCGGGTCGTTACACACTTTCTATGTAGGCTTCAGCAATTGATCCTTCAGGCCTAGCCTTGTTCCTTACGAAATTCTTCAAAGTGCCAAGGCGCCGTTCAATTGGATACATCCAGCCATACTGAACAGGACCTCTAAGCAGCGCCTCATTAGGTAGATGGACGGCCAAGTGCACCATCACATCGAAGAAGGCAGGAGGAAAGATCCTCTCGAGCTTTGCATATGATAAATGGGATCTCATTCTTCAAGCGTTCGACTACGTCTGTCCTCAGATATCTACTGCACAGCTCCCTAAAAAAGTTCCCCAGCTCTACGACTGCTTCATATACATCATGACGCACAAGCCCTCGTAGACCAGCAGGTATGATTCTTTGGAGAAGGACATGGCAAGAATGAGTTTTCATCTGGCCTTGCATCTTTGTACCATCTGGAGTAATGTATTTACTTAGGTTGTCTGCATAACCATCTGGAAACTTGATACCTTTGAGAAACTTACAAAACTTAGCTCGTTGATCAGGCAGCAAGACATAGAACGCATGTGGACTTTTTACCTTGTTACCATCCTGGTAACATTGCAAATGAGGTCTAATCCCCATATCAGCCAAATCTAGCCTAGCATTCATTGTGTCCTTTGTCTTCTCCATTTTCAGCAATGTGGCAAGGAGGTTGCCACATATGTTTTTCTCAATGTGCATCACATCAAGATTGTGGGGCAGCAGGAGGTCTCCCCAGTAGGGAAGCTTCCACCACCCAGCTCTTCGGTTATAAATTACTCGCTGTCCGTCCTCATCTCCACGCTTTCTCTTCGTTGTAGCTCCATCATTTAAACCTGGACTAACATTTTTGACCCTCTCTAGTTGCTCTTTGACCTCATCTAAAGTGAAGCTTTCTGGTGCCTCCCCAGATTCAATCTTCCCATCAAAAGCTTTGCTTTTTCCGCCAAGCATGATCCACTGGAAGGTAACGACGGTGGCCAATGTAGCATAACTTACTCCTTAGTGGCCTTGACAATGGGTTTTTGTCACAATGAATACATGCATAATAACCTTTTGTAGTTCGACCTGACAGGGTCCCTAATGCTGGATAGTCATTAATGCTCCAAAGCACAGCTGCGCGCAGATCGAAGGTTGCACGTGCGACAGCATCATATGTCCTCACACCCTTCCAGAGCTCAAGGAGTTCTTCTATAAGAGGCTGCAAGAATAAATCAAAATCTTTTCCTGGAGATTTTGGACCTGGGATCAGTAAAGACATGAAGCAGTAAGCAGGATTCACACATCCCCATGGTGGAAGATTCAAGGGCATAACAAGCACTGGCCACATGCTCTATGTCGTGCTAAAGTTTCCAAACGGATTAAAACCATCTGTTGCTACGGCAAGTCTCAAGTTCCTTGCTTCCCGTTTGAAATCTGGATACTTTCTGTCGAAGTGCTTCCATGCCTTCCCATCAGCTGGATGGCTCATCACGCCCTCAACTGGTGTCCGCTTCGTCTTGTGCCATTGGATGTCCTTAGCTGTTCGGCTGGAAGCAAACATCCTCTTCAACCTTGGGATTAGTGGGAAATGCCTCAAAACCTTGCGAGGAACACGCTTACAGCCGTCATCATCTACCCATCTAGATTCGCTGCATTTGGGGCATTTATCCAATTTGGCATAATCCTTCCTGAACAGTACACAATTATTCCAGCACACATGGATCATTTCGTTGCCAAGGCCAGCTCAGGAAGATATTTCTTTGCATCGTCATATGATGATGGTAATTCGGATCGAGGGAATGAAATGGACATCTGCTTTAACATTGCATTGAAGCCTCTGTTGCTTATTTGATATCGCGCCTTGATGCGCAGCAACCTCACAACAAAGGAGAATTTTGAGTGCGAAGATCCTGGGCTAAGTTTTCGCTTCAAATCTTGGAGCACTCTAGTAAATTTTGGTTGCTATCCATCCTCCTCTGCGGCTGTGTACAATTCTACTATCATCTCCAGATCAGGAATACCTTCTTCATTGTTGTTGTCTTCCTCATCCACATCACTCCCATCATCATGGTCATAGACCTCATCTGCAAACCCTGAGCCATAATAATGTTCAGATCCATGCACCTGCTTTGAAAACTCAACAATCACATCTTCCTGTTGATTCCCCATGATGAGTCCACCTAGTATATGCAGCTGACATTCCAAACAGCAGAAGGTGATCATGGACTTCAGCCTGAGCCAATTCACACTGATTAACACATCGGCTGCACGGGCAATGTATAATGGAGTCTTCAGTGAATCGTTGCTTAACAAGCTCCATGAATTGTTCCACTCCATCAGTATATGCACGTGTGAATTTCCTGGCACTAGTTATCCAACATCTGTCCATCAATATGAAAAGTTCCTAAACAGAGCACAAGGCTCTTTGCAAACAAAAAAACAGAGCACAAGGCTTAGCCGAAGCCGATATGCAAAACAAACAAAAGAACTACATTCATGTGAACAAAATTAAACGCAGCATTGGAATGTTGGTCCAGAAACGAATCAGATACTTACTGTCGGATACTGTAGCAGCGGACCGGAGGAAAGCAAAGGTGGCTGGGGATTTGGCCGCCAACCGCCGCCGCCGCCGCCGGGATGTCCTAAGCACTGCCTAAGCACCGCCACCGCCGCCGCCGCCGCCACCGAGAATGATTGGGGATTTGGAACCCTAGAAACTTGGCCTTTTGTTGACTGATATGTGGGTCAACAAAATGAACATGGCTTGACTAGGGATCCTTGCCATTGGCTTTGACTGAGATGTAGACCACCCGACAAATCCAAGGAGCATTAAATCCCCTTGTGCAAAAGAAAAACCTTTCAACTCAAACAGGCTAGCACCGAATCATCCGGTTCCCATATGTACCCCTGATCGATCTCTCTCTCGGCTGTCGGGCCCTGATTGTATCACTGATCGAAAACAAACAATTAACTAACCACTGTATATATTAATAACAGCACGTGAGCAAAATTAACCCCACATGTATCGAGTTCACAACACAAACAAAATTAAACATACACAATGAACTGATGAGAGCAGTGCCATCCCACTACAACATGTACACAATGATAGATAGCTAACTCAATTTAGCTCCCATGTGAACTTAGCACACGTGGAGCGGTAGTTTGCCTTTGGCCTGGCGACGGCGATTGACGACACGATGACATACAGTTGGGTGCGGCAGGCCGCGCTCACTGCATCCACCCCTCATTTCGGGCCAGCACACGGTGGCGGCTCCACTTCTTCTTGTACTCCTCCTTCAGGCGCCCGGACGTTGCCATCCCCACGACGTGGTTCCTGATCTCATTCCGGTTCCTCCACCGGGATGCCTTCTTGCCAGGGCAGACGGGACACTGGAAGCCTCCATAGCGGCGGTTATAGGAGACGCGCAGATTGTCTCCCTCGGGGTACCGGCGTCTTGTAGCCGTGGTGGTTGTCGTCGTCCTCGTCCGTGTCCGTCTGCGAGTCATCAGAGGAGGACTCGGTATCCAGAAAGGTCACCTTACGGGGCGGGATGAGCCGCCGGGGATGATGGAGGAAGACGCCGCCCCCACCGCTTGGTGGCGGTGTTCATCAGCATGCCTGTACCGAGTCGGCACGATCTCGGCTTCGTCCTCCCTGGAGGAGCGCCGGTTCCCGCGATGTCACCAGCGTGATCATCATTGGAGCGGTGGCGGTTGGACCCGGACCAGCGCCATGGTTCACCGATGTCGCTGGCGTGATCGTCGTTGGAGCGGGGGTGCCCCGAACAGGAGCACCACGGGCTACCCGCGAATTTGCGGGCGTCGTGGCGGTGGAAGCGCGACGGCGGAGAACCCCAACAGGACAGCGAATGGGAACTACCACGGTCGCGCGACCAGCCTGAGGGAGAGAAGGTACGCTTCATGGCGATGGTGGTGTGGGAAGTCGGCGCTCGTGTGGCAATGTCTGCGGGGACTGGTGGCGATGGCGTGGGAATGGCGATTAAATAAGTAGTAGCAACCGGCTCCCCGCGAGAACTGGCGATGACGATCGTGTAGGAGGTTATGGCAACCGGCGCCCCGCGAGAAGTTTTGGGAAGTTCCGGGAACTGCGGAGTGCCGGGAGCAGTTTTGTCAACGGATGATTCACTAGCAAGAAAAATGATCTGACCGTATCAATGGATTTTGTATCGCAACGAGGGCACACGCCGGCGAGGATTTTATACGATATTCATACAGTGCGAATTTGGTTTTAATAAGTTAAATGTATTTTTTCCATTACCCATAGTGTAGTAACAAATCATTTGAGAGTTTATTGAGGTCGACGGGATCAAAAAGTCGAAAAACAATCCGGTTGCACACGTTTGGTGATGTGAAGTTGGTGCAACATCGTATGATGTACACGTAGCACATGACTAGTTTGGTGAATGTGAAGTTGGTGCAACATTTTAAAATTTGCAGCCATGTAGCACGAAACTACTACACAACACTATACAGACAAGCACATTAATATATTTTTCCATCTCACAAACAATCATCAACACGCATCAGTTTAGCCATTCCACCTTACCATTCACATCATCAAAAATAACAGTTACCATGCAGGTTGATCAAGGGCCCATCCTCCAAGCGCATATAGGGCCCATCATCAGGACCCCTGCAGTCATGATACATTGATGACTGCGATTACATCCAATGGGCGGCAGTTTGAACGAATTCAATGAATGGATTAGTTTTCGCAGGGAGGACGACGCGACCGGTTGATCCTGTCAGTACAACTTCAACTCGATAGGATTAATGAAAACCCCTCGCCCTGCCCTCCCCTTTCACGAATCTCGCAAGAAAGCCCTCTCTCCTCCCCCACCAAGGTCGCAATAAAGCCCTCTTCCCTCCCCCTTCACCAATCTCGCCTTCTCCTCTCCCCATTCACCAATCTCGCGAGAAAGCCTGTCCCCAAAAAAAAAACTCGCGAGAAAGCTCTCTCCTCCCTTCCTCTTCCCCTGCTCCGGCATGGTCGACATCAAAGAAGAATCCCCCTCTGATGGCTCCGGCGGCGCGGCTCTGCCATCGGCCAAGCGGCCCCGCGGTCGCCCACCCAAGGCAAAGGTGGTCTCCTCAGCGGCCCCTCCGGCGAAGCGCCGCCCTGGTCGCCCGCCCAAGGCAGGAAAGGAGATATCGGCGGCCTCTCCACCGGCCAAGCGCACGCCCGGTCGCCCGCCCAAGGGAAAGGAGATTGTGCCGGCCTCTCCACCGGCCAAGCGCCTCCCCGGTCGCCCGCCCAAGGGAATGCAGGCGCGCAATGACTTCGAGGCCGGGACTAGCAAGAGAGGCGGCCGACCACAGAAGGCAACGATCCAGAGCTTCGGCGACGACTCCAGCGGCGACGACTACTCCTCCGACTCCGGCGGCCACTCCAGCGCCCACGACTCCTCCGACTCTGAAGATGAGACGGAGAACCTGACAAGGGTGTTACGTCTGGCGCACAAGATCCTGCACGCCACCACCAAGAAGCTGGGAAAGGCGAAGGCGAGGATCGCTTTTCTTGAAAAAAAAACTCGGTAATTGAAGCCAACTATGTTAGCTTTGTCTGGACCAGCTGCATTAATGTTATCCATATGAATTTGCTGTTGAATCTTGCTATTTGTATCTTTTGAACGGCCTTGTTTGTTTAGGGGTCGGGTCAGTTGGAGGGGGGAACGAAGGGGAATGGATCTAGAATGAACAGAAATTAAGTAACTAGATTGAACAGGAAGCAGTGGCATCCCACTGCAATGATGACCAACTAGCTTTGTCAGAACCAATTGCATTAATGTTATCCTTATGATCGAATTTGCTGTTAAATCTTGCTATTTGTATCTTTTGAACGGGCTTATTATGTGGTGAATCGGGCTTGTTTGATGTTCAATCTAGCATGATTCAAGTACAATGAGAATGCAAGCATGACCGGTTGATCCCTTCGAGAGAATAGCACATCAATAGGATGAATTACAAGAAAACTCTAGGCACCCCCTTAGGCCTTATTTGTTTAGGGGTCAGTTGGAGGGGGGGGAACAAAGGGGAATGGATATAGAATGAACAGAAATTAAGTAACTAGATTGAACACGAAGCAGTGGCTTCCCACTGCAATGATGAGCAACTAAAACTACAACTAAAAATAGTCCCATGTGAACTTAGCACAGGTGGACTGGTAGGTCGACGCAGGGCTAGGACGGGCATCGTCGACGACGATGGCGGGCGATCTCACATCCACCCTTCGTTCCGGGCAAGGACTCGATGCCGGCTCCACTTCTTTGGGTTGTCTTCCTTGAGGCGACCAGAGTTTGCCAGCCCCTTCACGTGGTTCTCGATGTCAGCAATGTTCTTCCACCGGCCTGCCTTCTTGCCACGGCAGACAGGGCAGAACCAGGTGCTATAGCGGTGGCAACAGCGGACGCGCAGTGCATCACGTCGGGGGACCAGTACCAAGTAGCTGTGGTACTTGTCGTCCTCCTCGTCTGTCTCCATGTCAGAGTCCCCTGATTCCGACTCGAGGATGAGAAAGAAGCTGCCCCCACCGCTGGAGCCAGGGAATGCCTCGGGGAGGCCGGCGATCCAGCGGCAGGTCCGCCGTGATCATTCGCGCGCGCCGGCTGCGACTGCACCATCTCGGCATCGAGATTCAGGTCGAAGGCGTGCCGGTGGTCGACGCAGAGCGCGATGGGACACCGATGTCGTTGGTGTCATGGGCGCGGGAGCCCGACTCGGAGGAGGCGGAGCCACCGCCGGTGACGGAGAAGGACCGCCGTTTCATGCTGGCTTCGACGAGCGAGATGCAGGGGTGAACTGGCGAGAGTGAGTGTGGTAACTGGCGAGGACGAGCGAGCTTGAGATTGATGGGGAATGTGGCCATTTTATAGGAGGTTCGCTTGCTGTGCAAAGCTCCTTCTCTGGTAAGCTCATCTGGCTCCTTCTCATGGAAGCTCCTTCGCCGGTTGCTTCTCCGGGATGTGCAAAGGCTCCTTCTCATGGAAGCTCATCTCTGGCTTCTCCGAGAAGGGCAAACGCTCCTTCTCTGGGATGCTACTGGCGTGTACTGCAAACGCTTCTTCTATGTTTAGTGGCTGAACACGGTGTAATACGTGAGACCAGATGATCCGGTGGGTGGCCACTGCACCATATCGTATTTGTTTGGCGTATCGTTTGAATACAGCAGCATACGTTTTCAATTTCGAAAGTTGACTGCATTTGGATTGAAAAGATATCGAATCCAACTTGATTGTATACGCACTTTGCGAAAAGAATCAAATCATTTCGCTGTTGTACGAGGGAGAAAGACCAATTCGAATTAAAAATTAGAGACTAAAAGGAGAAACAGTCGTGTACACAGGCAAACCCCTGATACATGCGGTCAGTAACAATTCCGACTTGTGGGCTCCGTGGGCCAGTGAAACACAGCATCAGAAATTCTAATCCGGCGCCCGCGGCCACGCCTGGCAGGCCCGAAATTTTTTTAGGGAAATCTCCGTTGTACCCTCATGAAAATACACACCGCCACTGATCCATCAAGGCCATTGTAGGCAATCTGTCTGAGCCCCCGACATATCCCTTGCGGCTTCTCTCTCTCGAGCAGATCTGCCATTCCCCTCTACCTCTGCCCCGCCTAAACCTCAGCCGTAGGCCTCCCCACCGGAGCTTCAACCTCGCCGACGAACACCGCCACAGGGCATCTGCTTTCCCGGAGTACAGCCGAACCTCATCTGCTTCCCCTACGTGGACTACCCCCGCAAGAATCTGCTTCCCCATCGTCGCCGGCCTCCTGCAGCACCCGATCCGCTTCCCCGTCGATGACAACAGCCGCACCGCATCCGCTTCCCCGTCGACGACTACAGCTGCACCGCATCTGCTTCCCCGTCGACGCCTACTACACCACCAGATCTGCTTCCGCGGCGGCGACTACAGCCGCACCGCATCTGCTTGTCCGGCGATGACTTCAGCCGCACCGCATCTGCTTTCCCGGCGACGACTTCAGCTGCACCGCATCTGCTTCCCCGGCAACGACTTCAGCCACACCGCATCTGCTTCCCCGTCATCGACTACTGCTGCTCCGGATTGAAAATGGGCAGACGCTGGTGGTCGGTTGCAAGAGGTACACAAAATCCATCCTACGTTTCGTGCTTCTAGGTCAGTACTCATTCGTGCACGTTTAGGGTTTGAGGGATGTAATACTAGTGGCACATGTACCTGCTAGGTCACTAATACCTAAATCATTTTATCACATGTAAGAACCTCCACAAAATGAATACGAAAGGCAACGGGATGCCATTGTCAGGAGAATGTTAGGAGATTGGAAGAGCTTGGTATTAGCGAATTATCAGCAGCCATTGAGTCCACCCAAAAAAGTTCTGGCAAGTGTAGGAGGTCAGTCAGGAAGGGTAATCAGTGTCGAGGTAAGGTACTGATATATCAGACTACAGCCCTGGAGAGGATGAAGAGACAGCTGACAGAGATGATGAGACTGATTTAGAAGAGGAGCCCATACCCCTAGCAATTGAGGTAGGGCAATTCCAAAACTTAGAAGGGTTCTACATACCCTCTAAACACCCAATTCTTAGAAGTATGACTACATATTTGTAATCGGTTCGAATTTATTCACATGATTAAAACTTTTGCCTTCTCACCACTGCAGGCACCTGTGCGGACTGGACGTAGGAAGGTTTGTGCAAAGAAAAAAGTGGTGCCATGGCTCCTGGTAGCAGGCAATCCAAGAGAGTGAGGTCGCAGCCACCAACAGAGGATCTGATTGCTGCTGCTTCATCAAGCAGGATATTGAAAAGGCTGCAGCCCTCAGAACCGCGTCTAGACCCTGTGCAGGAAGAGTTGCCAGCACCCACAGAAAACATCAGTGGTGATAACAGTGTGAACAACAGTCATCCAAGTCCGGTGAGGGACTGGTCGTATCCTAGATGATTATCATGCAGATGATGCTCGTCCAGCTGATACTCATCGTGATGATGGTAATGACCACAGCCAAGACGAGGCCGGTCAGAATACCCACTCTAGGCAGCCAGAGTCCACAACTCAAGGTTGGATAGTTGAACATGTACCTTGTTCGCATTCATAGTTTCATATTTGACGACTAATGAAAATATTGATGAATTTATGTAGTACCTAGACAAAAAGGTGGCGCAAGGCGTGCAAGGCCACCAACCAGGGGAGTTTTGCTTGACAAGATGACTAAAGCTATGGGGAGAAGGATGGCCAGTCGAGGTTGATGTGGGGAAGTCAAGGCCGAATGAACCGGTGCAAGCTGCGAAGTTGGCGTCAGAGGCTGGCATTATTCTTAGGTCTCAAGTCCCTATCTTCACCCGTTGGAAAGAATACGAAAGCACACCATATTTTGATAGCTTCATGGGAAGGCTAGCCGTGAGTCCGTCTCTGCAGTCCCTAACTCCCTTTGTTACATTCCACTCTAATATATCCCATGGCTAACTCTGAATTCAATCCTAATATCTAGTGGAGGTTAGCAGTTGACAAAGAAGACAATGCAACAAAAAGTGCTTGTGAAAGTGTATTCAAGACAGGGATACGACAGATGCGGTATAAGTTGAAGTAGCAATACTTTGTTGGCATCCCCGCTGATGAGATCAGGACAACCTCTCCTGTATCTTACATGACAGATGAAGAGTAGTGCAAACTTGTTGAGAAGTGGTCAAATGCAAGGAGCAAGGTATTTTCTATCGAACAAAGCCACATCTCCTAGGTGTGTTTTCGGACCGGCACTTGTGATCCAGACTAACACATACATCTCAATCAGGAAATTGCTGAGCAGAACAAGAGAAACCGGGCTAAGGTGAAGATACATCATGCAACAGGATCTCGATGCTATATTGCACAATTGCATGAGTATGTAAGTGTCCACTGTCTTCTAATGTACCCTGTTTATTCTCTGTTTGTCAGTTCTGTCTGCTTGATTGTCATGGTTAAGTGTTATTTCTATCCATTATTCGAAAATGCATCATGCAACAGGATCTCGATGCTATATTGCACAATTGCATGAGTATGTAAGTGTCCACTGTCTTCTAATGTACCCTGTTTATTCTCTGTTTGTCAGTTCTGTCTGCTTGATTGTCATGGTTGCTAAGTGTTATTTCTATCCATTATTCGAAAATGCATCATGCAACAGGATCTCGATGCTATATTGTAAAATTGCATGAGTATGTAAGTGTCCACTGTCTTCTAATGTACCCTGTTTATTCTCTGTTATGTCAGTTCTGTCTGCTTGATTGTCATGGTTGCTCTCTGTTATTTCTATCCATTATTCGAAAATGCATCATGCAACAGGATCTCGATGCTATATTGTACAATTGCATGAGTATGTAAGTGTCCACTGTCTTGTAATGTACCCTGTTTATTCTCTGTTTGTCAGTTCTGTCTGCTTGATTCTCATGGTTGCTAAGTGTTATTTCTATCCATTATTCGAAAATGCCTTTGAATTGTCTGTTTTGCTGTTGGTCTGACCGCCATTTTGGTACATCAGAGGCAGAAAAAAAACCAGGATGCAGAATCTGCTGAAGGAAATGAGGATGGCATCCAGGAACAGGGTGATGATCAAGTTCACGATCATGTTGATGGAGAAATCAATGCAGTGGAAGCGTTCAGGGTCTGCCTTACCAGCCGCTCTAGGGGTATGAGTGAGGTGGCTAAAGAAGCAGTTGTAAGTCCCTATACATGCTTGTATTGTATGTTTATCCAGGTTTTAGCTTATTGGCTCGATGTATATATTTCAATTTCTGTTGGTTCACATGCTCAACAAGTCGGTACCAGAATTGCGTGTCTACGTGGCCATTGCACTTGCTTCCATTTCTGTGTCTTTCTCCAATAATTATCTGTATGTACATGCTTCATACTTTTAACATTCATGGTTGCCCCTGTCTTCATTACTTCCCTAAGAAAGGGGTTATATTAAAACTGTTTAGTAGCAATTATCCAATTTGTCTACTATAATCCTCCTTACTATAATCAGTGCACTTATATATTGTTCATATTTGGATTTTGTAGGCTTCAATGGAAAATATGATGGCACAACCACCTGATGATGGGGCGCCGGCAATGACTAGTGTTGAGGTAGTTTCCAAGGTTCTCTCCCAGAGCAGCTCCAGCTCCCCAACTTTTTTGAAGAATGCTGGTTTACCCAAGCATCGCCCCATGACGCCTCGCTCGAACAGTGAAGATTCGCTTCGGCAAGAACTTGCTGCTGAAAAACAAAGTTCAGCAGTTCTCCTTGACAGAATCGAAGATCTGAAGAAGAGGAGTGAAGCAGCAGATGAAAGGCTTGCCACGACTCAAAGGTTGTACGAGGAGCTCAAGAAGAAACAGGAAGAGAGCCAGCTGCTCCTCATGAAGCTCTTTCAGTCTAGCCAAACTGGTACCTCTTCTCAGGCGTGATCCTATATCTGTTGAACTGTTGTTGATACACTTGCATTCTGTTGTGTGGATCCAAACTTTGATCTTGTGGTGAACTTTGTCTCGTTTTTTACACTTGTTTTCTGTGAACGATTTGTAATTGTACTGAATTTTCTGTGAACGATTTGTAATTGCTGGTATAATAATGTGATTAATGGGCCGGTAAAGCCCATGATGTGGCCTCACCATGGAGCGACACGTGGACGAATAAAAAGAAGAAACGTGGACAAATGGAACCATGACACGTTGACGAATAAATAGACGACACGTGGGCTGATAGAGATTTGACGCGTGGGCGAATCAAAACGTGAAACGTGGGCAAATAAAAACAAGACACATGTCCTGTTTCAATTGGTCCACGTAATCCAATAATACTACGCCACGTGTGTCGACAAAAAGGGGTACGTGGGCGCACCAAAACGCGACACGTGGACAAATAGGGAGACGACACGTGGACAAATAGAAAATGGACACGTGGACCAATCAATTGACGGCACGTTTACGACGGGAAGAGTGACGCGTGCGCCAATGAACAGTCAACACGTGGGCGAATGAAATCGCGACGCGTGGAAGCCTAGGATGATGCCACGACTACAGCCACGTCACTCGCCATGCTGCGGCCACATCACATGCCAGCGTGGAGAGGAAACATGTCAGCTAACAGAGTTCACGGCTCCAGTTGACGGTGCCACGTCAGCAAACGGGGATGACGGCGCCACGTGGATTTTTTGCTTCAATGACGAAATTTAGTTGTCGTCATAGAAGCAAAATAGTTCTATGACACAACAGATTTCAGTCATTGAAGCAATCACTTCAATGACGAAATCGGTCAGTTCGTCATGGAAGTACATATATGACGGTCGCTTAATGACGAACCCGATTCCGTCATTTTTTCGTCATTGATCATTTTTAATGACGAAAAACGCTTTTTTAATGACGAAACCCCGACAGTCATAGAAGCAACATTTTGGCGTAGTGATTAGATGTATCATACAACTCTCTTTTCTAAACATAATTGTTTAATGGGTTATTTGGATCCATGCCATTACAATTTTCAAAGTTCGGAGATATGCCATTACAATTCACCTATTCGGAGATATGCCATTACAATTCTCCATTACAATTCTTTCTTTGCTTGACATGTGCCATTCTCTACGTATTTGATGCTTTTGGACCCACGTGCAGGCTCTGTTGCTTTTGTATGGACAAAAATGCCCTTGCTCCACCTTCACCCTGCACTCACTGACTCGTGGGCCCCACATTTCACCAGCTTCTTCTTCCCCAATCCTCCTCTTTCCTCAGCCGCCCCTCCCCAATCCTCCTCTTTCCTCCGCCTCGCGCTCGGGAGGGAGCGCCGCCGCTCCAGTCCAGCTACCCGCATGCATGCAGGGGGCTATAGCCCAGCTCTGCGCGCGCGAATCTGCTCCGGTGCAGGGGGTCACGCCGGCCGCCGCGAGGTGTGGAGGATAGAGTAGTGGAGGATGCTGAGCTCGAGGTCGCCGGCGACCCGCAGCTTCCACGCGCTGCTAGAGGCCGGGCCACCGCCGCCGAGGAGGACGAGGCCGGCCATGGCGCTTGAGCTTCTAGATCCACGCGGAGGTGGGCTGGTGGGAGGAGAGGAGGAGGAGACGCACCCGCCGGAGGAGGAGGAGGCGTGCTGGGGCCGTCCGAGCTGCTGCTCCGCCGCCGAGCTCGCTCCTCCACGCGTGGCCAGCATGGCCAAGGTAGAGTCCGCCGCCGCCGAATGCGGCTTCGCCACCACGCTGGCGTCTGTCACACCCTGAAATTGTTCGATTTCAGGATGTGATTAGAAATAAAAATTAAACAACGATTTCTCATAATTTTAAAACTTTTTCCAACAATTATTTGTTTTACAGGAAATTTAGCCTAGGAAAAACAATTGGTTGTTCTTTTGAAATTAAATAAGTTTGTTATGTGTGTTGCATTCATGCTGATGCATTCTAGTGTTTTATGAGTGCAGAGCTTTTAAAATGTGTTTATGCGCTGTCTAGGTTCTTCCGGGAATTTTCTGGACTTCTCCGGAATTTAATTCTCCTTTTTCTAGAGCTCTTTCTATTTATTAGAAAGCTCTATAATCCTTTTTATAAGCTCCTAATATTTTATTTGGACTCATCTTGTCCCAATCTAACTCTAGGAATTTTTCTAGAATTTTTGGGATTTTTTGAGTATTTTTGGTGCTTTAAAACATTTTCTGGAATTTTCTAGATTTGTTTTTGCGCTGGAAATAATTTCCGGAAAAATAAACAAAACCCTAACCCTAACGGGCTGAGCCGCCCCGGCCCGACCCGCCAGGGTCCATCACGGCCAAATCGAGCCTGGCTGCACTGCAGCGCCGCCGCCAGGCCACCGGCCTGGGCGTGCGTGCCCGCCTCGGCCTCCGCGTGCCTCGTGCTGCGCCGCCGCCTTTGCCGCTCCGCGCAGCGTTGCCGCCGCCGCCCGAAGTCGCCGGAGCAGGAAGCCGCCGCCGCCTCGGTCCGCCGCGCCTGGTGCCTGCCGGTGGACGCCGTCGCCCCCACGAGCTCCGCCGCGCCGAGCCGCACCCCCACCGCCCATCCCCGTCGCCTCCTCCTCACCGGAGCGCCGCCGCCGCGAAAAGACCGAGCCGTCGCCGCCGACCACCGTCCGCGCCGGATTCCGGCCATCCTCGTCATCCTCCGCCGCCGGTGAGCACACCCTTCCGACCCCCTCGGCCTCCTCTCTCCCTTTCCCACCTCGGCCGAGCCCCTAGCCTTCCAGAGCGCCGGCGAGCCGAGCGCCCAGTGCCGCCGGCCGTGAGCAGCCAGAGGAAGAAGAAGGGACGTTTTGCAGTTAGGCCCTCAAAGAAGAACGTAAACAATAGATTTGTTTATGTGTCTTGCAACTTTTCCAGAAACCCCCTTCAATCTTTAGATCCTAGCAATCCAGCCCGAGCTCTGCACTTTTGCAGATCTAACCCTATCCTTTTCGAGATTCGCGAGCACTATTTTCTGTGTCTTGCAATTCTCACCAGCTAACCCCTGTCGGCTATAGTTAATCGCGTATAGGTCCTTGCAACCTTGTTTTAGCCCTAGATTCTACGTTTTAGCTCCGTTTTGATCCGTTCAAGTTGCGTTAGATTCGTGTCGACGTAAACAATACGTTAGTGGTGATGTTTACCCCAACTTGTGTTTTTATAAATTATTTCCAAATTAATTTTAACGTCTACTCACATGCCTTTTCCTGATAAAAGCAAATTAGGTTCACATGTCGGTTTTCATAACTAATATGAAGTTGACTAATACTATCTCAATGTATTTCTAAATAAAATCTAATTAGAGCTATACCTCGATGTTTTTAAATTAAATGTTAATTTGATTAATGTATATTTCATCTGATTTTCTAAATAAAAGTTGACTAGGTTATACCTCGCTTTTATGCATAAAGTTAATATGATTAATACTACTAGTCGTCCACCCGTGCATTCGCACGGGCTAGACATACTATTTGTGGAGATCTATAAAAATTGATAATATATTAGATAAAAAACTCTAGGTTTTGTATTTAACAATATAAACAGTGGTTACATTACACGTTTATTTTGGAATAACCTAATTACAGTATTGATACACTTTGCACTTCCAGTCTGAAAGCTTTGTCATACATAAAAAATCTTCATGCTCAATGTTATGGGAAAATCTTGTTTATCGTTGCTGCTCGATGATATGATATAATAACTGATAATAGTGGGCAAAGAAACAACATTGGTACTGTGCTTTATCGAGGCATAATCTTCTCTTTCTTTGATTAGGCATCATCTACAGAGGGAGTAGATAGCTGTTATCGTTGCTTGAGGTGCCCGGGACCAGCTGGTCAGATTAATCCACCCTCGCACATAAAGGAGCTAGTAGTGGTCTAGTTCTGTTTCCTTCTCATTGCTCAAACATCTCATACAACTTGCTTAGTGATCACGAATAAAAGAAAAAACAGCCGAGTCGGTACTGGGTGCAAATGTCGTGTGTTTGCACACCATGCCAAAAAAACGTGAACGTGAACTTGATTACCTTTATGTTTTGTTCTCTATTTTTTCCCATACCAGCAGCAAAAGAATCAGTAGAAGATCAAGGCAGGAGTGGCAGCAGTAAACAGCAGCGCTCGGCAGCATCGGCAATTGCGACATGGATTCATACTGTGCTGGATCGAACCTTTGCGCCACGGCTGAAAAGCATCTGGGTCTGGTAATAATTAATGACAACCCCAATGGGATCATGGACATGCAAAGGAACCATGCAACTCTACACTGAAACTTGGCAGCTCAGTGTTTAACCTGATTAACAGCTTGTCCGAAATCGCTTACTGCAAGATGAGAATATATCAAACACACGATAAGAAAAATGCAAGCTGCACACCTATTCTACTGCAAGATGAGAACCAAGCCCTCATGATGAAAGTTCTCCTTTATATTGAGTGATGATCACGACTTTGTGGTGGAGTCTCATCCATATATAGGCACAAAGCTAGTTCCCATGAAACGACCGGGGCCCATCTTATTTGCTCATTAGCTCGTGATCTTGTTGGGCTATTGGTACCTCAGTGCGAACCTGGTTTTAATGGCGGCGCGAACCAGCTAGCCTGTTCATGCTTCTTGAGCGTCCGGACGCACACGTGCTGTCGCATAGACATCCATTGCCGTTCGCGTGCGATCTCGCGGGGTTGACATGCGCTGAATGCAGCTACCGCCGCCGCTGACCTCCGATCTTGTTTATTTGTTTTTGAAGATTATAGACAAATCGCTTTTGTTTCATATATATATGCCTTGATAAATCACTTTTGTTTCATATATATATGTGCCTAAGATTCCATATATATAGAGCAATACGCGTAACAGCTATTTGGTATTTCTGTTTGATATGGCGAGTGTTTGTTTTGGAAAGAAAATTAGAATTGTATTTCTCGGGGACAATGAAATGAGTATGGGAAAATAAATATATATAGAGAATAGATCTTACCCGTGATGGCACATGGTCCTACTTGATGAACGGTCAGATTTATCATAGATATTGAATTAGTTTTGTTTTGCCTCGAGAAAACCTTCAATAACGTGACGTCCATGTATACCCATGTCCATGGCTTTTTGTATTGTATTTGGACTGCTTTTATGAAGAGCCGACTGTACCTTCTAAATTGTATGTGGAACTCAGATTACATAAAAACCGTTGAGAACTGATTTAATGGCCAGAAATTTTTCTTTTTCTCCGATTAACGTGGGATTTTCTAGAGAGTCTGTGATTAGTATAGATATATAGACTATCATTGCTTTCTAATAATAATTTGATTAGTTGAACACAAAGAATAAAGTTATTCGATTAGATGTTCATGTACCTCTCTTTTCTAAAGTTAAATGTTGAATTTGCTTAATTGGTACTTAAACAATTATAAATAAAATTTGACTAAGTCTACACCCGCTTTCCAAATACAAATATAACTTGTGTTAATTCTAAATAGGGCATTTCTCTGAAATAACCTATGCACATGATTTACTTAATTAAAATATATCCAGCATATAGTCTTTTGCCTTGTTATCAGAAATCATTCGATAGTGGTTTCCCTTTAACCGTAGTTCCGTCTTCAGCGTTTCTTGTGCGTTTGCGAGCCCTGTCGTTTAGAACGCTCTTTTAAAGCTTTTCTTTTGATTGATGTACTGTTCTTAGTTGTCTCTATTTGTTGCTTGTATGTTTGCTTTATAGTGAATGCTTCGGATGATTGCTACGAGTAGAAGGAACGCTGTCTTGAAGAACAAGAGTTTGAAGAGCAGGAGCTGAAGGCCCTGTGCAACTGTTAACTGGATTTAAGGCAAGTGTAACATGGAAATTCCTTGCAACCTATTCACCTTTAATCATTCATTCATATGCATGTGTCTAACTTGATATGCCTTAAGGTTGTACCTAGATTTTAATCCTTATTCCTTGTTACCCGGGTTTATGCATATGGGTAGATCTTTGTTATGTGCTGCTAATGCCACCTTGTTTAAATGTTAATCATGATTTAATGGTTCACTTGAATGAGATGGTAAAACTTGATTTTTAGCAACATGGTTCAGGGAGCTAGAGCATCTGCTTCGTGCTTTGTTCTAGTGTCTCTCCGTAAGGTCCGGTTCATTAAGCGGCAACCTAGGAATCTGTCGCCGCCGCCGTAACTATTATGGCTCTGGTCTTGGTTAAGTAACTTGTACGTCTCTAGCTTACCAGTGGTTACCAAAAGGCGTGTCGGGGAATATGGGAGAGAGTATGGTTCGATCCACCGAGGACGAAAGATCCGTTGGCTATGTCTCGTTAGGCACAGTCCCGTGATGGGAGTCTCAGTGATTGTGAACTCCACACGTTGCGCTTGTTGGGTTTGCGCTCCGGACGCCATTGAACCCCCCATGGTGTGTATATCCGTGGACGTAAGTCAATCTCGGTGCCGAGGATCATGCTGCCCATGTTGTACCAACACGGCTTTTGTGTTTGTTAGGGTGTCCGCGCTCTGGATGCCATTGACCCACTCACGTTGCGCCCTGAGTGCAAGTCAATCCTGGGAGTTGGGGTTCATGCGCCTTTGCCGCAACCATAGTGGCCACTATGCTTGCTAGGGTGTCTTGTGAAAAGCCTTGTAGCGTCCCTATGCACTCACACCTCGGAAGTGTGGTTCGTGCGTGGTTGGGTCGAAAGCTTCTTTGAGCTTTTACGCTAACGGTTGGGGAAAGGGTGAAACCTCTGCAGAGTGTACATCTATCATGATAGCCGTGCTCAGGGTCACGAGCGGCCTGGATCCTTTTTGATTAGAAGATGATGTTGATGATGATCTACGGTTCTAATTATAATGACATCTTTAATTGGGGTTGCAACCGGGAGCTCTCATATACTTGTAGTAACTAGGAGAATGATAAAACGAATCAACTAAAAGTGCTAAATGCAGTTCAGCCGTGTCAAGCCTCTCTTAAGCCTTCATGCTTTCCAGTTATACTTGCTAAGTATGATGGAATACTTACACTTGCATTCAATCAACAAAATCCCAGATGGGTAACCAGATGGAGCAGCGTGTGAGGCAGTGGCTGAAGATTTATCAGAAGACCTTCCGTACATCTGAGCTGTGGTCAACCAGTCGGTGTCCCTGTGGACTTGAGGCTCTACCAGATGAAAGTTAATAAATTAGTCTTCCGCTGTGTAATTTCTATAAACTCTGATGTAAATTGTTTTATTCGAGCATTGTGTTCTCTGTAATACCATATTTGTAAGCTATATGTGTTGTGTGGACATCCTGGGCACACATATGGCAGCATTCGGGTTTCTGTGGAAAACCGGGTGTGACAGCGTCCACGCTGGCCCACCACCACGCGCGGGCGTCGGTGAGGGAGGCGCCGGCCGCCGCCGCTGCAGCTCGCTGGCCTGGAGCAGGGGCCGCGTGGCTCCCTCACGGCGAGCTCGCGCAGGGAGGAAGAAGATGACGTGGGGTCCACATGTCAGTGAGTGGAGAGAAGAGAAGTAGTAGGGGTATTTTGGACCATGCGAAAATACGGAAGCGTCTGGGTGAGTCCAAAGGAATCAAAAACGGATCCACGGGCATCAAATACGTAGAGAATGGCACATATCAAGCATAGAAGGAATTGCAATGGCATATCTCCGAATAGGTGAATTGTAATGGTATATCTCCAAACTTTGAAAATTGTAATGGCATGGATCCAAATAACCCTTGTTTAATTGGTCTAAATCTACTTGAATGTTTATGATAAAACCAAACTAGGTTTAATTCGCGTTTCCAAATGCAAATATAAGTTGTGTTAATTACAAATAGGGTATTTCTCTGAAATAACCTATGCACATGATTTTACTGAATTAAAATATATCCAGCATATAGTCTTTTGCCTCGTAATCATAAATCATTCGATAGTGGCTCCCTTTTAACCGTAGTTCCGTTCTCAGTGTTTCTTGCGCTGTGCGTTCGAGCCCTATCGTTTAGTACATTCTTTTAAAGCTTTTCTCTTTGATTGATGTAATGTTCTTATTTGTGCTTGTTTGTCTATTTGTATGTTTGTGCTCGATGTTTGCTACGAGTAGAAAGAACGCCGTTCGAGGATCTTGAAGAACAAGAGTTTGAAGAGCAGAGCTGAAGACCCTGAGTATTTATTAACTGGATTTAAGGCAAGTGTAACATGGAAATTCCTTGCAACCTATTCACCTTTAATCATTCATTTATATGCATGTGTCTAACTTGATATGCCTTAAGGTTGTACCTAGCTACTTTTATCGTGTCCTTGTTATACCCCGGGTTAATGCATTTATGGGTAGTCATTTGCTAAGCGCAGCTACATCACCTTATTTAAATGCTAATCATGACTTAATGGTCCACTTTAACTATGGTAAAACTTGCTTTTTAGCAACATGGTTCAGGGAGCTAGAGCTTTGCTTCGTGGATGCTCCAGTGTCTCTCCTTAAGGTCCGGTTCATTAAGCGGCAACCCAGGAACCTATCGCCGCCGCCGTAACTATTATGGCACTGGTCTTGGACAATGTTGGTCCTCCTTAGCCTAACTAAATCCGCAAGCGCACAGAGTCCAATGTAGCCTTTCACCAGGGGAGTAAGAACCTGGATATTGAATCCAAGGAATGGTAGACACGACTAGCCTAGAACTTTTCTAACCGGACCCACCAGGGAGCAAAAGGTAAACGGGTAGAGAGCTTGACTTTAGTTAGCTACTCGTTACCCCAGACAAACTATCTATATCTAATCTGATCTGCTTCGACGGCTAGAACGGGAAGAACTCAGAACGGGATGAGAGAGGGGTTCTTTCGGGCTCAGCACTACTGTTATGAGTACACCCAAACGTGGTGGAATACAAAGGACGGACAGGACTGTCACCACCTGCCGCCTACCACTCCAGTTCCGTGGGGTGCAACACAACCTGAGGTGACTAGCCAGCACAGGCACCACGCCTAAGCTTTCAATCACTGACCTCCACCCAACGCGAAGGGCTATAGAGGAAACCCCAAACAAGAGTCGCTGTCACTCGCGCAGACTCATGGTCCCGTAGATCAAATAGATAAGATAACTTGCTGAAAGTAAGTTGTAAACTAGCGAGGTACTAAAGGCAAGAGACTGAGGACTTACTGAAGATAACTCTTGAATATATTCCTCGGGGGCGGAAATGTTGAGACGAGATCGAGGAAGAAATCCCGGACTCTCTCTACAAAGCTCGGCTGTCACCCGAGCGACTCACCCACTCTCTCCCTACTCTAACTCTAAAGATGAGAGCAAAACCACTAAGCTACTCTTCTCTCCTTTGGATGGTGTGTCTTCTAAAGGTAGAAGGGGGCCCCTTTTATAGTCTTCAAGGGCGGTTGCCGGCGTTAAGCTCAAGCTAAGCTCTTGCTTAACTGTCACGCGAAGGGGGGCCCTTCAATCCATGCAAGTGTAGCTTAGGCCTTTCGGGTCCTTGGATCAAACCGACGCTGATCGCACGTCTCAGGATCATTATTGTTGTGTTTGTGATCTCCTGGATCAGTGACGTGACAAGAGGCCACAGAAGGGGGCCGATCGGCCTAACATAGGCCGGCCAGCCTGGCTTTGTGCCCAAAGTGCTTCATCTTTTGCTTGCTTGCTCCTGCACTCACAAATTATACAAAACTTGTGGAACTCATTAGAAATAACCAATTTCACTTTGTTATGAGCAAGATGAGCCTGAAATATGACGGAATGTTGGTGGTGCAATCGTATCATAACGACCACCAACACGCCCCCCTACCTGAACTTTGCTAGTCCCTTAGCAAAGAATGAATTAAATCACCAGGAGTTAGCAAAATCAGGGTCATGAACTCAAGGCATACACAAGTCATATCTCTGAGTTTTCTTTCATACCTTGGATTCCGGTGGCTAACACCCTCATCTTCACCAATTGAGCCTTAGAACAACTCATTGATTGGTTGAACACTTCTTCTTCATGGCATTTGGAGTTTTTGATAATTTCGTAAAGAAAGCGAGGTATACCCTTGTTATTTCTCAACATCTCTCGATCACTCATAGTGTTTGGATCCTCACCTCAGCTTAGAATCAAGCCTCTCTATTTCTACATTTTGAGGTGGAGTTTTTTTTGGGATCGGTGCTGCTCACTCTTCTTCATTTATTTTGCATGATCGAAAAGCTTGTCTAATCATTCATACCACTCATAAATCTTGGCCAAGTGCATGTGTACTTGATGATGGAGCCCTTGTTCAAGCATCTTTCATCTTTCCCCTTTCTCTTTCTCTCTTTTTTTTCTGAAGATAAGGAGTGTATCATTCCCTTCTTCATTTTCTTCTTCTCTTTTTTCAGGGGGATGAGGAGCTTTTGACAATTTGGACTTTATTGATGCTCGTGTACGTGGATGGCCATGATGAATAAGATAGCATGAATGTGAAGGCAAGAAATTCGAGCAAGCTCAAAACTTAGAAGGTAGCTATGTGGAAGCTTCAACTTGAATTTGTTATATGGCTTTGGATATGACATTTCAAGTTGATGATAACAAGGGTTGCCTTAAGTTTTATTTTTCAAAAACAATCTCCAAAACCTCGAATCAGAAGGTTCAACTTCTCAAATCATCATATCATAAGAATCAATTGACAAGAATCAGGCAATCCTATTAAAAGTTCCAAGGCAATGAAATACTTTCTCATGAAATATCACAAGTGTATCCAAGGTATCATGCGCAGGGGTTCACTTTCATGGATTTTGATCAAGTTTTAAAAAATTATTTAGCCAAAAATTTTTATATGGGTCAAAATCATAAAAGGATCAAATGTAGGGGTAGCAAACCGTGTCCTGGAGTTGAGCCGGCGAAGTTGGCCACAGGCCCAGGCTGATCGGCCCAGTATAGGCCGGCCGGCCTGGCCTCGTTGCCAGGCGTCCCGGTTCAGGTTCCTCGTTTATGTGATTCGCGAGATTACGCAGTGGGCACGGGATCTCCTCGAGAGGCAGCAGCATGGGGCCGGCCGCCCTGGCCTAGGCCGGCCGCCCTGGCATTGTGCCAGATCGTATCCTGCCTTGGCCAATGACCAGTACACCTCCTGTACATCTGAGTTTCTGCGTGCTCCACTGGAAGTTTAGTCCGAGGGGTTGGTTGGCACACAAGTGTGCACCAACCATTCATTTCATTCATTTTTTTTATATGAGTCACTTTATTCAAATAAATAAATTTATTTTATTCAAATCAAAGGAAACAAAACATGGGGGTACTGAATACAAAGGGAAATTTGAAGGAAATAAATCAAGGGAAATTTAAACTAAGCACCCAAAAACTAAACTAATCCTAGCCTAAACTACTCCTCCTTTGGGCGATAGAGGTGTTCATTGCCGGTGGCCTTCGCAAGGCGCTTGACCTTAGAGGCCATTGCCTTACGGAGAACCTCAATCTTGTCATCGGCCTCCATCTGCCCGATCACCGTCTCCGCCACGCGCTCGTCCATGTTATTGACCTTGAGCTGCAGCGGCGAGCTTCCTCCTCAGCTCCTCCACGTCCTCCTCCTCCTCTTCCTCGGACCACTCCATCTGCCCGGGAGGTCCTTGGATCGAAGGGGGCATCATGAAGCGCTTCCTCCCCTCGTCGGGCTTCTAAAGGGCTAAAAAGAGCCCCTTCCTGATGCCTGGCCCTTCCCAGCGTGGAGGGCTAGGACTTCCCGGAGTGTACTGCGGTGAGTACTCCGGCGAGGTGGAGATGAACAGTGACATGATCTCCTTCTTGGACAGAGAGGCGACGAGGCGCTTCCCGATGGCCTTCTTTGGGGACAAAAGTCCCGTAGTTGGCCTTCGGGGCGTCTTCGGCAGTGAACTACCCTGGCCCTCCTCCTTGGGGTTCAGGAGGGAGGCTCTGCCCAAAGGCGAGCCAAAGAGGCGACGAGGGGAGGCCGGCCGGCCTGCCATAGGCCAATCGGCCTGGGCAGGGGGCCGCCAGGCCTCCAGCTGCGCGACGACGGCTTCGACGAATGCCGCCCTCTCGATGATCCTGACGCTGCTGGTGTTGGAGGAGCTGGGTGTCCCTTTCAAGGACTTGGATGGAGAATTGCTGCCTTGGGAGACCGAGTTGGAATCTTGGTGGCTGGATTGGGAGGCCATGGCTTGGATTTCTCAAAGGAGGGAGTGTTTCTGGAGAAGGGAGGCTCGAGAGTTCTGAGGGAGAAGAAGAGAGGGGGCCTTTCGATTTAAAACGACACTCCTCTTTTCAAAATCCCACAAATTCTCAAAAAGGATAGCAGGGAGACTATTTCAAACAAGGAGTGTCCCGGGACAAGCCCGGGCTGGGCCGATCGGCCTGGGTGAGGCCGGCCGGCCTGGCTCTGTCTCGGGAGCTTCTGAAATTTTTCATGCATGCTCCTTTTGCTCTTCTTTCAGAATTTTTTTAGGAATTGGCTAGAAAAAGTTTAAGAAAATGAAATAGAAAAGGGAAATCTATCCTAGATAAGGGCCATTTTTAGGTCCCGCCCGGACCTGGACTAGGTACCTCGGTTAGCTCGTAGACGTCCATCTCTTTGAGCCCCGGCATTTCGGATTCGAGAAATATTTTCAATCTTTGGCCATTGGCCTTTAAAGTATTTCTGTCATTATCCTAGAGGGTTATCGCGCCATGATCGGTGGCATCTAAGACTTTAAAAGGACCTTCCCACTTACTTCTAAGCTTACCATGACCAAACAAGCGAATACGGGAGTTAAAGAGCAATACCTGATCTCCCGCTTTGAAATGCTTGATGTTGATGCGCTTGTCATGCCATCTCTTTGTTCTTTCTTTATAAAGCTTGGCATTATGGTTGGCCTTCTCCCTCCATTCATCCAGTTCAGCCAATTGCATTTTTCTTTTTAGTCCGACTGTCTGGAGATCCATATTCCACCTCTTGATCGCCCAATGGGACTTGAATTCTAGCTCAACTGGTAAGTGGCACGTCTTGCCGTATACCAGTTGGTAGGGAGTCATCCCAATCGGTGTCTTGTATGCTGTTCTATATGCCCATAGTGCTTCCGGTAGCTTCCGCTTCCACCCCGTTCCCATTGCATTGACCGTCTTTTGCAGAATGTTCTTGATTTGTTTGTTTGATGTTTCTGCTTGCCCGCTGGTCTGGGGGTGATAAGGTGTAGCCACTCGATGGTTTACTCCTAAGTCGCTTAGGCACTTTCGGAATGTCTTGTCGATGAAGTGTGATCCTCCATCACTGATCACGACTCGGGGTACTCCAAAACGGGGAAAGATGACTTCTTCGAACATCTTTCTTGAATTCTTCGAGTCGGCTGCCGTGCATGGAAGTGCCTCCACCCATTTGGAAACATAGTCGACTGCCAACAGGATATATTCACACTGCTCGGATGCAGGGAAAGGACCCATAAAGTCTATTCCCCACACGTCGAAAATCTCCAACTGGAGGTTATTTTGCAGTGGCATAGCATCACGGGCGTTGATATTCCCGTGTTTCTGACACCTGGCACATCTCCGTACGAATTCCTTAGCGTCTCCATACATGGTCGGCCAGAAGAATTCACTCTGCCAGACCTTTGCATGGGTTCGGAAAATTCCGTAGTGTCCTCCATACGGTGATGAATGGCAGCGATCAAGGATCTTGTGTGTTTCCTCGTGAGGGATACAACGTCGGAGTAATCCGTCAGCACAAACCTTGAACAGATAGGGGTCATCCCATAGGTGAAATCTGCTGAGGTAGATTAACTTTTTCTTGTCTTCTCCTGGAGGCACATACCCAGTCACCATGAAGTTTACCAAATTTGCATACCATGGACTGGATGTGGTGACGTTGAGGAGAGTATCATCTCTGAGATAATCATTGATCGGAAGATCCGACCCTTGAACTTGCATTCTTGAGAGATGATCTGCCACACAATTATCTGTCCCCTTCTTGTCTCTGTTGACGACCATTATAACCTCGTAGTGACCATCAACAGTTCGGTAAATTGAGGATGATCATACCATATTCCATACATAAAAGTATTTTTACTGACAAATTCCATAAGTTTTGGATGAGTTATGGTTGCAGGATAAAACAGGTGAAACAGGGGCCAAACCTGGCACAAGGCCAGGCCGGCCGGCCTAGCCTAGGCCGACCGGCCTCCCCTGGCCAGGTCTGGCCATGTCACTGACCCACAAGCTCAAGCAAACACCCAGGATGATCAAGTACCGTGCAATCAACATCGGTTTGATCCAAGGACCCGAAAGGCCTAGAGTGCAAGACACATGGATTAGAGGGCCCACAACTTCGGATTCTTGGACAGCCTCAACTGAACGCAACCGTTACCGACCTCAGGAGGCAATCAGGAGCGTTCACGTCGAAGGCGGTGGCCAGGGGTGCCAGGTGTAGGCCGATGGGCCTACACCAGGCCGGCCGGCCTGTTGCTGCACCTCCACGCGACCAGCTTCAGCGTGGAGGTTAAGCAGGTGGTTGGCATGACGGTTAAGCTGGCTATCGACCTTGGGAGGCTATAAAAGGCCACCTCCTCTTCATCCCAAGACACACACTACATCACTCAAGTCTCTACTTGAAGGGAGCTCTTGTATCTTTTTCATTTCTTAGATTAGGATTAGAGTTGGGATTAGAGTCGAGTCGAGCTTAGCTCGGATCTTCGGAGTCTTCGGAGTTCTGGTAAAGCTCTTGTATCCTTTCCTTCTTTTGAAGAGTTTATTTATACAATTACTTTCTTACTTCAGAGCTTAAGTTATCTTTTGTCTTCTGTCTTGCTCTTCTTTTAGAGTAAAGATCTTGCTCTCTTTAGAGCAAAGTTCTATCCCCTTTAGTTTTAGTGTTGAGTTTAGTGTAGCTCTATCGGGCTTTATCTCGCGGGTTTGCTCGCCTTGACCGGGCCTTAAGACGCCTTAGGGAAGACGGGGATTTCTCTTGACAGGCCTCAAGAGAAATCTTAATCATCGAGTGCAGACGTGGTGTCTGGCTTGTTGATTAACTAGGAAGTGTGTTGCACCCCACAGAACTGCAGTGGTAGGCGGCAGGTGGTGACAACCCTGTCCGTCCTTCGTAGTCCACCACGTTCGGGTGTATTGATAACAGTAGTGCTGAGCCCGGAGAACCCCCTCTCTCATCCCGTTCTGAGGTTCTCCCGTTCTAGCCGTCAAAGCGAGCTCTGTTCCCGGTATCTAAGCTAGAGTCTAGGCTAAGGCTAGAGTGCCTTTTGCTCTGAGTTAGAAAGAGTCTAGGTCCGGTCTCTCCCAACATCTTTCCTTTTCTTTAGAAATAGGTGCTCCGTGTGTCGCTGGTCTTTAGACCTTCTATCTGGTCATTAATTGACCATTATCCCCCAAACCTAGAGTTTGTGCCCCTGGGTTTGTGGCTTGATATTTCTGGCAAGATATAACATTTCATTCTTCAATACACTTTAACCATCTGCTTCCCTATGGAAATATAAATACGATACCCTGGGGTTACTCCCGAGGCGAAGTGCTACAACGAGATATATTCTGTGCGCTTGCAGAATTAATTTTGCATACAACGACGTATATCTACGCGCTCTTGAGCGTTGCTAAAACGTGATGCTAAGGAGTGCCAACAAGCATTTCTGGCGTCGTTGCCGGGGAAGCAATTGGCTAAAGTTATTGTTGAATTATTTGATTATCTTTACAGATTTACCAAACCACTAACCTTAGTGACCTCACCACTGCAACATTCGTCTATTTTTGATGTGTTTGCAGGGTTGTGCATGACTGGTTTCAACCTGCCATCAAACTTTGATCCAAATCCAGAACGCATTGGAAGAGTAGTGCGAAAGAGAATCGTACCTCCTCAGATTTCACTCAGCTCAAGCAACATATTCGAGTCGTCATCCGACTCCAAGTCCGAATCAGATTCAGATTCGTCGTTTTCTTCAGCCCCAGAGTCTCCAGAGATCATGGCTCAGGCGAAGAAGACGCTCCGTGAGTTCTCAGCCCCATCAAGCAGCAACTTCCCGGGACTGTCGAACGCACAGGAAGGTGCATTTGAGCTGAGGACTGGCCTAGTGAACATGGTTCAGGCCAGCCCTTTCTGTGGAAAGGCGATTGAGGATGCGAACACTCACCTTCGGAATTTTCTGGAGGTGTGCAGCACCATCAACCCCAATGGCACACCGATCAACAACATCCGCCTTCAACTCTTCCCATTCTCCTTGCTTGGGAAAGCAAAGGAGTGGTTTTACGCCAACAAGGCATCATTCGAAGGACGCTGGCAGACTTGCGCAGACGCATTTCTGGCCAAGTACTTCCCGGTGGGCAAGACCAATGCCCTCCGAGGAAAAATCACTAGCTTTCAGCAGCTAGACGGAGAGACAATTCCCGAAGCTTGGGAGCGACTGCAAGAGTATATTGCAGCCTGCCCCCACCATGGTGTGGAAGATTGGCTGATTACCCAGAACTTCTTCCACAGCATGAGTCGTCGATCGCAAGAGATGTTGGATGCAGCCGCGGGAGGAGCTTTCCTCTCGCTGGATGTAGATGCAGCGAAGGTGCTAATCGAGAAGATATCCGCTCACCAGAGCTGGATAGGAGAAAGACAAGCTCCCCGCAAGGGAGTACATCAAATTGACTCCGTTGATATGCTGGCTGCTAAGATGGACCTCCTCTTAAAGAAGATGGAATCTCCTGGCAAGGAGATGAATCAGATCACGGAGGAGAGAATCACGTGTGAAACGTGTGGAGAAGCAGGACACTCGGGTGACACTTGCCCGATAACACAAGAAGAAGCCTATTTCATTGGGAACAATAACAATTCAGGCTTCTGTCCTCAACAAGGTTGGAATTCCAAGCCCAATTTCCCCTTTGGCCAACAGCAAGGTAATGGCTCTAACAACGGTTTTCAACCGTCGCTAAAGGACATCTGGTATGGCCAAAAACAAATTAACGATAGCATTAGCAAGAAATTTCTTGCTAATGATAAAGTTATGGAGTCGATGGCCTCCCAGATAGAAGCTTTTAATTCTGTCGTTAAGAACCAGCTGAGCTTCAATAAAATGATTGAAACTCAAGTGGCTCAGCTGGCTGCATCTTGTCCTAACCCAAATGCGGGAAAGTTACCCGGGCAACCGGAGGTTCCTTTCAAGGAAAATGTTAGTGCGGTGACCATGCGGACTGGCAAGTCCACGCGGGATCCACACAATCCTCAAGATGCAGGTACCCGACAGAAGGAAGCTAGCCAAGCCGAGCCGGCCGCCGAAGAGGAAGACGACGAGGAAACCACCCCTGTCTCAAAGGAGGGGAACGAGGCACCACAAGCCTCAAGCGACAGCCGAGATCCCACTTTTCTCCCGTTCCTGGAACGGAGGAGAAGACCTGTGGCCGACGAACAATTTGACAAGTTCGTCGAGGTAATCAAGAAGGTATACATCAATATACCACTACTTGATGCTTTGCAGGTCCCGACGTATGCCAAGTATATCAAGGATATACTCAGCAACAAGCGGACTCTACCCACAAGGGAGACGGTACAGCTGACCGAGGAATGCAGCTCTGCTATACTCGGGCCCCACCTCAAGAAGAAAGATCCTGGCTGCCCCACAATATCATGCTCAATTGGAGGTCATGATTTCGACAACGCCCTATGTGACTTGGGGGTGAGCGTCAGCGTAATGCCCAAGGTAGTCTTTGACCACCTTAAACATATATCGCTTGTCTCTACACCCATGTGTTTGCAGCTAGCGGATCAATCGATCCGCTACCCCCATGGAGTCGCAGAGAATGTTCTGGTCAAGATCAGGGACTTCTTGATCCCTGTGGATTTCATCGTCCTCGACATGGAGGTAGGAGCAACGAACTCTCTCATTCTTGGGAGACCGTTCTTAAGTACTGCGAATGCGAACATCTACGTGGGAAGATGGACCATTCAACTCAGGATCAACGGAGGAACCGAGAGTTTCTCTTTCCGTCCTAAGGAGATCCCCCATCAAGTCAATATGGTCGAAGAAATCATGCCCCGAAAGTCCAAGATGCCGAGCGTAGAAACGCTCATGAAGATGGTGGAAGCCTTCGCCGCCAAAGAAAAGAAGAGGCATGACCGCTATCATGCACGGCGAAGGATATCGAGAACCAAGGCGCTGGAAGAACAATCAAAGCGCGACAAGGAGGTTGAATCCAAGTCCCGTCCCGTCCGAAAGGAATGGCGGGTGAAAGCAGTCCCGAACAAGGATTTGGAGAGTTCTGCTCAGGACGAAAAACTCGAGCCCTCGCCATAAGGCATATGGTACGTATCCATGCATTGCATATAGAATAGGTTTTTCATTTCAATTCTTTTCATTCAGCACAGCACGTTTAATTTTCGAAGCTTGCATTCATATTTCATTTATGCATTGATTAACATATAAAAAAATTCAGCCAAATTTTAGGCCGGCCGGCCCCACCTAGGCCGGCCGGCCCCACTTGTCATCTCCTATGGCCAGATCATAGCAGCAAAGCAGCAGGCATCGTGCACGCGCACGACACAAAAGGATGGAGGAAAATGGGCACGACCCCAGGCCGAGCGGCCCCAGGCAGGCCGGTCGGCCTTCCCCTGCCGCGCCTCTATAAAAGCCGGTGCCCAGCTTGAGAGGAAGTCGCCCCAAGCACAGGTATGCACGCATCCTGAGCGCTTCCCTTCTCCCTCGTTTGAATTTCGAAAATCTCTAAGTAAGGTTAGAGTTTAAACCACAAGAAAATTCTGCTAAAATCCTTTCTTGAATTCTTGTGAGAACAAACCCCTGCCGGTTGAACGAGAACATTTGTGGTGGTTCTTACCCCACAAGAACGACTAACCGAGTTGTGGTGATTAATCTCCCACAAGAACGTCTAACTTTCGATTGTCTAACCCCTGATTTCCTTCGGGTATTGTGAGACTAACCTTTTGCAAGAAATCATGTGGACAAAAGCACGTCAGACGGCACGTGGAGTCGTGACCAAGCTCAGCTCTTCAAGCTCCCGCCGCTCTCAAGGGTCATCTATTTCCCGGGACACCATGTCTGTCGACTCAACTCGACAAGACACAGAGTCCCAGGAGGAGGAAGTGCCTCGGAACAGGCTCCGCATCCGAATCATGACTCGAGTCGAGCACATCATTGCTCGGTCCGAAGAAGAGAGAACGGTGCTGGCCAAGCTCCAGGATCGCTACTACACGCATGCCAAGTACTTCGAACCCATGCTACTGATCAAGACCGGTCTCGAAGGAGACATGGAACGGGCTTTCAACAACGCCGGATGGCAAAACTTCTACCCCATACCGGAAACAGGTTCACACTTCCTCACTATAGAGTTTTTGATGAGTTTGAAAATCGAAGTTCTTCCCAACGAGACAAATATTTGCTTTCGGTTTTTCAACAAGGATTTTACCTTGACCCCGAAGCAACTTAATGAGGCTCTTGGTTTCAACAAGAGATGCATCATTGATGCCAACCTGTTGGTGACTAACCACCGGTACAACCATGCTGCATGGTGGGATAGCATCACAGGCGAGCCATCCTCGGGGAAAAATAGCATCACTGCCATCCAAAACCCTACTCTTCGTTTTCTGGCGAAGTGGATCGCTATGGTGGTTCACCCACGAGCTGATTTGCGTCTCTGCCTTTTGCCTGATTTAGAGTGCCTTTATGCCATGGTCAAGAAAATTCGTTTCTCACCGGTCATGAGCATGCTTGATGACTGGCAGAGGTAAGTCACTGGCCGAGCCACTATTGACATAACCTCGCTAGTCACCCGCATTGCCACCCACGTTGGTGCTTTGCAGGGCATTCAAGTCACTTTCCTTCCCGCTACACAAGAGTATCAGTCTTGCATTGGTTTAGACCATTTTATCCAGGGTCACTTGATGCGCGAGGGCCCTAGCCATACTCTTTTCATGTGTTATCCTGGTTTCATCGATAAAGTCGAGTTTCCATGCCCAGCTTTGTCGCTGAGATCAGCGAAAAGTCTAACCATGCAGCTTAGAAGGAAGGAACCCGCTCGCCACAGTGTTGCAGGCCCTGCAACACGTGGCAGGCGAGCCAGGCATGACAGTGAAGCCGGAACTTCTACCGCACCTCAGCCCGAGTACCACTACCAGCAGCAGCCCGAGTACGACTACCAGCAGCCGATGGAGAACCCTACTGCCAACATGAGTTTTGAGGAGGCGTTCGACTACCATCAAGGAACGGAAGGATACGGCCCGCAGGTCGGACCATCCGCATCCGCCAGGTATGAGTACGAGAACCCGGTCTCCCGGGGGATCGCTGATCTTAGTACCAGGTTGGAGACGATGACTCTGCAACAGCAACAGCTCAGAGATGAAGTTGCACACAACACCGATCTCACGCAGCAGAACTGGGGGATGACCACATCCCTCCAGACCGACATGCACGGCTTCTTCGACTACATGCACTACGACCCCAACCAGTATTACCAGTGAGCTTCATCGAAGCTTGGGGGAGTCTCAGGTATGTTCGACAGCCATTGCCGTTGCCTTGCCTTGCCTTGCCTTGCTATGATAAAATAAAATAATGCTAATAAAAAAACATAATAAAAGCTCCAAAAGATGTCTTTATGTATGGAATTATGGTTGAGAACCTCTGGAATGATGAAAAGTTGCTCTGTTTATACCCTCTAAGTGCCTCATGCTTAATCCTTTACTCTCGAGTATTTGAGTTCGTTGGCATTTAAGGATCCACCATGATAAAACTGTGGGAGTAAGAGCACTTGTTCATTGTTTAAGTTATTGTGAGTTTTGATATGGTTTGTTTCGAGGTATAACTGCATGCTTAGTAAGGAACCTCTCGGAAGTTTTTTATAAAATATCACATGGTGAATCTTCCTCGATGGTTTAAAATGTCCTATCCAGAGCCTAAATAGTTATACAATTTTTTTTTTTGAACTACCATATGCTATCTTGAGTTGCTTTGAGTCTTGTCGAATGGTGAAGTCCGCTTGCAGAAGGCACTTGTCATTTACCGGTCTTCCCATCCACCTCAGCCTCAAAATGTCTGACTAGTCAAAGTCCCGCTCCGGGGTTGACGTCCACCGTCGATGACATACACTCACCTCTTCACAAAGCTCACCCCAAAGGTCCTCAATTACTCCATACAAAGTTGAATTCCTCTCTGTTACCAAAGTAAGAGAAGAGATGTATTCGAAAAAAAAATGGAGACAAATGCTCCATCTGAAAAAAATGAGAGAGAGAAAGAAAAGAAACATCTCAAAAATATGAGAGAGAGAAAATAAGGAGTCCCAAGACCTTTGAGCATCACACCTTCTCCCTCTCCATTTGAAACCCCATGAATTCCAAAGACCGGAATTTGATGAGTGTCATCGCTCGCGAACCACTCTTCGACTCGACAACAGAAGTAACCAAGGTATGCCACTCTTACCCTACCTACAACTCCACTTCAGCCTTAGTGTAGGGAAAAATTGGTCAAACCCGACCAAGAGTGAGGATTGAACACCTTGAGTGACTCGAGAGTACCATTGGGGAATGAATGAACCATCTTTTGAAAAATTCATATCTCCGAGATGGAACCTGAAAAGTTGCAGGAAATACTTCAGAGATGACCGTTCAAGCTCTCAATAGCCCAGAACGTGAACCGCTGTAGCCCCACGCGGAACCATGGTATGAGTTCTCTTTTATGCCAACTTATTCAAGTGATTCGTTGAGTTTTGGCTTAAGCACAAGGTACTTTAAGGGTATACACATTGAAGCAACTCCTGACCTACCAAACCTAGAGTTTTAGCCTTGCTCGAGAACGAGCAAGAGTCTAAGCTTGGGGGCATGTTGACGGCCATTATAACCTCGTAGTGACCGTCAACAGTTCGGTAAATTAAGGATGATCATACCATATTCCATACATAAAAGTATTTTTACTGACAAATTCCATAAGTTTTGGATGAGTTATGATTGCAGGATAAAACAGGTGAAACAGGGGTGAAACCTGGCACAAGGCCAGGCCGGCCGGCCTAGCCTAGGCCGACCGGCCTCCCCTGGCCAGGTCTGGCCACGTCACTGATCCACAAGCTCAAGCAAACACCCAGGATGATCAAGCACCGTGCAATCAATGTCGGTTTGATCCAAGGACCCGAAAGGCCTAGAGTGCAAGACACATGGATTAGAGGGCCCACAACTTTGGATTCTTGGACAGCCTCAACTGAACGCAACCGTTACCGAACTCAGGAGGCAATCAGGAGCATTCACGTCGAAGGCGGTGGCCAGGGGTGCCAGGTGTAGGCCAATCGGCCTACACCAGGCCGGCCGGCCTGCTGCTGCACCTCCACGCGACCAGCTTCAGCGTGGAGGTTAAGCAGGTGGTTGGCATGACGGTTAAGCTGGCTACCAACCTTGGGAGGCTATAAAAGGCCACCTCCTCTTCATCCCAAGACACACACTACATCACTCAAGTCTCTACTTGAAGGGAGCTCTTGTATCTTTTTCATTTCTTAGATTAGGATTAGAGTTGGGAGTAGACTCAAGTCGAGCTTAGCTCGGATCTTCGGAGTCTTCGGAGTTCTGGTAAAGCTCTTGTATCCTTTCCTTCTTTTGAAGAGTTTATTTATACAATTACTTTCTTACTTCAGAGCTTAAGTTATCTTTTGTCTTCTGTCTTGCTCTTCTTTTAGAGTAAAGATCTTGCTCTCTTTAGAGCAAAGTTCTATCCTCTTTAGTTTTAGTGTAGAGTTTAGTTTAGCTCTACCGGGCTTTATCTCGCGGGTTTGCTCGCCTTGACCGGGCCGTAAAATGCCTTAGGGAAGACGGGGATTTCTCTTGACAGGCCTCAATAGAAACCTTAATCATCGAGTGCAGACGTGGTGTCTGGCTTGTTGATTAACTAGGAAGTGTGTTGCACCCCACGGAACTGCAGTGGTAGGCGGCAGGTGGTGATAGCCCTGTCCGTCCTTCGTAGTCCACCACGTTCGGGTGTATTCATAACAGTAGTGCTGAGCCCGGAGAACCCCCTCTCTCATCCCGTTCTGAGGTTCTCCCGTTCTAGCCGTCGAAGCGAGCTCTGTTCCCGGTATCTAAGCTAGAGTCTAGGCTAAGGCTAGAGTGCCTTTTGCTCTGAATTAGAAAGAGTCTAGGTCCGGTCTCTCCCAACATCTTTCCTTTTCTTTAGAAATAGGTGCTCCGTGTGTCGCTGGTATTTTAGACCTTCTATCCGGTCATTAATTTGACCATTATCCCTCAAACCTAGAGTTTGTGCCCCTAGATTTGTGGCTTGATATTTCTGGCAAGATATATCATTTCATTCTTCAATACACTTTAACCATCTGCTTCCCTGCGGAAATATAAATACGATACCCTGGGGTTACTCCCGAGGTGAAGTGCTACAACGAGATATATTCTGTGCGCTTGCAGAATTAATTTTTGCATACAATGACATATATCTACGCGCTCTTGAGCGTTGCTAAAACGTGACGCTAAGGAGTGCCAACAGTCTCATATTTCTAAATCAAACTCTTGAAGGAGCAGAATCCAACGGATGAGTCGTGGCTTAGCATCTTTCTTGGTCAAGAGGTACTTCAGTGCAGCATGGTCTGTGTATACTATCACTTTGGCACCAACCAAGTAAGATCTGAACTTGTCCATGGCAAACACCACTGCCAGGAGTTCCTTCTCTGTTGTTGCGTAGTTCAGCTGAGCTCCAGTCAATGTCTTGCTTGCATAAGATATCGCGTAATGCTGTTTATCCTTGCATTGACCGAGCACTGCCCCGACTGCATAGTCGCTAGAGTCGCACATGATCTCGAATGGAAGATTCCAATAGGGCGGTTGTATGATGGGAGCTGAGATAAGTGCCTTCTTGAGGGTGTAGAAGGCGAGAAGGCAATCGTCGTCAAAGTTGAAGGGTGCTTCTTTAGCCAGAAGGCTTGTAAGAGGTCTGGCTACCCGAGAGAAATCTTTGATGAATCTTCGGTAAAAGCCAGCATGGCCCAGAAAACTTCGCACACCCTTGACATTCGTCGGGGATGGTAGTTGCTCAATAACTTCTATTTTTGCCTTGTCAACTTCTATTCCTCTTTCTGACACCTTGTGTCCCAGCACAATTCCTTCTCTGACCATGAAGTGGCACTTCTCCCAATTTAGGATGAGGTGATGCTCTTCACACCTCTCGAGGACCCTTTCCAAGTGCTCGAGACAGTTGTCGAAGGTTTTACCATAGACGGTAAAGTTGTCCATGAATACTTCCATGATCTTTTCGTTCAAGTCAGAGAATATCGCCATCATACACCGCTGAAATGAAGCAGGTGCGTTGCATAGGCCGAAAGACATCCGCCGATAGGCGAACGTTCCGTAGGGGCAGGTGAAGGTAGTCTTGCTCTGGTCATCGGGATGAATAGGAATTTGATGATAACCAGAGTATCCATCAAGGAAGCAGAAAAATGAGTGGTTTGCCAACCGCTCAAGCATCTCGTCGATGAAGGGGAGAGGAAAGTGATCTTTACGGGTAGCTTTGTTAAGCTTCCTGTAATCGATGCACATCCTCCATCCAGTAACGGTCCTCTGAGGAATAAGCTCGTTCTTCTCGTTCTGGATAATTGTCATTCCACCCTTCTTCGGCACAACTTGAACTGGGCTGACCCACTCACTGTCTTGCATGGGGTAGATTATACCTGCATGCGGAAGCTTTAAAACTTCTTTCTTGACTACCTCCCTCATCGCATCATTCAGCCGTCTTTGATGTTCTCTAGACGGTGTATGGTCCGGCTCCATAGGTATGCGATGGGTGCATAAACTGGGGTTGATCCCCTTCAAGTCCTGTAGAGAATACCCGAAGACAGACCGGTGTTTCTCTAGGACTGTGATAAGCTGCCAAGTCTCATTCTCTGTCAGTTTGTCACTGATGACGACTGGCGAGCGTTGGTCGTTGTGGAGGAAAGCGTATTTGAGTCCAGGAGGCAGCGGCTTCAACTCAGGAAGGGGGTGTTGTGGCTTTTCTTCCTCGTTGAGTTTCATAAAGCCGTCCGTTTCTGCCTCTTGGATGAAATGGTTAGCATCTTCAGCCTGTGATGACTGAGCTTGCTCTTCTTGAGCTGAGCTAACTGCTTCTTCCACTGGGTCTGTCTCGGATCGGGCCTCTGCGATAGTGTTCACTGCTCGCACGAGGCTGACCGGGATGATCTCTTTACCAACCTTGAACTGTATCATTGCTCGATCATGGTTCGGGTTGGCAAGGTGCTCTATTGGCTGTCCAATCAGGAAGAAGTTGTCACCTCTAGGGACATCAAAAATGTGGAAGTCTAGGAAAATCCTATTGCGTCCCATGTGAACGGGCACAACTCGGATGATTCCTTTGCACTCCATCATTTGGCCGTCGATCCACTTGAGGTACTTACAGGAGAAGGACCGGGGTTCGTCTGGTTGCACTCGTGCTGCGAATGCACTTGATATAATATTACTCGCGACCTTCTGATCATAGGCAACTTCCTGAGTGTCAGTTCCCTCAATAGCGCAATGGAGTACTCTGAAGTTGCGGGTGGTTCGGATGATATCTTCGCAACTTTCAATTTCCTCCGTCCATTCCTTCCTCATGATCGCAGATAAACCCTCAATCTGCAGTACGGCTTCTGGAATGAACGTCTTAGACCTTGAACTTGCGCACACTTGTTCCATAGGCATACGTGACGTATAACCGATCTCCAAGTACTCTTCTTCTGTAAAGAGCTCGGGAATGCAGTGCGGCAGATCGTCAAGAATAGTTTCTTGGTCTGAGGACTTGGGGTGTTCGAGCACCTCCTCTATGATCGGAGGAGGCGGATCGAATGTGAGGGCAAGGAGTGGCTGTTTGTCTATGGGAGTTGTTGGTGGTGTTGGAGGTGTTGGTGGATCGTCGAAAATGCCAGTGTACTCGGTAGAGTTGAGAACTTTTTCTAAGATCTCTCGTACCTCATCCACTGTCTTGTATAGCACTGACCCTGCGGAGGTGATGTTCAAAAACTGTGCACTTTCCGGCTTCAATCCACCCAAAAAATGCTGCATAAGCATTTTCTCTGGAATGTTATGCGGTGGCCCTGAGTTGGCCAATTTTATGAACCGCTCCCACGTGGCTCCAAGTGACTCATCACCTTGCTGATATGTCATCAGCTCAACTCTGAGCTTCAAGATCTTGGAGACAGGGTAAAAGAACAGACAGAACTCATCCTTCAATTTGATCCAATCTCCGCTAAATCGCCGTGCAGTCCGATCGTACCAAGATTTTGCATTCCCCATCAGAGAAAATGGGAAAAGTTTCCATCGTATGGTGTCTTGGTTGACGCCGAGTATAATAAGAAGAGAGCAATTCTCTTCGAAAACCTGCAAGTGAGCATAGGGACTTTCGTCCTTCGTTCCACCGAAAGACTGTGCACGAACCATGGCAACGAGACTGGGACGGATCTCGAAGCCATGAGGTGGTATGGGGTGGCAAGATGAAGGCGGTTCCAAATACTCGCTAGATGGAACCATCGGGTAACTAGGAGAAAACTCCATGTTGTAGATGGTTATGGGGGTAAAGTGTACGGCTAAAAAGATCCTACACTAGTGTTGCTACCGTTCCCCGGCAACGGCACCAGAAAAGCTTGTTGGCACTCCTTAGCCTAACTAAATCCGCAAGCGCACGGAGTCTGATGTAGCCTTTTACCAGGGGAGTAAGAACCTGGATATCGAATCCAAGGAACGGTAGACGCGACTAGCCTAGAACTTTTCTAACCAGACCTACCAGGGAGCAAAAGGTAAACGGGTAGAGAGCTTGACTTTAGTTAGCTACTCGTTACCCCAGACAAACTATCTATATCTAATCTGATCTACTTCGACAGCTAGAACGGGAAGAACTCAGAATGGGATGAGAGAGGGGTTCTTCCGGGCTCAGCACTACTGTTATGAGTACACCCGAACGTGGTAGAATACAAAGGACGGACAGGACTGTCACCACCTGCCGCCTACCACTGCAGTTCCATGGAGTGCAACACAACCTGAGGTGACTAGCCAGCACAGGCACCACGCCTAAGCTTTCAGTCACTGACCTCCACCCAACGCGAAGGGCTATAGAGGAAACCCCAAACAAGAGTCGCTGTCACTCGCGCAGACTCAGGTACCCGCAGATCAAGTAGATAAGATAACTTGCTGAAAGTAAGTTGTAAACTAGCGAGGTACTAAAGGCAAGAGACCGAGGACTTACTGAAGATAACTCTTGAATATATTCCTCGGGGGCGGAAATGTTGAGACAAGACCGAGGAAGAAATCCCAGACTCTCTCTACAAAGCTCGGCTGTCACCTGAGCGACTCACCCACTCTCTCCCTACTCTAACTCTAAAGATGAGAGCAAAACCACTAAGCTACTCTTCTCTCCTTTGGATGGTGTGTCTTCTCAAGGTAGAAGGGGGCCCCTTTTATAGTCTTCAAGGGCGGTTGCCGGCGTCAAGCCCAAGCTAAGCTCTTGCTTAACTGTCACGCGAAGGGGGGCACGTGGCGGCCTCTGGGGCAGGCCGGCCGGCCTAGGCCAGGCCGATCGGCCTGGTCTGGCTGCCCCGTGGCACCGTCTTCTTCAGGGACACTCTAGATTGATCACTGAGGTCGGTAACAGTTGCTTCGGATCAAAGCTGTCCGAGAATACAATGTTGGTGGGCCCTTCAATCCATGCAAGTGTAGCTTAGGCCTTTCGGGTCCTTGGATCAAACCGACGTTGATCGCACGTCTCAGGATCATTAGTGTTGTGTTTGTGATCTCCTGGATCAGTGATGTGACAAGAGGCCACAGAAGGGGGCCGGTCGGCCTAGCATAGGCCGGCCAGCCTGGCTTTGTGCCCAAAGTGCTTCATCTTTTGCTTGCTTGCTCCTGCACTCACAAATTATACAAAACTTGTGGAACTCATTAGAAATAACCAATTTCACTTTGTTATGAGCAAGATGAGCCTGAAATGTGACGGAATGTTCGTGGTGAAATCGTATCGTAATGACCACCAACAGACAAGTAACTTGTACGTCTCTAGCTTGCTAGTGGTTATCGAAAGGCACTAGATGGTGGGACAGGGGTTTTCAATCTGATCCTTGATATTGCCTGGGGACGACCTCAGATTCACGTGCACCCTGAGGTCGTTGGCGCTGCTCCGTAAGCAATGTCCCGTTGAGGGAGTGTCCACGTTCTCGCCCTGGATACCCCTAGCGTTGCGCTTCATGGACTCATGCTGCGTCATGGGGTCCATGCTCTGGATGCCATTGACCCACTCACGTTGTGCCCTAAGTGCAAGTCAATCCTGGGAGTTGGGGTTCATGCGCCTTTGCCAAAACCATAGTGGCCACTATGCTTGCTAGGGTGTCCTGTGAAAAGCCTTGTAGCGTCCCTATGCACTCACACCTCGGAAGTGTGGTTCGTGCGTGGTTGGGTCGAAAGCTTCTTTGAGCTTTTACGCTAACGGTTGGAGAAAGGGCGAAACCTCTGCAGAGTGTACATCTATCATGATAGCCGTGCTCACGGTCACGAGCGGCCTGTATCCTTTTTGATTAGAAGATGATGTTGATGATGATCTACGGTTCTAATTATAATTACATCTTTAATTGGGGTTGCAACCGGGAGCTCTCATATACTTGTAGTAACTAGGAGAATGATAAAACGAATCAACTAAAAGTGCTAAATGCAGTTCAGCCATGTCAAGCCTCTCTTAAGCCTTCATGCTTTCCAGTTATACTTGCTAAGTATGATGGAATACTTACACTTGCATTCAATCAACAAAATCCCGGATGGGTAACCAGATGGAGCAGAGTGTGAGGCAGTGGCTGAAGATTTATCAGAAGACCTTCCGTACATCTGAGCTGTGGTCAACCAGTCGGTGTCCCTGTGGACTTGAGGCTCTACCAGATGAAAGTTAATAAATTAGTCTTCCGCTATGTAATTTCTGTAAACTCTGATGTAAATTGTTTTATTCGAGCATTGTGTTCTCTGTAATACCATATTTGTAAGCTATATGTGTTGTGTGGACATCCTGGGCGCATATATGGCAGCATTCGGGTTTCTGTGGAAATCCGGGTGTGACATTGCGTGTCCAGCCGGTGAGCCGTTCGAATTCGTGGGTGACCAGGAGTTCGAGGAGCAGGACTTGCAGCTGTAGCCAGGCTTTGAGGAAGGCAAGTATAGCATGGACAATCCTTGCTACCTACTCAACTTTATTTTATTTTATACATATGCATGTGTCTTAAATTGTTTACCTTAAGGTTGTTCCTTGTCCTTTTACCCTGTACCTTGTTATCCCGGGTTAATGCATATGGGTAGACTTTTGCTAAGCACAGCTACATCACCTTCATTCAATTGTTAATCATGACTTAATGGTTCATTTTCATGTAACGATAAAACTTGTTTTTAGCAACATGGTTCAGGGAGCTAGAGCTTTGCTTCATGGTTGCTCTAGTGTCTCTCCTTAAGGTCCGGTTCATTAAGCGGCAACCCAGGAACCTGTCGCCGCCGCCGTAACTATTATGGCTCTGGTCTTGGACAAGTAGCTTGTACGTCTCTAGCTTACCAGTAGTTACCGAAAGGTGTACGTGGGGAGCTACAGTTCAAGTATAATCTTTGATCTATCGAGGACAGCCTCACCTGCGCTCTGAGGTCCGTTGGCTATGCCCCGTTAGGCATACGTCCCGTGTCGGGAGCATCTTACCTGCGCTCTGGACACTCCGCACGTTGCGCTTGTTGTGCACGCGCTCTGGACGCCATTGATCCCCCCATGGCGTGTTATGTCCGTGGGCGTACGTCTATCTCGATGCCTCGGGGTTATGCGCTGCTAGTTGGACCAAAACGGCTACTGTGTTTGTTAGGGTGTCTAGCGAAAAGCCTTGTAGCGTCCCTATGCACTCATACCTCGGAAGTGTGGAATGTGCGTGGTTGGGTGGAAAGCTCCTTTGAGCTTTTACGCTAACGGTTGGAGAAACGGCGAAACCTCTGCAGAGTGTACATCTATCATGATAGCCGTGCCCACGGTCATGAGCGGCTTGGATCCTTTTTTATTAGAAGATGATGTTAATGATGATGCTTTATGGTTTTAATGCTACTTACATCCTCAATGGGGTTACAACTGGGAGTTCTCATACACTAGTAGTAACTAGGAGAATGATAAAACGAACCAACTAAAAGTGCTAAAGCAGCAAACCCGAGTCAGCCTTTTCAGCCTTGCATAAACTCATGTTATACTTGCTAAGTAAAGATGAGTTACTTACACTTGCCAACAATCAACAAAATCCCGGACGGGTAACAGATGGAGCAGTGAATGAAGAGGCATTCGCGGACTTTCCGGAGGATCTTCCTTACTTCTGAGCTGCGATCAACCAGTCGGCGTCCCTGTGGGATTGAGGCGGCATTCGTCTTTAGTTGAGAGCATTAATAAATAGACTTCCGCTGTATTATTTGTGTAAGACTATGTCTTTGTGTTAAACTCTGGATGTAAAACTATTTATTTCGAGCATTGTGTTCTTTGAGATCCATATTTGTATGCTGTATGTGTTCTGTGGACGTCCTGGGCACACATACAGACGCATTCAGGTTTTGTGTAAATCTGGGTGTGACACTTTGGTGCACGAACGTCCTATCCTTGTGTTGCTTGATCTGCAGCCCGAGAAAGAACTGCAACTCTCCCATCATCGACATCTCAATTCCCTGCTCATATCATCTGCGAACTTGGCAATAAGACTGTGAGAAGAGCCACCAAAAATGATATCATCCACGTAAATCTGAACGATTAAAAGATCATTGTCATTCCTCAACAAGAAGAGCGTCTTATCAACCTTTCCCATCTCAAACCCCTTGCTAAGCAAGAACCCCCTCAACCTACCATACCACGCTCTGTGTGCTTGCTTTAGACCATATAAAGCTCGGTGGAGTTTGAACACTCGGTGTGGGTATCTCTCACTCTCAAAACTTGGGAGTTGCCTCACATACACTTCTTCCTCGATCACCCCTAAGAAAGGCACTCTTCACGTCCATTTGGTACAATTTGAACCCTTTAGCAACAGAGAATGCTAGAAGGATTCGAATTGCCTCCAAACGGGCAACAAGAGCAAATGTTTCCTCATAATCTATCCCCTCCTGCTGCGAAAACCCCTGAGCAATCAACCTCGCTTTGTTCTTCACTATCTCTCCATCCTCACCCCTCTTGTTCTTGAAAACCCACTTGGTTCCTATGGGAAGGCAATTTGGAGGTGGTTCAACTAACTCCCACACCTGGTTTCTCTCAAAGTTTCAAAGCTCTTCATGCATGGCATTGATCCAATCAGAATCAGATAAAGCGTGTCCAACATTTTTTGGCTCGAAAGACGCAACAAAAGCAGAATGAGCGAAATGGGAGATATTCTGTGACCTTGACCTTGTAGTGCGTTCATTCAGGTCACCTATGATCCTCGAAGCCAGATGATTCTTCTACACCAGCCGGGGAGCTTCTCGCCTCGAGATTGCCTCCTCAACATCAGCTTCCACTTGAACTCGATCATGTGCGCGACTCGACGAAGGAGTAGCAGAGGGGCCATCGTCGAAAGTCATGGTAGTAGTGGAAGTAGAAGGTACACGATCTCCACATGGTGCATGATTTTCCTCATCATCTTCCTCATCAAGCTGCTCTTCCTCAAAGACAGACTGTACCAACTCGTCGTCACCTGCACACTCAAAGACAGAAGAGCTACACGGAATGGTCTTGTCGAAAGTGACTTCGCAAGTCTCCATGAATTGGTTAGTTTCAAGATTGAGCACACGATATGCTCAAGAGTGATTAGCATAACCAAGAAAAATTTCATCCATCGAACGAGACTCAAACTTGTCCAAATTTCCTTTCTTAAAATGAAACACTTGCAACCAAACACCCGAAAGTGACTCACACGGGGGGAACGACCGTGGAAAAGCTCATAGCAAGTTTTCTTCTTGAAAGCATGAAGGAAAATCCAATTTGAAGCATGACAAGCTGTATTCACTGCCTCGGCCCAATATTTTCTAGGTGTCCTATGCTCATCTAGCATCGTCCTGGCCATCTCACAAAGAGTCTGATTCTTCCTCTCAACAACACCATTTTGGCAAGCAACATATGGCGAAGAATATTGATGTTCGAGACCAAGATCATGACAGAAGGCATCAAAACGAGTGTTCTTAAATTCCGTACCATTGTCACTGCGTATAGCTCTCATAGCACCACCATTACTCTCGTTTTTCAACTTCAAAATCAGATCTCGAACAAACTCAAAAGTCTCATCCTTAGACGCCAAGAAGAACACCCAAGCATATCGAGAAAAGTCATCCACAACCACAAGAACATACCATTTCCCACCAACTCAACAAACGCGAGTGGGACCAACCAAGTCCATATGCAAAAGCTCCCTTGGACGCTCAGTCATAATATCAGTCAAAGGTGGATGAGAAGCAGCAACCATCTTACCATGCCTACAAGGTGCACAAACCAAATCTTTCTCGAACTTGAGCTTGGGCAATCCTCGGATAAGGTCAAGAGCACTCAAGCGTGTGAGTAAATCAAAGCTCACATGACCCAATCTCCTATGCCACTTCCAAAGCTCAGAAGAAGTACCAGTGATCAAACACCGTGAAGGACTAAAAGATCAAGAAAAATCAGCACGAAAAATCTGTCCCTCGGGAATGATCATACACACAAGATCACCTCGAGAATCAAGAATCCGAGAATCACCACTCTTAAACCGAACCTCATAACCCTCATCAAGAAGCTGAGAAACTGAAAGCAAATTAAAATCAAGATTCTTGACAAGAGCAACCCGCTTCAACATAAAACTGTCACTCACCTGAATAGCACCCTCAGACAGCACTTGACCTCTACCTTTATCCCCAAAAGTGATGTATTGCCTAGACACCACCAGGGTGAGGCTGGAGAACCACTTCCTATTACCTGTCATATGTCTCGAGCAGCCGGAATCCATCAACCAAAAGTTCTCCAAACCTCCCACCTGCACAATCAAAAGCAAGAACGAGAATGAGCGAACGACTCGACACTAGGGTTTCTCTCGGCTGTGGCTTCTCACTTCTCTGGTAACCCCCACACCTCACAAAGGTCACTCTCCTCTGGAAGTTGTTTGTCTTTGGTGGAAACTTGGGAGGATCATGAGTGGTGTCAAGCTTGTTCAACAGGTGGTTGGACTTAGGTGTGAAGCTGTTCTTTGGTGGAGTTCTCTCTGGTGGTGTTGGGATGTTTGAGGTGGAACTGGCTTGCTCTTTCTCTTTCTCACAACCACTCTCATCAAGCTTCTCAGAACCCAAACCACGACCATCGCTCTCTTGAACCCAGCAATTAACATCTTAAGCTGTGGTTCACGACCGAACAACCAACCCAAACATTGACGCAACTCATCATTCTCATCTTGCAAATGATCAACAGATTGTGACAGCTCAACATTCTTCAAAGCAACAACATCACAAGCAGAACAAGAGTTTGCAATAGGAGATTTCAATTCAGCTTCAAGCGAACTATTCATGGTACGAGATTCAAGCAACTGAGCATGCAAAGTAGGACAAGAAGTACAAGCACGTAACAAAGAAGATCTAGACTTCAACTCAGCAAACTCAACCCTAGCTCCTTCTAGATCATCTAAGCATGTCATGTGTTTTTCCTTAAGAGCAACTAGATCAGCAAGGTGCACATCACAAACTAAGCATTCAAGTTCATCAGAAACAACAGGAGCATCTTTTAACACAACAATCTCAGACTCTAGCTCAGCTATCCTCTTCCTAGACTCACCAACCAAAGACTCAAAGTCCATCGCCTTCTTTCCAGTCTCAGAAAGTAAGGCCTCAAGCTCCGCAACCCTTTCTTTCGACTCTCCTAGCAAAGACCTAAACTCTCCCTTCTCCTTGTTGGTCTTCCTAAGCACATCATCACGATTATCGACCAACTCTTCTAGCCTAGCAATCTCCTTACGCAAAGAGGCGGGATCGGTCAATACCTCATCCTTGGAGTCGGAGTCAGAGTCGTCCTTGCTCTTCATGTTATCGGAGTCGTGCGCCATGGTGCAGTAGTCGACGGCGGTGAAGGAGAAGCCATTGAAGTTGCGGTTCATGTGCTTCTTCTCCTTGCGGTGGCCGCGGTCTTCATCCTCGCTGCTCGAGCTTGACGACGTGTTGGTGGAGCTCGTGTCGATGTCGCTCGCATCAGCCACCATCGCTCGAGATCGGTTCTTCTTGTGTCCATCGTGCTTGTTCTTCGTCTTCCTCTCATCCTTGTTCTTGTGCTTGGAGCGGTACTCGTCCTTGGAGCGGTGCTTGTGATCATCTCGCGGGCGGTGCTTGCGGTTGTAGTCATTCTTGATCTCCTCGGGGCACTCGGCGAAGAAGTGGCCCATCTTGCCGCATCTGTAGCACGTACTCCCGGCGCGCCTCGAACCCTTTCGGTTCTGGTACATGTGCTCGAACCTCCTCATGAGCAACACGAGATCCTCCTCGGTCAGCACCTCATACTCCTCATCTGGAAGAGACACAAGAGAAGACAAGGTAAAGTGTTTGGAAGTATTAGCATGCCCATTACCAGAACCACCGACTAGAGCCAGACTATGGGGATCAGTCGGACTCTTAGCCTTGGCAATCAACTGTCGATCAACCTCAGAAGACTTCAGCTTGGAGAAAAGCTCATCAACTCTCAAAGTTTCATAGTTAGCTGACTCCATGATCGCCTCAACCTTGGCACCCCACATGGATCTACGAAGTGAAAGCAAGAGCTTCAAAGCTCTATCATGATCCGAGTAAGGGAGTGCGGCAATGTTGGCTTTCATGTTGTTGACTATGGCAGTAAAGTGCTGAAACATAGCATCAACCGACTCACCAGGCAACTGCTCAAAGTTCTCATACTCTCTGCGATACACCGAGAAAAGCCTAGCCTTCACATGGCTATCAACACCGTGGGCTACCTTGAGCTTCTGCCAGATCTGGCTAGCTAGGTCCTCGCCTAAAACTCGCTCAAACTCCTCAGTCGACAAAGCACGAAACAAGTAATCGACAGCCCTAGCGTTGGCCTCGAACTTATCTCTTGCATCCTGGGCATCTAAGTTGGTGGGATTGACATAGTGTTCATCTTTGGTCACATCCCACAACAACATTCCTTTGCCTCGCAAGAAAGCGCCCATACGCGCGACCCAGTTCGGATAGTTCTTCTCATCGAAGTGCGAAGGCCCGAAACCCCGATCTTGGTACGCCATCTTTGGATCTTAGACTGGTTAGAGTCGCAAAGACCTGTAACTGGCACTGATACCAATTGAAGGACCGATTAGGCGACCAGAGAGGGGGGGAGTGAATGAGAGCCGATAAAAATTTCTTTCCCAAATCTGGCTTCTCCCAACTCACTCCAAATCCAATGGACCGACCTTGCCAAGATCATGTAGCTACTGTGAAGCTACTGACCCTAGGAACAAGATCAACGCAGCGGAACTCGAATCGAACAAATCGAACACAAGTCGAACAAAAACGAATCAAATCAACTCCTCTCGGCCAGGGGCGGTCACACCGCTCTCCAAGGCCGGTTGCACCGCCCTGGTCAGGTACCTGCGCGGATCTGCGCGAGAAAACTCAAGTGCAAAGTCAACTCGTGAGCGGATCTCCCAAACGGCTTGGGCTTTTGAGACGAAACTGTGGGTGGATGATATACACCTCAAGGAGAGGCTATGCCCCAAAACTCTCGGCCTCAAACCCTCTAGAACTCCGGGAATTTCAGATCTTGCGAAGAACACCCACACCTCGAGTTCATCCGGGAAACTTCAAATCTAGACCGATTCTCGGCCTTTGGGGGCAAGGGATCACCAAGAAAAGAGGCACAAGGCACTCATGCGTGATTCCCCCAAAGAAATCCGAGAGAAAACGGGATAGGAAGTGAAGAACGAAAATCCCCCAAAAATAGCTCCGAAAATGGAAAGAGAAAAATAGCTTCGAGAATTCAAAACATGGCACAAAGAAGACAAGATTAAGCTCAATCAAACCACCATGAATTCACCTATACAAGCTACAAATGATTAAGAGCAAGTAGTCTTAGGTGGAGAGGATGAAGGGAAATAAACAAGCCTAGAGAAAATAAACTAGAGAGATGGCAGCCACCAACCCCTAGGGGGTCTATAATATAGTCCAAGTGGTGGTGCCCAAATGACTCAACTACCCCTAAGTGATACATACCCCTCAGGGGCAAATTTGACATTTCGACACGAAGATTTTTTCCGGCTGGGACACCTTCCACCGCAAGCTTGCTTCCCTCCGACACAAACCTTGCGATCACGCTGCGTGTCCTCCGGATCGAAGCTCCTCGACACCCTCGGGTGAGCTGCCCTAGGAGGGGCGGTTGGACCGCCTCTGGGGGGCGGTTGGACCGCCCCTGGGCTGGCCAGCTGGCCTCCTTTGGCCCGAAGCGACACCGAGTCCTCGCCTTGGTTTTGAGGCCCAAACCAAGGAAACCGTCCACCTGATGGTCTTTTGGCCAAATCACCGACCCCGCGTGCAAGCTTCGGTTGTGAGCCGCTACCTTGCACCGGCTTCATGTCCGCGTACGAGCTTCGGTTGTGAGCCGCTACCTCGCACCGGAACCACATCCCCTCGCTCGTTCTTGCCACCATGTGAACCGCACTTGATCCATCTGGCCACCGGGTCCCTCGAACCAAGCCTACTTGTCTCTCCGCTCCTCGGAGGCCGCCATGGCTAAGACCTTTCGCGCTTGTTCTTCACCTACACCAATGCAATCAAGCCGCGTTCTACACCTGCAATACTTGAGCCAAGGGAAACGTCAATCCACACCACGTTGTCAATCACTCATCACACCAGGAAGCCACCATCCACCGGTCCTCGGACACACCGGGTCCTCAGTTATTAACCCATCCGGATAGCCGTGGCTCACAGTCAGGAGCCCATGTAGTCAAAGCCCCCGTTGATTATGATTCACCTTTAATAAAATGTGTGATGGTGAGAATAAAATGTGTGATGGTGAGACGGGCTAAGACCCGAAGAGAGCAAGGCATAAACCAGCCCAGGAAGACCCTGACGGTCTCTGGGAAAGAACTAAAATATGGGAACTGGCAGGGATGAGAATTCCGCTCCAGGGCCAAACAACTTATTATTCCTCCAACACCTCCCCCTGTTTTAAAACATCACCTTACTTTACATTTTCCACTAGAGTATAACCCTTACACCTCACTTCCCTGCATATATTATAACTCTTTACTCCAGGCTTGCTGAGTACTAACCATAAGTGTACTCAGCCTTGCTTTCAATTATTACAGGTACATGGACGTATAGGGCACTATGATTCATTCCCTCCATGGAATGAGTTATAATACGCTCTCTGCTAAGGCAAAGGTAGTTACTCTTTATTTGTTGCGCCTTTTATTGCTTCAGATTCTAAACCTATGTAAAATCTGTATCAGCGTACTGATACAGGGACTGCTACAGGTGATTAAAGGACTTCCGAAGGAAGGTCCCCACAGGTTTTGCCGAGTATGCCCGACCTAATAATGGATTAGTTGTCACAAAGAATGCAGTTGATGTTGACAACACATTTATTGTTCCTCACAATGTAGATTTATTAGTCAAGTATCAGGCTCATATAAATGTAGAGCTGAGGTAATCATGATGGTATGCACAAATATCTTTTCAAGTATGTGACAAAAGGGTTTGATTGTGCTCGAATTGGATTCCTGAGTAATCCTTCATCTCCAAGCTCATCAAGTAATACAATCAACGAGATAAACAATTATCTAGAATGTCGTTATGTGACGCCAAATGATGCAGCGTGGAGATTGCTTTAGTATGACATTCACTATACAGACCCATCCATAGAGCCATTACCTGTCCATCTGCCTTTTGAAAAATAATGTTGTTTTCACAGAAGAAGATGATCTTGAAGAAGTCATTGAATACCCAAACAATTTAATAACTAAATTGACTGGCTGGTTGGAGGCCAACATCAAATTTCCTACAGCACAAGATTATACTTATATTGAATTTCCTGAGCACTTTACATGGCATTCAAATGGAAAATATTGGGATATACACCGTGGATATCACAATAAGATTGGTCGCATAGCTCATGTTAACCCTGCCCAGGGAGAACCTTATTATCTACGCATGCTGCTTCACATTGTCAAAGGTGCAACATCATTCCCCAAAATCTGAACTATTGCAGAACATGAATATCCCACCTTTTGTTCTGCATGTGAATCTTTAGGTCTCCTTGGTGATGACCAAGAGTGGTCCCATGCTCTCAATGATGCTGCACAATGGGCCTCCCCTTACCAGTTACGACAACTCTTTGTCACATTATTATTATTTTGTGAAGTAACGAATCCTACAAGGCTTTTTTATGACCATGCATCAAATATGAGCAAAGAATATTAGATATCGCATGAATATAAACTCTTCCATTCCAAACAGCTCATCTGCAGACCTCTTTGTCAGTTCTTCCCTCCTTTTTGAATTGGACAAATTGCTAAGAGATGCTGGATATTGTTTATCTCATTTCAATTTACCAATCCCAGATAATATTGGTTCTGCTTCCACAGACAATAGACTTATGCTTGATGAGCTTAGCTATGATATTACTACATTGGCAGCATCTGTAGCTCATGATATTCCTAAGCTAAATAACAACCAAAATAATGTTTTTGATGCCATTTGCAATTCTGTCATGGCTAATGAAGGCTGGACATTTTTTGTATACGGATATGGAGGAACTGGTAAGACATTCTTATGGACAAGTTTGCTGAACTTCATAAGAAGCAAAGGAAAGATTGCGCTAGCAGTTGCATCATCAGGGATTGCAGCACTCTTACTTCCAGGTGGCAGAACACCACACTCACGTTTCAAGGTTCCTCTAGACATACGTGAGAATTCTATGTGCAATGTGAAAAAAACACACATATGTCCCAACTTATTCAGCAAACATCCCTTATTATTTGGGATGAATCACCAGTAAATCATAGACACTGTTTCGAAGCATTAGACCGCACCCTCAGAGACATACTTTCAGATATCAAACCCACTGCTCAACATACACAATTTGGTGGTATAACTGTTGTCCTTGGTGGAGATTTCCGACAAACTCTTCCAGTTATCCAAAATTCAACAAAGAAGCAGATATTAAAAGCATGTGTTGTCAATTCTTATTTATGGCACAATTGTAATGTCCTGCAATTAACTGAAAATATGAGACTAAATTCAAGAGACCTTACACCTTTAGACAGAGAAGAACTACGCATGTTTGCAGAGTGGTTACTTACAGAACCTTATATTCAGATCCAAGATGAGCCGTATTATATAAAAGTTCCTCAGTCTTTACTCCTACCACAAGAGTGCAGAGATCTTGTTGGTTTGATTTCTTTTGTGTACACATCTGGGTGTGGCCCAACTAACACTTCATCCTATTTTTGTGATCATGCAATTCTGGCTCCAACAAATGAGGTGGTTTCAGACATTAACAACAAAATGATCGAGCAACTGACAACTAGCGAAATGTCATACTATAGCTTAGACACAATAGATGATAGTTGCACTAACCATTCTGCTTTGGAGGCACTATATCCCACTATGTTCCTAAACACATTATCAATCAGTGGCCCTCCAGAACATGTGCTGCATTTAAAAATGGGTTTTCCAATAATGCTCCTTCGGAATCTTGATCCCTCTAGAGGCCTTTGCAATGGTACCAGATTGATTGTTACACAACTTACAACTAGAGTATTTGAAGGTGAAATAATCACTGGAAAAGCAAAAGGTACAAAAGCATACATTCCTCGCATTGTTACGACATCAAGTAAATCCAGATGACCCTTCAAATTGAGGCGTCGGCAGTTCCCTATATGTTTCTTATGCCATGACCATCAATAAGAGCCAAGGGCAAACACTCAGCACAGTTGGAGTATATTTGCCATCTCCTGTCTTCTCACATGGCCAATTATATGTTGCCTTCTCAAGAGTTACTTCACCCAAGGGTTTGCGAGTTCTGATTGAAAATAGTCCTCCTTCATTTGAGGATTGTACACATAATGTAGTATATACTGAGGTTTTCTCTCATATAACCAGTGGTTGAAATTAAACTGATGAAGCAATTTATATGTTGGCAAATACAATTCTTAATACCAATCATCTGTGCCTTGCATCTCCATTTACTATTTTATACAAATTATTCATGATATGATCCATATTAAAAAAAAAAATTGCTATGTTTTGATGCTTCTTACAAGCCAGAATCATGAGCTCAAGGAAAAAACTTGAAGATATTACTTTAGGCCAGCAAAACTGCAAGATCCTAGGTCGCCTTACCAGGCTATGGGATTCCAGAAATATGAGATCCAAGTCTACAGATTCACTCATCAATATTGATGGGTTATTAATTGATGAAAATGCAAGTACTCTTTTCTTTAAGTTTCACATTACTGCACATTTCTTGACAAAAATATGAATACCTTTGTGTCCTATTTTGTAATAGGGAAAAATGGTGCAAATTACTGTCCCAAAAAAACTTGAGAAACAATTTTGACCTTTACTTGATAAAGGACAAGGATCTATCCATATCTTTTCAGATGTTACTGCAGTTGACACCAAGCAAAGGACATACATCTATCACCATCAAAACTACATGCTAAAGTTCCAACCAACTACAAAGGTCCATCGTCTTGAATCAGAAAGAGATAGCATCACCCGCTCCACATTCAATTTCTGCCCATTTGATCAGTTGCCATCAAAAGACATTCCGTCAAAACCACTTCTAGGTATTTTCGAGTTATCCATCTATTCTTTCTAATTTAAAAAAAAATCATATGTTTTACACACTCTCCTTACAGATTTAATAGGAGTGATCAGCCATATTGGACCACATGATTTTGCTAGCGCAACATCAAGCATAAAACTCCGAAAAATCAAGATTCGAGACCAAGAGTATGTACCTTCATACAATTTACTTATGTTTCATAATGTTTCTTCCTATAAATTATTCATAACAAGTAAATGGTCACAGGGAACAAACGCAAGAAGTGCAGCTCTGGGGCAACCATGGTGAAGCATTTTACGAGGCTAACATCCTTAAAAGGTCTAAGGAAGGGATCGTCGTAGCAATATTTGCTGGCTTCACTACAGGAAGTTTTAAAGGTCAATAAATATAATATCTATGCAATCTGAACTAAATAACAATGATGTGACTATACATTTTATAATGCAACCTTATCTTTTCAGGAGTAACACGAGCATCATCAACTTCACCAACACAAATATTTATTGACTCAGACATGCCTGAGATTGCCAAATTCCGTGAAAGGTTTCTTCTTACCAATGCTTTCTATATACTTTTCCAACAAACTACTGATAGCTATTAAATTTTCCAGCTACAAATATGCTGCTCCAACTCTGCAGCAGCATGCTCCTCAACTACTTTATATCTCCTATCCAGGCAGCTGGCCAACTTTACAAACTCAAACAAATATCTGAACTACCGACATCCTCTTTTCAGGTATCAAAACATCTTATATTCAGTACAAAATATAATGAACATTTTACATTCTACATGCCAATATGTACTACAAAAGCTTCTCACAGTTTTGTTACCTCGACCAAAAAAAGGGGGGAGCTACATACTGTTGCATTGCAAAAATATCAGCCATAGTACCATGCACAAAGTGGTACTACAAAGTGTGTCGAAGTTGTAAAGTGGGGTATGCGAGCAGTTCAGAAGACCCAAGATGTGATTGTCCAGCTCCATAGCCAATGCCAATGTAAAAAATACCTTCTGTCTCACTCTGATGTAAAATAAAATTTAACTCATCCACCACATTTCCTATAGAACTAACGATTAATAAATGCTACAGGTACAAACTTCCTATTACTATTACAGATGATACTGGAAGCATAGACACAATAGCTTTCTCTTTGATAGCTGAAGACTTGGTGGAACGTACTGCGTATCATGCTTCCCAAAACATGAAAATAGACACAACAGATCATGTAGTTGCTCTGGAAAAGGCAATTGGAAAAACTAGACTCTTTCACATAGGAATGAGCACTAATTTATCCTCAAGTTTTTCTATCAAATATGTCCTACGCAAGTGTTTTGAAGCAGACCATTCAAGTTCAGCTTCAAATACAAAAACTACACAGGTCCTCCTCTACTTTAGTATTTCTTCATTTTATTGAAACTTTATCTATATTGTCCAATATAACAAATTTTATTTCCTTTTCAGGCAACACCTATCATCCCAGAAATGCCTTCTCCACCTCAAAGCATTGGATCTGAAAGGTTATACACCTACTCCAAGATCATCAACTTCTGACTTCGTAAAATAAAAGCAATTTTCTATTTATTTGCAGCTCAAAAGCAAAGAGATCATTAGATTTCAAAGACAACAAAGATTGCAGTGAAGATAATCAACAAACTTCCTCTGAGACATCTCCTAAATGTCAAAGACCAGAGTACTGTTTCCTATGACAAACATACATTGATTTTCTTCAAATATACATTTCTGAAAGTTTTTTCAAATAGACTTGCAGATGACAGCAATGCAGACAAAACTGCAGTATCGAACCAAGACAACCTTCCAAATAAAAAAATATAGGTACTGCAAACCAACAAATGTTTTATGTTTTTTTGAACAGTATTATACTACCAAAATTAACATTCATATACCTTCAAAATTTGCAGGTTTTTCCATCAGCAAGTGAAATTGCGTACAACCTCTAAGTTCAGAATCATATTGCCACACCACCATGAGTCTCATTTCCATCTAAAATAAAATCAATATTTCCCTTCAAGCTATATGCTTCATATAATACTTCCTATAGTTTTTGTACTGGTGTTTTATCAACTTTTACCAATGTTCGTACAATAATTCCCCTTAAGAATATTTCTATTTAATAAATCAAATATTCCTATATGCAACATACAGATGTTACAAAACATCTTTCCTTATTTACTTTTGTTATCACCACATGAAAATTTTTATAGTGCAATAACTACAATATTAAAAGTAACATTACTGCTTTATTTAATGACATGATTCCTCTAATATTATTACTAATTTACTACTATTAATTTCAATTTATTCTGCCATCACCCACACAATAACTACAAATTAAATCTCTCCTTCCATTCATCTAATATAAAATTGACGAGAGCAACTCTATATTTCAAAAACATTACCCACTCCAACCTCTGTTCATGTACTGTTCACCTCCTCCTACCCAAAAATAATGGCGCACCAACAAGAATTCAAAAGGTTCTATTACTACAACTTACCAAATTTCTATCTTTTTACTAACCAATTTTGTGCATTGCTTCCTATTTTCTATTAATTACGCATCCGCATCTTTATTTTTGTTTTGTTACATCAAATCTCCTCTACTAACAAACAAAGTACTACTTTCGATTACAATGGAACATAATACCTTTTTTGCATTTTTTTTAATTTACTCTTCAATCAGATCTTCGAGGAAGATGCAAGATACATACGTTCAAGCAATCAATAAGCTCAACAATGATAAAAGCCCAAAGGTTTCTGTTACTCTCAAAGGCATTTCTCACAATGAAGATATAACCAAGCATCTACTGACTAAAAACCACACAATCATTGTTCAATACATACGAAAGGGACAACCATACATGGAAGCTATTTTCAGTGAAGAGAACTCCAAGAACATAAATGGAAAGCAATTCATTTATTCCAAATGTATGTTCTTTTATCAATAAAGTGCATATGTATCGTCCTCTTATCTATTACAAAAACAACTTTGCAAAATGAATTACAAAATAAATAAGAAAATCACGTAGCAACGCGTGGGGTATCAACTAGTCATCTTTATTTCTATTCCATTTGCACCAGTAGAAATATTGCTTGAGATCAATGATCCTTTCAACTTAGCTTAATATTGTTATATTCATCATTGTATACTTGTGAGAACATACAGAAGTATTTCACATCAGAAGTATTGTCTATTCAGAGAGGTTTAGGTTAGCAAGAAATTATGGCATCTGGTATTAGAGTTAGAACAGACGTGAATTTCACTCATCAAAAGCATGCTGCATTTTCATCTGCACCAGTAGCTAATTCGTTCCGATTTTGTTTCTGGAAACTTGAGTGCTAGACAATCTACTAGAAATGCAGGGAAAGCCTTGAAAAAGTAAGAACCTTGTACTCTGTTTGACTGGTTACTTGGATGCCTAAATACTTTGCTAACACAATTTGCTTAATGACTGACAGTCATCTGCTGCTATCAGCTTCAAACCCATTGCCCCATGACAGTATTAACAAATTACTCCTTGGCTCCTTGCTCTATGTATAGGTACACAGATTTATCTTCTAGAGGTGATTCATCCAACAGTGAAAGTGAAGTTGAGATACCTGATGTAACACCCTGCTTTCTAGGGCATTTAGAAATATAGGCCTTACAAAATTTTTCTCTAAATAAACATAATTGCTTCCCTAACACTACTCTCAAAATATCTTCTAAGCAAGCTATGCATTTAATTGAACATGTGTGTTGCATTTGGATGCTTAGGAACTCTCTCATTTTTCTCCAAATAGAAGTCCCTTCAAATTCCCTTCCCAACCTTTTGGATTTAATATTTAAATCTAATTTAAATATTGAGTCCTATTTCAAACTCCACTAAAATTCTCCAAAATAATATTCATCACGAGTCGTACCCCAAAACCCTCTTCAAATTTGAACCCCTATTCAAATTTGAATCCCAAAACCCAAATCGAAGAATTAGAAAGTCCTTTCAATAATAGATGGGCCGCAGCTTCCTTCTGGCCCAGCCATCCCCGCGGCCCATCGCCAAAGTCTAGCTTCCACCCCCAAGCTCAGGACCTGCTCGCCTTTCCTCCCCCTTCCTCAACCGGCCAAGGCCCAGCCCACGCGCGTGCTCGGCCCACTTCTATCCCTCCTATCCCTCTAGCCCACCTCACTCCGTCTCGGCCCGGTCCGCTCCGCTGGCCCAACTCGCCCGTGCTGACATCGAGGTGACGTCACACCGTCTTCCCCCTCCTTTCCCCCTCCCCGCGGCCGCGCTAGAGCAACACGCCGCCGCTGGATCCCTGGCCGCCGGCCAGGATTCACCCCAGGGGCATGCGCGCGACGCGTGGAGGCTTCTCCGCGTGCCACCGCACCGGCGGTGCGGCGCCGACCCCCTCTGCCGGCCAACTTGGAGCTCGCCGCTGCCGTCATCCCCACCCCGGCCGGCGCCACGCGTTGAGCTCCGCCGGGAACTTCCCCGCAACGTGGCGGCTCCACCGGCGCCCCCTCCGCCTATAAATAGGAGGCCAACCCCTCCTCTTCCCCTCACATCACCGCGTCGAGCCCGGGGGCTCGAGCTCCTCCTCCTTCGCCGCGGCCACGCCACACTGCCGTGCCGCGCACCCACCGCCGCGCCCGCTAGTACAAGCGCTGCGCCACCGCCACCCCAAGTCGCCGCCGGCGCTACTGCAAGCCGTCGCCGGCGCTGCTGCGGCGCCCGGGTGCACCACCGCCGCGCCGGCAAGCCGCACCCGGCCGTGCTCCCTCCGCGCTGCGCCGCGCACTGCCAAGCCGCGCGCCCCACGCCGCACTTCGCTGTACCCTGCACCACGCGCACGCGCCACCACACGCTGCCTTCCCACCGCCAGCCGCCAGCCACTCCACACCGCACCACCGCGCCGCACGCCGCCAGCGCGGGCCGCCGCTCGCACCTTGCGCTGCCACCGGCGCTGCCCGCCGACCGCGCATCACCGCTGCGCCACCGCGAGCCACGCCGTGCCGCGCGCTCCGCGCTGCCGGCCGCCCCCCAATGCCTACCGGCCATCCTCCTTCCCCTGCTCCGCCGACGAGCGAGAGAGGCAGAGAAAGAGGGACGGGGCAGGGGGAGAAAAAGGACGGACGCCGGCCGCCGTCCCCGCTTCCTCCCACTGCCCTGCGGGTCCCACGCTGACGCCGTCTCCCGCCCTCACCCGCTGCCAGGTGGGTCCCAAGGGACGCCGTCTGCGGTCCCCCGCGTGCCCCGGCGTATGGACGCAGTCCACCAGACCGCAGGCCGCAGTGCGGGCGGTCCTCCACGACCACGGGCGCGGTGCATGGCACAGTGCACCGGCCGGACCCCATGCTGACGCCAGCCCCCTTCCGAAATTGCTAAGTATACCCGGTAAGTGTACACACACACCTTTAATTAGAGCCCTTCCTCCATTCTAAAAATTCCCCAAAATTCTCCAAAAACATTAGGAATATTTCTAAACCTATTAGAGCCATCTAAACCATTTTAGGATATTTCTTAACCCCAAATCTCAAATAAGTAACTCTCATCCAATAGAAAAGCCCCTTAAGTGTACCCCAAATCTTGCCAATCCAATTCCGAAGCTCTATAAAATCCCTAGGAATTTCTATAAATACTAGGGATTATTCTAAGCATTTTCATATGCTTATTGCCCTAGTATTCATACCCTAGCTCCAAATCCCAGTCGCACTATCCCAAAGCCCCGCCCAAACCCCGTCTAAGCTCCACGGACGTCGTTTCGCCATCCGATCAAAACCCTGGGTTTCAATAAAACCCTAGCCGTTGTGCTACCCAACACCATTCCGACCTATTAATTATTTAGAAACTTATTTCTAAATAATTAATATAATCGTCAATTAATTATTCCAGGATTATTGCTTAACTATCCAATAATCCCCAAACCCCTTATTCCAAGCCCTTCTTAGAAGCCACCGTCATCCGGGGGTTATCTCTTAAGAATCCATATAACCTCGACCGTTCGATCATCTCCGAGGAAATTACTTTCAATTTCCTGGGAATTCCATTCCTTAGAATCCATTAATTATTTACCATAATTAATGGATTATCTCTTAATATCTCTTTATATCCTTTATTTCTATTCTATAGAAGTTGATTGATGTATTGTTATACTGAATGTTATTTTCCATATTTTATTGATCGTTAGGTTGATGGCCTGACCAGGCTCCGATCAAGGTGCCAAAACCCCGAAGGCCCAGAAGCCCAAGCCTGGTCAACATCGAGTACATACGCATTAGCGGACACCCAAGTACTGTTCATGAAGGCAAGTCCTGGCAACCAATTCCTTGGTCATGCCAATCCCAGTTCCTGCATAATAAAATCAACCAAGTTAATAACATGGACTGCATATTTTATAAAACCTAAGGAAAACCCTCTGTGTTCCACCTCCCCCTTGATTTAGAGCCATTTCTAGCCCAAAATCCTATTAATAACCCCGGTCACGACCTGTCGATGACCGAGTGTTATTTAGAAGTAGATTTCTTAGGAATTTCTGAACCTTTGTTATTCAGAAGAGATTCCGGGAAATGAGAGAGAATGTTGGATTAAGTATAAAATGAACCAACTAATAATAGAACTCCTAAGGACGGACTTGCGAGTAAGGGAGGCAGCCTCGGTAGAGGATCCTGTCTCAAAGGCTTGCTCTGGTCGCATAAGGACCGGTTCACGGGAGAGTCTTTCTAATCCCAGTACCGCCATACGGGCCGAAAAGGACATAGCCTTCGGGAATGACCTGTAATGTGAGGCCTTGACCCACACCCCGCTAGCAGCTCCTAGTAAATCCATCCCAAGGAGCCGCATGATTGGTGCAGAGTGCCGACCGGCGAACTGGGTAGCGCCCGGTGCCTAGTGGGGCACGCACCAAGTCGGGAAACGGATGTACTGGAGACAGCCCCAGACAGAGGGCTGGGACTGGGCGGCACGGGTTGACTAGAGTACAGGGCGGGAGGCCCTGAAGGGCGACGGCCCTATTAAATGAGCTCATTGACCCAGGTCAAAATCCGCGAGGCGGATGATTTGTAGCCCCTGTTTAGCCCCCAGTACCATCTGTGGCTGGACCTAGGAAAGGCTGTTTGGAGACAGACACCGGCGGGTACGGGTCTCGTAGGTCGGTACCGCCCTCCGCGGGGGTATGGGCTGACCGACCGTATGACATAGGGTACAAGCTCTGCAGAGTAATCAATCTGTCGATAGTCGTGGCTCTCGGTCATGAGCCCATTTAGTCAAAGCCCCCATTGATTAGCATACACCAGTAGAAATAAAGTATGAGATGACGAGATGGGCGGAGGCCCAGATGAGTGAGGCATAAGCCAGCCCAGGAGGACCCTGACGGTCTCTGGGAGAGAGAGAACTAAAATATGGGGACTGGCAGGGATGAGAATGCCCCTCCAGGACCAAACAACATAATACTTCTCCTTTCCCACCCCAGTTTACAAATGTATAACTTTACTTTGTATTTATATTTCTACCAAAGGATAACCTCACTCCCCTGCATACATCATAATTTTACACAGGATTTGCTGAGTACCAATCATAGATGTACTCAGCCTTGCTTTCAAATGATTACAGGTACACGGACGTGTAGGGCACTCCGGCCCATCCCCTCCTTGAATGGATCATAATGCCACTCTCCGCTAAGGCGAAGGTAGTTATTCTTTATTTACTGCGCTTTTATTGCTTCCAATACTAATCCTGTGTAAAACCTGTATCAGCGTACTGATCCAGGGACTGATACAGGTGATTAAGGGACATCCGAAGGATGGTCCCCACAGGAGATGGTATCAGAGCGATAAATAAATTCCTAGCACCATATAAGACAGACCATACACGCTAGGAAACCCCAAACCTTCTATTCTCCTCATATCCTTCGAGATTTCTCGAAAAATCCCCTTTCCACCCTCTAAATTCCCCTTACTTTATGCTTAACTCCAAATATTACTCTGACAGGTCTGGATCACAGGAATAAAGTTGGTGGATGATCCGAGGCTATGGAGAAGTTATGAGAAAAAGTTTGGCCAAGAAGCTAACACTGGCAGAGTAAATAGAAGAAATCACGGGAATATTAGGCACTAAGTCGAAGTATAAGCCTAAAGCCTTGTAGTGACATATTTTTGATTGAGTAATGCTTGATCAAACCTAGTCATTAGCCCCACCTATGTAGCAATCATAGGATTGATTGGTAATTGATTGTAGAAATGTGTGGTTAGACTCCCTCGTTTCTTAAAATTTAAGGATTTTCTCTAATCTATACCTATCTAAATGATGTCAGGTTGAGCAAGGACTCAGAGATAAGGGAAATCTCTAAGACATAACCCTGAAGGTCCATCAAGAAATACAAGTTTTGATCCCCTTAAGCGGGGTAGATCCTGAAGCAGTCAGGATATTATATTGGGAAAACTGCGGAAATCAGTTGAGGTGGGCCCGTAACCCACAGATTTCGGAGAATACAGAATAGTCACATGAAAGGTATAGGACAAGCCTATACACCTGATGTGATAAAGGCCAGTATTCCGAAGAAATTGATGGAAAATGTGGTGAAAACCTGCAAAAGCTAAGGAAATCAAAAAGATGGGATGTGAAGAGTCGCACCAAGAAATCCTAATTTGCAGGTTTCATCCTGCAATCTACAGGATCGTGAGAACTCCGAATCCAGGGACACAAAACCCAATCATATCCTTCCAAACAATGACATCTCGAGGCCACTGCTCAAACTAGCCTCTTGATGGAATTATCCCTTCTAAACTGCAGTTTAAACTAAACCCGTCACCAACTCTTTCAAGGAACTCACTTTCGTTTCCACCTAAACCCAGATCCTATATAGACAATTCCTAATCGGCACCCTTCTTCCCTAAGGATGTAAATCCTTAAGAGTCTTGGTACCCTTGGAAACCAACATACCCTTAACACCCCCCCTCAGAAGCACGCATCCCTAAACTCCATAAGTCGTCATCCCGGAGTTCCACTCCCACTCCTATCTAGATAACATCGTCCATAACCCGAAATCAAAACACAAATACCCCCGGGTTAGCCAACACCTTTCTTAAAGAGAGGCTCTCCCATACAACCCTATCCCAGAGCCATCATCTAAATCCTCCGTTACCCCGTCGCCATTACCATCAAATCCACACTCCCCCTCCAATCACCCTGTGAGCCCAATTTGTGTATCCACTCTCTTGATGACACCTAACCGACCCACAGCCCCATTACCAACCTTCCCGAAACACATACATCCTCCCAAGGATTGAGAACCCTCTCCCAATGAGGAAATCTCTCCAACCCTACAGATCATTGAGGCATGCAAGTTTCTTTAAGGAAAATGCTCCTCAATTACATCCTCGGTCACTCGAAACCTGAACCTCCCGACTATCCCGGAGGAATCAACCCATCGTATCCTCGACAACGGTAACCACAAGGTTACCTACCCGAGGTCGTGCCCAAGATAAACCCTGTAGTCTTAGGATTTCCAACAAATCCCTCGAAAGGGGGCATATCTCTGAACACCCCGTGAAAACCCTCCCACCAAAGGAGTGATTAACCATGCTCATTCCTTCGAGCATTCGAGGCAAGCCCTTTGGATAAAAGAAGTTTGAAGGATGGATCCTAGTGGTATAAATTGTTTGATTTGATAAAGAAATCACCACATGAGATATGAAGGCTCTATTCCACTAGCATGATCAAAGAAACCCTCCGACCGTCCCGTTATACTGGGAGGAGACACTTCTCAAGTACCCAAAAGAATCACCATACCAAATTTCAGGATGAGAAGTGATCACCCAAGTTTCTCCACAAACACTGCTCCCACCAAATAACCTAGAAGGGTTTGCCAAATCCGAGTGGATATGACCCCAACAACAACCACTGCCTCGCCCAAGCCTCGTCTCTTAAGTAAAATGAAAACTATTAAGAGATGAATGGTATAGAGATGATGTGTCCAGGCAATATCTCAAGAATAAGGGACCACGAGGTAGTACACCAAAGAAGGATACGTCCGAGTAATGAAAAAGAACCTCGGATACTTGGAGACTCAGATAAAGATATAATACTCTCAAGGAGAAAGGAAGCTTGAGAGTTAATTGGAAAGTCATCGATTAAACTTAGGGAAAACCTTGAGTTAGTTTTCCTTAAGTAGAATGAGGAATCACAGGAGAAAAGCTTGAAGGGACCGTGACACCCTAAGGGGGGAGGGTGTGAATTAGGGTCAATTAAAAACCTATGGCTAAGAGCACATATAAAAACCTATTTCAATTTCTATCTAAAAGTGCACTAGGTTTTTCTATGTGTTGCTAACTCTACCACTAAAAGTTTTGTACCCTAGGTTCCAATCCTAGCAACTACACATGGCAATTCTAGGAAAGGTAAATGCGGAATGTAGTGCAATAAGTAATGCGGAATGTAAAGGGGTAGAGTATGCAAACTCCCGACACGGCGATGTATCCCGAGGTATCGGAAAGCCACGGCTTTCCACTAGTCCTCGTTGTTGGAGCCCCTCTCAAAGGGAATGCCCGCGCAAGGGCATAAACTCCCCGGTCGAGTCACTCCGAAGGATAGCCTACGGGACTTCCCCACACGCGAGTGGGTCTCCGCTTGGCCTCTCCCGGATGCTCCTCGCCGCCCCCACTTGGTTGAGCTTCGGCAAATCGCCTAGGGCCTCACCTCCCTAGCACAAAGTAACGGCGGCCACTCCACAAACGCGGTTGGAGGGTCTCGCAAGACTTACAAGCCCCGATACTTACAACTCTTGGTGCGCGCAAGCACCGATACAAAGAGGTGTGCAAACCTCGCCTAAACTCTAGGCTAACACCTAAACTAATGCGCTACAAGGTCTAAACTAGCACTAATCAAGCACTAAGCTCTATGCTAATCACCTAGATCTTCTATTAAGCACTTTGGTGGAATGAGCACTTGTAAATGAGTAGAGCAACTATCAACCACTTCCCCAAGTCTCAAGCACCTTCAAATGGCTGGCCAAGGGGGTATATATAGCCCCAAGTCCATGAACTAGCCGTTGCTCCAACAGCCAAGTTTCTGCGTGACCACCGACTCATTCGCTGAGCACCGACGCATTGCATCGGAGCAATTTTCCCAACTAGCCGTTGCACTGACCGTTGGCTTTGAATCTGACCACCGACTCATTCGCTGCTGACGTCTGGAGAGCATCGGATCAGTCGATGCTATGTTTATTTCTGCCAGAACCGAATCTGAGCCGATCTCGAGCCGAGCCGACACCACCGACACATTCGCTGCTTCTTGGCTTAGACCAGCGAATCATCCTGTGCTCCTTGTACACTTGACTGCACCTATGGCCTGTCACATTCCTTGATTGATACGGTGCTCCTTGGTGACTACCATCGGATCATCCGATGCTCCGTTTGAATTTGGCCCTGCTTGTCTTGGCGTGCTGACCACCGACTGATTCTGTGCGTCACTGAGATGCTCCAGTGCTCTCTGAGAAAAGCTCCGGTGCTCTTCTGAGCAGGATTCGCTTCATCAACTTGCGTGATCTTGTGTCGACTACAACATACCATCACTTGAGTGTCTTAAAATAAGACTATCTCTGGATTTTCAATATAATTTGGATGGCTTAAATACCGTCACTTGGAACCTAAAAATACCTTCAAATATACATCTTGACAAACATGTTAGTCCCAATGACTATGTTGGCATTAATCACCAAAATCATAAACATGGCCTAGGGCCATTTTCCTTACAAAGCTGGTACAAGAATAACTCCAACAATCAAGAATGAATTATCGTGAAAGTACCAGGACCCGACATGGATACATCAAGATAAAAGAAAATCCTGGATAAGAAGTTTAGACAGAAACCCCAAGAATCCAGGATATCTACCGGAAAAAGGAAACTCCCAAGATAATGACAAGCTGGTTCTCCTTAAGTGGGGTAGTAACCCCAAAAGAAGAAAAAAAATCCGACCTCAAGAACTTCAGGATTAAACAACGCAGAGAAGAGATTATCCTCAAGACACTCCAGGTATGGCCGGAAGTTATCAGACGTATTCAGGGAATAATGGACCAAAAGCGCCAGTAATAATATTTCCTTATATGAAAAAAAGGAGTAGAAAGGTTACAAGAAGAAGAGGTGGCAAACATTAAAAGGAAAAGGAAGTTCCTTTTGATGAAAATTGGAAACTCCGATCCTCGCACACCTTAAAGAAAAGGTAAGTTAAATTCTACTTTTGTTTCTAACCTCAAATCTCGGGACGAGATTTCCCTTAAGTGGGGTAGCCCTATAACACCCTGCTTTTTAGGGCATTTAGAAATATAGGCCTTACAAAATTTTTCTCTAAATAAACATAATTGCTTCCCTAACACTACTCTCAAAATATCTTCTAAGCAAGCTTTGCATTTAATTGAACATGTGTGTTGCATTTGGATGCTTAGGAACTCTCTCATTTTTCTCCAAATAGAAGTCCCTTCAAATTCCCTTCCCAACCTTTTGGATTTAATATTTAAATCTAATTTAAATATTGAGTCCTATTTCAAACTCCACTAAAATTCTCCAAAATAATATTCATCACGAGTCGTACCCCAAAACCCTCTTCAAATTTGAACCCCTATTCAAATTTGAATCCCAAACCCAATTCGAAGAATTAGAAAGTCCTTTCAATAATAGATGGGCCGCAGCTTCCTTCTGGCCCAGCCATCCCCGCGGCCCATCGCCAAAGTCTAGCTTCCACCCCCAAGCTCTGGCCCTGCTCGCCTTTCCTCCCCCTTCCACAACCGGCCGTGGCCCAGCCCACGCGCGTGCTCGGCCCACTTCTCTCCCTCCTATCCCTCCAGCCCACCTCACTCCGTCTCGGCCCGGTCCGCTCCGCTGGCCCAACTCGCCCGCGCTGACGTCGAGGTGACGTCACACCGTCTTCACCCTCCTTTCCCCCTCCCCGCGGCCGCGCTAGAGCAACACGCCGCCGCTGGATCCCTGGCCGCCGGCCAGGATTCACCCCAGGGGCATGCGCGCGACGCGTGGAGGCTTCTCCGCGCGCCACCACACCGGCGGTGCGGCGCCGACCCCCTCTGCCGGCCAACTTGGAGCTCGCCGCTGCCGTCATCCCCACCCCGGCTGGTGCCACGCGTTGAGCTCCGCCGGGACGTTCCCCGCAACGTGGCGGCTCCACCGGCGCCCCCTCCGCCTATAAATAGGAGGCCAACCCCTCCTCTTCCCCTCACATCACCGCGTCGAGCTCGGGGGCTCGAGCTCCTCCTCCTTCGCCGCGGCCACGCCACACTGCCGAGCCGCGCACCCGCCGCCGCGCCCGCTAGTACAAGCGCTGCGCCACCGCCACCCCAAGTCGCCGCCGGCGCTGCTGCAAGCCGTCGCCGGCGCTGCTGCGGCGCCCGGGTGCACCACCGCCACGCCGGCAAGCCGCACCCGGCCGTGCTCCCTTCGCACTGCGCCGCGCACTGCCAAGCCGCGTGCCCCACGCCATACTTCGCTGTACCCTGCACCACGCGCGCGCGCCACCACACGCCGCCTTCCCACCGCCAGCCGCCAGCCACTCCACACCGCACCACCGCGCCGCACGCCGCCAGCGCGGGCCGCCGCTCGCACCTTGCGCCGCCACCGGCGCTGCCCGCCGACCGCGCATCACTGCTGCGCCACCGCGAGCGGTGCCGTGCCGCGCGCTCCGCGCTGCCGGCCGCCCTCCAACGCCTACCGGCCATCCTCCTTCCCCTGCTCCGCCGACGAGCGAGAGAGGTAGAGAAAGAGGGACGGGGCAGGGGGAGAAAAAGGACGGACGCCGGCCACTGTCCCCGCTTCCTCCCATTGCCCTGCGGGTCCCACGCTGATGTGGTCTCCCGCCCTCACCCGCTGCCAGGTGGGTCCCACGGGACGCCGTCTGCGGTCCCCCGCGCGCCCCGGCGTATGGACGCAATCCACCAGACCGCAGGCCGCAGTGCGGGCGGTCCACCATGACCACGGGCGCGGTGCACGGCACAGTGCACCGGCCGGACCCCATGCTGACGCCAGCCCCCTTCCGAAATTGCTAAGTACACCCGGTAAGTGTACACACACCTTTAATTAGAGCCCTTCCTCCATTCTAAAAATTCCCCAAAATTCTCCAAAAACATTAGGAATATTTCTAAACCTATTAGAGCCATCTAAACCATTTTAGGATATTTCTTAACCCCAAATCCCAAATAAGTAACTCTCATCCAATAGAAAAGCCCCTTAAGTGTACCCCAAATCTTGCCAATCCAATTCCGAAGCTCTATAAAATCCCTAGGAATTTCTATAAATACTAGGGATTATTCTAAGCATTTTCATATGCTTGTTGCCCTAGTATTCATACCCTAGCTCCAAATCCCAGTCGCACTATCCCAAAGCCCCGCCGAAACCCCGTCTAAGCTCCACGGACGTCGTTTCGCCATCCGATCAAAACCCTGGGTTTCAATAAAACCCAAACCGTTGTGCTACCCAACACCATTCCGACCTATTAATTATTTAGAAACTTATTTTGAAATAATTAATATAATCGTTAATTAATTATTCCGGGATTATTGCTTAACTGTCCAATAATCCCCAAACCCCTTATTCCAAGCCCTTCTTAGAAGCCACCGTCATCCGGGGGTTATCTCTTAAGAATCCATATAACCCTCGACCGTTCGATCATCTCCAAGGAAATTACTTTCAATTTCCTGGGAATTCCATTCCTTAGAATCCGTTAATTATTTACCATAATTAATGGATTATCTCTTAATATCTCTTTTTATCCTTTATTTCTATTCTATAGAAGTTGATTGATGTATTGTTATACTGAATGTTATTTTCCATATTTTATTGATCGTTAGGTTGATGGCATGACCAGGCTCCGATCAAGGTGCCGAAGCCCCGAAGGCCCAGAAGCCCAAGCCTGGTCAACATCGAGTACGTACGCATTAGCGGACGTCGAAGTACTGTTCATGAAGGCAAGTCCTGGCAACCAATTCCTTGGTCATGCCAATCCCAGTTCCTGCATAATAAAATCAACCAAGTTAATAACATGGACTGCATATTTTATAAAACCTAAGGAAAACCCTCTGTGTTCCACCTCCCCCTTGATTTAGAACCATTTCTAGCCCAAAATCCTATTAATAACCCTGGTCACGACCTGTCGATGACCGAGTGTTATTTAGAAGTAGATTTCTTAGAAATTTCTGAACCTTTTGTTATTCAGAAGATATTTCGGGAAATGAGAGAGAATGTTGGATTAAGTATAAAATGAACCAACTAATAATAAAACTCCTAAGGACGGACTTGCGAGTAAGGGAGGCAGCCTCGGTAGAGGATCCTGTCTCAAAGGCTTGCTCTGGTCGCATAAGGACCGGTTCACGGGAGAGTCTTTCTAATCCCAGTACCGCCATACGGGCCAAAAGGGACATAGCCTTCGGGAATGACCTGTAATGTGAGGCCTTGACCCACACCCCGCTAGCAGCTCCTAGTAAATCCATCCCAAGGAGCCGCATGATTGGTGTAGAGTGCCGACCGGCGAACTGGGTAGCGCCCGGTGCCTAGTCGGGCACGCACCAAGTCGGGAAACGGATGTACTGGAGACAGCCCCAGACAGAGGGCTGGGACTGGGTGGCACGGGTTGACTAGAGTACAGGGCGGGAGGCCCTGAAGGGCGACGGCCCTATTAAATGAGCTCATTGACCCATGTCGAAATCCGCGAGGCGGATGATTAGTAGCCCCTGTTTAGCCCCCAGTACCATCTATGGCTAGACCTAGGAAAGGCTGTTTGGAGACAGACACCAGCGGGTACGGGTCTCGTAGGTCGGTACCGCTCTCCGTGGGGGTATGGGCTGACCGACCGTATGGCATAGGGTACAAGCTCTGCAGAGTAATCAATCTGTCGATAGCTGTGGCTCTCGGTCATGAGCCCATTTAGTCAAAGCCCCCGTTGATTAGCATACACCAGTAGAAGTAAAGTATGAGATGACGAGATGGGCTGAGGCCCAGATGAGTGAGGCATAAGCCAGCCCAGGAGGACCCTGACGGTCTCTGGGAGAGAGAGAACTAAAATATGGGGACTGGCAGGGATGAGAATGCCCCTCCAGGACCAAACAACATAATACTTCTCCTTTCCCACCCCAGTTTACAAATGTATAACTTTACTTTGTATTTATATTTCCACCAAAGGATAACCTCACTCCCCTGCATACATCATAATTTTACACAGGATTTGCTGAGTACCAATCATAGATGTACTCAGCCTTGCTTTCAAATGATTACAGGTACATGGACGTGTAGGGCACTCCGGCCCATCCCCTCCTTGAATGGGTCATAATGCAACTCTTCGCTAAGGCGAAGGTAGTTATTCTTTATTTACTGCGCTTTTATTGCTTCCAATACTAATCCTGTGTAAAACCTGTATCAGCGTACTGATCCAGGGACTGATACAGGTGATTAAGGGACATCCGAAGGATGGTCCCCACACCTGAGGACTTGGATGAGAAGGTAGCACTTGGAATTTGCTTTTCCTATTTTTCCAAATTTATGAATGCCAACAGCTAAATTGTGTGAATTGTGTCCTATTTTCTTTATGTATGAAGGTGATGGAGAGTCCAGCTGTTAAGGATGAAAGCCAAAGTGAAGACATCAAACCTACAGATTCTTCAGCAATGCTCCTCTCTAGCAAGGAGGAGCCTCTTGTTCAGGCAACTCTGTCTAGCACAATTAAAAAGGCAGAAGAGAAAAAGGTGAGAGTGCAAAACCACCTAAATAGTGACATGTGATTTTCCTTTCATTTGTACTGTACATATCATGGAAAAGAGTCAAAGACTGGATATGCATTAGACATAGGTAGACAAAAAAAGCTAAGAAGATGCACATCACATATATTCGTTATCCTTCACTGTCACTAAATAGCTACGCCCTTTAGCTTTAGCCTAATTTCCACTTGCATTGAAGCAACACGATATTTGATATGGATGTGTTGAACGTTACCTGTTTACATTTGATATCGGTAGAACTCATCATCACAAATGGATTCCTATTTCAGAGATCTACAAGAAGTCCTAAAGGATCACCACAAAAGGTTTCTTTGTATTATTGCCTTTATGTGCCTTGCCACACAATGTATTATGAGAAGATCCTTTGTATTGAATATGTTATTGTTGTGTGTAGGACGGCCCTGGAATGGACTCCGTCACCAATAGCTTGAATATGAATCCGAAGGGGGAGCGGAAAGGAAAAGAAGCCGCCCCCTCGGAAAAGAACACAACTCCGAAACTTAGAACTCCGAAGTAGCTTGATAAATTCGTATTAAAGAATCCCCCATGTTTGTTACAAAACCTTCCCTATTTATAGGGAGGTGAACCGACTCCGAGTAGAGTTACAATTCTGTCCAAAATAACTGCTAGATTCCCCGAATATTCTGGGACATTACAGACTTTACACAACGCTCACGCTTTCTTCAGCTTTGGGCCCACCGGAAACCCGAAAGTGGCTTTGGGTTTCTTGACAAGTCGCCTCCTGCCGTGTGCTTCGCCCGTAAATCGAGGCAGTCCTCGGTTTTACTCCTCCGAAGGTGTCTTCAGGTTCATCCGGTATTCCTGGTCGTTCACCAACATCCTCAGCCATCCGCCCGAGGGTGCCCTCGGAAGTGTTTCCAGAACCCGAAGCCCATTTCTTGGCCGCCTTCCTCTAAGTTGCTCCTTTCCCTAAAATCACACCAAGTGTAGAAAACTAAGCTAAAAACTCGGTCAAGACCCGGCAAAATGAGAAGGAGGGGGGCCTCCCGAAGTCTACCCCCCAACAGTAGCCCCTCGGTAGCGAGGGACGTGCGTCCTCCCGCCGAGGCCGTCCACGTGGCGGCCTGAGCTGCCGAAATGACGTCGAGTAGTGAAATAGCGAGGGGGGAAGAGTGGACTTCCCAAAACACCTCCCCAACCTGGGCCATGTCTTGGCCCATTTTGGTCATTTTGCGGGGCCCATTTTGGTTCGGCTTGCTATATAAGTGAGCATGGTTGTACTTCTAGGTCACTCGTTCATTTGCTTTGCGCTTGTTTTGGAGGAGCCCCGAAGCCGTCGTTGACTCTGAATTGTGTATTGTTTCTGAGGTAATTTTCTGCCTTAGCTTCGTTTTTCTTTATTTATTCTTTTGTTTTCCTTTTTGGCTTCGGGTTTGATTAGTGTTAGGTTTGTTGTAGGATTTCGCCTTCTAGATTTGAATGGCTCCGAAAAGGAAGAGAACTGATGACGAGGGGGGTCCTGATACTGAGAAGGCTCCCTCAAAGCCGCCTACCCACATGTTTGGTCTGAGCACTCTTAGGCAAAATGATTTACAGTTGCTGGAATATTCAAGTATGATTGAATCTGGGAAGGCTAGAGTTGCCGAGGAAGATAAGATGAAGCCTTCCCCGAAAAACAATGAGGTTGTCGCTTTTCGTGATCATTTTGTGTCTGGGCTTCGGTTTCCTCTGGACTCGGTCGTTGTTGAGATCCTGAAGCACTGCGGTGTCTACCTGCACCAGCTCACACCGAACGCCTTCATTCGTCTGAATATATATATGTGGGTTTGCAAGACCACGAAGATCAAGGCGAGCATAGAGGGATTTCTGTACGCTCACAAGGTGCACAAGCTTTCGAAGACTCAACTCCACACTCACCCTAGTAAGGGGGATGTCGAGAAAGAATGTCAGTTTGGCTGTCTTAATTTTACATACAAGCCTCATGTGCTGTTTCCTGTCATGGCCTACCGGAACAAGTCGCCGAATAAATGGTGGACTGCCTGGATGTACCATGAGGTTGACAAGGACGACGAAGGCAACTACCCGATTTTCTGTTCTCCTTTAGTTAACCTTCCGAAATCCTGGCCCTCTTCTACTGGTGCGGCTCCCGAAGGGGTAGCTTTTGTGGAGATGCTTCGGAAAATCTCCCAGAAATACAGTGTTCGTGACCTCTCTGAGGAATTCTGCCTGTGCCGCATTTTTCCTGTCCTGGCTGGTTGGAGCGTGGATCACTGGAAAGAAACTCCTGAAGATGGGATTCCGGTGCCTGATTTCGCTAAATGCTTCGGTTTGACTGCTAAAGGTATGACTCCAATTTCTGTTGTTTTCCTTATTATGCTTTCGGTTTGTAGCCAGTAGTAATGTTTATGTTTGTTTTCCAAAGATATCAACGCTTCTTGGGTTGAGAAGGACGTAAATGGCATGATTGGGAAGGAATCTCCAACCGAATTTTGTGAGAGCAAGAAGGTTCTTTCCTTGAAGAGGTCGAACCGAGTGTTTGAATTTTTCAAGATTTCCCCTGGCTTGCGGAAATCTACTAACAAGAGTATCGCCAAGGAGTTGAAGGCCTCAAGAGTTGGAAAAAATGTTTCAGTGCCTGCTGGTTCGAAGGCGACTTCTGGTGATGAAGGGAATGTTCCCCCTGGCGGCAAGGAGGTTTCGCACTCTCGACCGAAGCGCGCAGCGAAATGCAAAGCGTCGAGTTCTGGTGATGCTTCGAAGAAACTCAAGATTCTCAATCCCAAGGAGATTCTTAAGAATGTTTTTGGTGATATGGATGAAGATGAAGTGCCAGCTGATAGTGTCAAAGTTGGGTCTCATGAAGTTCCTGAGCAACCAGCTGACCAGGATGCTCCGGAAGCCCCCCGAACTCTGTCTCCTATCCGTTCTCCACAGACAGGGGACCGTGCTAACAAGTTAGTTACTTCCGAGATGGTTTTGGCAAGTGGCCCATCGTCCCTCGGCATTGGTTTTGTCTATAGCCCTCCTGCTTCTGATAGCGAAGATAAAACCGACAAGGTTGTGGAGCAGGGCGGCCAAGAGGACGCTGATGCGGATGATGCACGCACTCACTCTCCGAACCCTCGTGATTCCAGCTTTGACACATCCCGGAGGTCGTCCCGAGATTCTAGTCCTTCTTCGGATAGCTCCTCGGATGCCAAGACTGAGTCCCTACCCCTGCAACTGTTGATCGGAGATGATGATGATGCTGATGTGGATATTGATGACACCAAAACCAGCAGCAACTACTTTGTCAGTTCTGAAGATCCTAGGGAAATTGCCAATAAACTTGGTTTTCCGACGGATGCTAAGCTTATTGGTGGCCAGGTGGTGGGAAAGGTTGCCTTTAAGAGTGGCGGGCACGAGCATGAATTTCTCTCCGAAGCTGGCCACTCCTTTTGTTTGCCTTTGATGGAAAACAAGCTTTGCTAGCAAAGCACGGAGTCTGTCCTGCAACAAGCTGAGGACTTGGCCTTGAAGACTTACCTGTCCATTCGATGTGCCTCTCGGACTCATAAGCGAGATGTAGAAGATCTCCGGCCATACATGAAAAGCTGTGAGGTCGCTTCGGGGAAAGTTGCAAGTCTAGAGGAGGAGAAGAAATCTCTTTCAGAAAGTCTTCGGCTGGAGAAGGGGCGATCTAATGATCTTGTTCTGGAGAAGGAAATTCTTGCCAAAGAAAACGAGGAGCTGAGAAAAATTGTTGAGGATATGAAGATCGAGCTTGAAATTGAAATGCAGTTGCCAAGCAAAATAAGGAACTCATTGAAGAGAATGAGAAGCTAAAACAGGATGTTAGCGGCAGAGAGGTGAGCCTTGCTGAGCTGAAAAAACAATTCGAGGACTATATGCATGCTTATGCCGAAGGTGTCGAGGAAGTGAAGATTGGTTTCGCCCATGCCCTCGCGCCTTTTGGCCTCATTCCTCCTGACCTTGACGTCAACGAGTGCAGCATTGAAGGGTTCTATGATTGGATATTTTCTTGCCTGGAGGTGGCTTCTATTGGTAGCGTTTATGGGGTGAACTAAATGCCAAGGTTGCTTCTCGGGCTTTTGCCCAGACCATTTGCTCCCTACTTCCCCCGGATGCCTCTGCTGATTCGAAACATATCAGGAAAAAGGAGCTGCGGATGCTAAAGGATCCCTCATTTGCTTGGCCTTCCGAAGACGATTTTTGGCTCCGAAGGGTTTGAGCCCTTTGGCCAAGAATATTGCCAACAACTTCATGCTCACTTTCTTCAAGTTTCATGGCGGTGTTTTGGCTCGGGATGAATCCCGTCGCACTGAAGAGCAGGTTTGTTTCGCTTGCTCTTCTGTTTATTTGTTCTGGTGTGGTTTCCTCATTGTGACTTTCTTCGTTTTGTAGATTCATGCGCAAATTGAAAACAAGGTTTCTGCTGCACTCGAGGCTCGCATGACTGCTAAGTCTACTTCCTCGTCGAAGCTGGAGACCATCAATGAGGACGCTGCTCTTGAAACAGACGGGACTCCTACCGCAGCCGCTGGGGCAGCTTCCGAGGGTGTCACCGGAACTGTTTCGGATAAGGACTTGAACACTGAAGCACGAGAGGTGTGAGGGATTGTGTCGCACTTGGATGGAATCATGGATTTGTTGTAATTTTGTAAGAATATTTTGCTAACTCTGCTCGGTTGCCACGCAGGTCCGTGATGTGGATCCTACCGTGGTATCCGAAGGTGTGGTTCCTTTGATGATGTACAAAGATAGTTTCCTAATGTCTGGTAGCATTTGGTCCAAGTTTCTTGCTAAACATCCGAATGCTAGCTTCGAAATGTTTTGGGCTTATAAACTCCAGAAATACGAGATTCGTAACGCTGAATCCCGATCTTTTTTCGCTGAGTACCACCAAAATGTGGTGGAACATGACAGGATTTTACACACTCATTACTTTGTTCGCGAGATGAAGCGCCTTAACCACATTGGTTTCGGTGGCAAGTTCGTGCCCCCCTTCGGTTTGTTAACTCCGAAGGAGGAACCTGTAGATGATACTGAATATGAGCCTGCAGAATTTATGTACAAGTTTACTAGTTAGGTTATTTTATTTTCCGAAGCCCGCCTTGTAATTTTATGTTGTATCCTATTTTTCCGCACGTAGGTGATTTCGATGCATTCTTGAGAGGAGAAGCTGAGGCCATCGTTTCTGGCATTGTTCATAGTTTGATTTCCGAGATCTGTGATGTTGTACTAAATGAACCTTGAATTCTTTGTAATGCTTATACTCAATAAAGCCCCGATGGCGGTTCGAGATTTGAATCATACCGTTGTTCGAAGAACACCTCCACCCCTCGGTTCAAAAATTGAACCCTGAGGGGCGGGTAGATTTTCGAGAATGCACTGCATATTCCTTCCCATCGGAAGTTTTAAATTTTTCGGTACCGTTTGCGTTTGGTTTGGGCCCAGGGGCGTGTTTCCCCTACATTCTCTGCAGATTGTTTTCTTGCGTTTTTCGCGTATGAGTTAAGACTTTTGCGCTCGGGCTAATGCTACGCTCCGAGGCTTAACTCATGTTGGTGTTTAAACTGACCATGTTCCGAAGACAACTCCGCTTCGTTTACGAAGTGGTTTGTTGCTTCGGTATTTTTGTATTCTCGGGGATATCTTGTTTATATTGCACAAGGGGTTACACAGGAAATCCGCCTCGTTAAAAACCTCACACTTTCAAATTGCTTATGGAATGCAACTCGAAAGCTTCCCCTGTGAGGAAAAGAGTACGGACTCCTCATTACATTTGATAATTGTAAAAAGTAAAGGAGAAATTATAAAAAAAGAGAGAAACTACAAAGAGAACTCTAGGATACACTTTTCGAGCCCCTGGCTCCATAAATGTAATAGCGTTGCAGCATGTCTTTGTTCCACGGGTACGGGTCATCGACTCCGTCCAGTGATTGTAGCCTGAAAGCAGATGGTCTTGATGTCTCAGATACGAGGAAAGGTCCTTCCCATTTCGGATTGAGTTTTCCCTTGTATTTGCCCTTGGGGATTTTCCTAAGCACCATGTCTCCTGTCTGGATGCCTCTCGGTTTCACTTTCTTGTCTCTCCACCACTTGGTTTCTTCTCGATAGCTTTCGAGATTTCTGGATGCTTCTTCCCTTAAGATTTCCATGGTATCTAGTGTTACCTCCATGAGGGTTGTGTCTTGATGTGCTTCTTCTTCTGTTCTCCACGACTCGTGCTTGATTTCTTCTGGAGTCATGGCTTCTTCTCCGTATAGTAGCCTGAATGGTGAGAACTTGGTTGTTCTTGATTCTGTGGTGTTATGAGACCAAGCAACTCTTAGCAGTTCATCTACCCATTTTTCCTTCGGAAGGACCGTGATATTCTTCTTGACGCCGGAAAAGATGATTCCGTTTGCTCTTTCAACTGCCCCATTAGATTGCGGGTGATACACAGAAGCAAAGCACAGTTTGGTTTCGAGGCCCTGGCAGAAATTGCAGAAAGATTCACTGTCAAAATGCTTGCCATTATCAACTGTTATTTCTCTTGGTTCCCCAAAGCGACATACGATGTTCTGCCAGAAGAATTTTTGTACTGAAGCAGATGTGATTTTCTGCACTGGTTTTGCCTCGATCCACTTGGAAAAGTACTCTACAGCCACTATTGCATAGGTTAGATTCCCCTGAGCCTTCGGGAGTGGTCCCACAATGTCTATTCCCCATCTGGACAAGGGCCAAATAGGTGGTATGAGTTGTACTTCATTTGCTGGGTAGTGCTTGTATGGTGCGTGCATGCGACAGTTGTTGCATGTTCTTACAATTTCATCTGCGTCTGATACTGCTGATGGCCAATAGAAACCTTGTCTGAAAGCTTTCTGAACTAAAGCCCTTGTTTTGATGTGTGATGAGCACATTCCGCTGTGAATTTCCTGGAGCAGTTCTTTGCCTTCCTCGACAGAGATGCACTTGAGCAGTGGTGCGCAGACTCCCTTTCGGCACAATTTTCCGTCCACTATGCAGTAATTCCTGACCTTTGCTTCCATTTTCTTTTTTTCTGCCTCATCTTCGGGTTCAAAGTGTCCCCTAATGAAAGCCATAAGAGGGGCTCTCCAATCTTTACTCTGAATAGCGTTTATGTATCTCACAGGGGCCTCATCACCGAGAACTGAAATCTGCTTGAGCACTTTGTAAAATACATCCGAAGGTAGAGGTGATATGGTTGCTGCAGCCTTTGCTAACTCGTCTGCTTCTTTGTTTCTGGACCTCAGATAATTTTTCATTGTGAACCCGAAAAAGTACTTTTCCATGGACCTCATAGCTGCTAGATACTTTATTAGCTCTAGGTGCATAGCTTTGTATGATTTATCCTTGTGCCCTGAAATCAGCTCGGAGTCAGTGTTTATGAAGACTCTGCGTGCTCCTAGTGCCCTTGCCTTCCGAAGTCCCAACAGCAACCCCTCATACTCTGCTATGTTGTTGGTGCAGTTATCATAGTCTAGGCGGACGGCGTATCAGAGTTTGATTCCTGATGGTGACAGAATTATTGCAGATGCTCCTGACCCTCGGTCACAGTAAGCACCGTCACATTGTATTTCCCACAAAGATTCCGGAATCGGTCTGGAAATTGTCTCATTGGAAGGTGTCCAATCTGCTACAAAATCTGCCAGGACTTGTGATTTGATTGCTGTTCATGGGATGAAATCGACAAAATGCTCCTGCAACTCTGCTGCCAGGGATTCCTTGTTTTCGAACATGTCTCATAACGGGTACGAGGTTGGTACAAGAATCTTGTGGCTGAGAAAATAGTGTCGTAGCTTTCTCTTGGCCATGATGACTGTGTATGCCATTTTTTCCATCCCTGAGTAGAACAGTTTGGAACCCGAGAGAGCCTCTGAAACAAAATAGATCAGGACCTGTGTCAGTACCCCATTGACTTCTCTTTCTTCTACCGGGGCTGCACTCAGAGCTGTATCCGAGGCAGCAATGTATAACATCAATTATGCTCCTGGAGTTGGGCTGGAAAGAATGGCCAGGTTTTCTATGTACTGCTTGAGTTCTTCGAAGGCTTTCCGTTGTTCCTGTCCCCACTGGAAATTTGCCATGTTCTGGAGTGCCTTAAAGAAAGGCAGGCTTCGTTCCGCTGATTTGGAGATGAATCTGTTTAGTGCCGCAATTTTACCGGCAAGCTTCTGCACATCTTTCCTGGTCTTTGGCGGTTGCATCCGTCAGATCGCTTCAACTTTCTCGGGGTTTGCCTGAATTCCCATTTTGGAGATTAGGCAACCCAGAAGCTTTCCCTTGGTGATTCCGAAAACACACTTTGCTGGATTCAGTTTCAGGCCATTTCTCCTCAAGTTTGAGAAAGTTTCCCGAAGGTCTTGGATATGATCGGCTCTCTGTTTGCTTTTCACAACGACATCATCGACGTAAGCTGACACATTTCTTTTCAGCTGGGACCCTATAATTTTCTGGATCATTCTGCTGAAAGTGCATCCTGCATTTCTGAGTCCCTCTAGCATTCTGATGAAGCAGTAAGTTCCGAAAGGAGTGGTGAAACTGGTGGCCTCTTCATCTGTCATCTTCATCCAGATCTGATGGTAATCGGAAAAACAATCCAGAAAACTGAGCATTTCACAACATGCTACCTGATCGACGAGGACATCTATTCGGGGCAATGGGAAGTCATCCTTCGGACAAGCTTTGTTTAGACAGGTGAAGTCAACACACATTCTCCACTGTCTGTTTTTATTTGGTACCATGACCACATTGGCTAGCCACTGTCCGTTTTTCTTTGGTACCATGACCACTCTGGCATCTAGTAATTTTTGCACTTCGGCCTACGCTGCATTCTTCCATTCTTCGGACATGACACGAAGTATCTGCTTTTTTGGCTTTACCTTCGGATCTATGCGGAGTTCATGCTCAATTACATTTCTGCTGACCCCTGTTAAATCATTTGACGACCAGGCAAAAACATCTTGATTGTTCCGAAGGAACTCGATAAGCCTAATTTCCTCCTCACTGCTAAGTTCTTTGCTGATAATGACTATTTTGTCTGGTACATCTTCACACAATGGGATTTTCTTTGTGTGCTCGAAAGATGCTACCCGCTCTGTATTTTGTTGTTTCTTCTGCTCTTTCGGGATCTCTTCCGGATCCTTGTTTTCTTCTTCTGCCTCGTCACTGATGACATGAACATGCTGGACCCCAAATGTTGTATTTCTTTCAGCCTTTTAGGCTTCATCCTGACTGCCATACACAGAAATAATGCCTTGGTTCGATGGAATCTTCATGCAGATATAATCTTGATGTATCACTGCTGAAAATTTGTTGATGGTTGACCTTCCGAAGATGGCGTTGTACGGGTAGTCAATCTCGACAATGTTGAATGTGATTGTTTCAACCCATCTCGAGGGACCAGAACCGAAGTTAACGTCGATATCACGCTTGCCCCGGGCATTTATTCTTTTTCCCCCAAAACCATACAATGGATTTTTGGCATCCTTTAGGTCTTCGGATTTGAAACCCATTTCCATGAAGCATTTCCATGTGATGACGTCTGCAGAGCTGCCACTGTCAACAAGAATTTTGCCGCCGTCGTTGCCGTACGGCCGGTGTTGAGAGTTACGACTGATGTTAGCTCGGATGACAAGTGGGTCATTGTGTGGGTATTTCATGAGCCTTACATCGGCTTGGCTGAAAGTTATGGGGGTATGGGACCACGGGGTTCGGAACACTTGCCCGGAGCAAATCTGATTCACACTTCGTTCTTCATCTTTCCTCTGCCTCTTCGTCATATGCTCGGGTTCATTCGAGCCCCCAGAAATTGCATTTATTGTATGAACCATTCCCGGTGGGTCTTCTCCGATATCCCCCGCCGAACTGCTTTGCCCAGCATTTTATGTTTTTGGCTTTACCTCCGTATGATATCCCAACGAAGGTGGTGGTGGTGGTAGTTGTGCCATTTGTGGAGCTGAAGGGTAGGCGTATTGCTGAGGGGGAAAATAATATGAGTGCTGTGGTGGTACGAAATTTTGTGAAACATACGATACAGAGCGGTTGCTTGGTTGGGGGGGTTGTGGTAATGACGAGGCATCAAAGGATTGACTCTTTGGATTTTTCAGTTGTTCCTCGAATTCTTTCTTTTTCTGGAGGGCGTGCGGGCATTCATGAGTGTTGTGGCCTATATCTTTGCCATGACAGAAACACCATGGGGTTTTACCCCCTCGGCCTCCTCTTCCCCCTCTTCCTCTGTTGCTTCTGCCCCCTCGGGAATTTGAAGGTTGATGGTCATTGTGACCATTGTTCTGTGTAGTTTGCTGATTGGGTGGCTGATTCATGACGTTGTTTACTGGCCTCGAGTTCTGCCTTGTGCTTGACTCTGGTTGCCACTGCCTTTGCTGATAGTTATTCCCTCTCTGTTTCTTCTGCGAATTCATCTGCTCGATTCTGCGTCTTCGTCCCTCATCGGACTTGCAATATTCTTGCATGACTTCGAATAGCTCTCGCACAGTATCCGATCGTGCCCTTTCTAAGTAATCTTGGCATGGACCTATACGAAGACCAGCGATAGTGTAGTCGATGATGTTATCTTCTTTTACCCTTGGTGCTCTGGCAGCTAACTTTACAACTCGTTGCATGTATTGTTGGAGAGATTCTTTGTCGCCTTGGACACATGATATCATGAAGTCATTTGATGATAGGCCTTCAGCTTGCATTCCCCGGAAACTTTATGTCAGCCTGCTCTTGAGTTCCTGCCAAGTTTTTATCCGACCCTTCAGAAGGTTGGTGTACCAGAACTGAGCCGATCCCTTGAGCGCCAAGACGAGGGCTTTTGCTTTTGTCATTAGGTCTCCTCCATTTGATTCAACAACTGCTTCGTATTTCATCAGGAACTCTTTGGGGTCAGACTCGCCATCGTACTGTGGCAATGTTGTGGCATTGAATCGTGGCGGCCAAGGGGCCATCTCCAATCCTACAGATAGGGGCCCTATCTCAAGAAATGTGTTTCCGCTGACTGTGTGAAAACGTGAACTGTGTTGCCTTGGAGCCCTTTCTGCCTCCTCCAAGACTCAGTTCTGCAACTCGTCAATGCAACGCTGCATGTTTTGAATGGTTTGCCACATCTGATTTTCGGGGATGCCCTCGTATTGATCTTCTTCTCTGGTATTTACTTGAGTGAATGTTTGAGGACCCGGTGTGTCTGAGGACCGGTGGATGGTCGCTTCCTGGTGTGATGAGTGATTGACAACATGGTGTAGACTGACATTTCCCTTGGCTCAAGTATTGCAGGTGTAGAATGCGGCTTGATTGCATTGGTGCAGGTGAAGAACAGGCGCGAAAGGTCTTAGCCATGGCGGCCTCCGAGGAGCGGAGAGACAAGTAGGCTTGGTTCGAGGGACCCGGTGGCCAGATGGATCAAGTACGGTTCACATGCTGGCGAGAACGAGCAAGGGGACGTGGTTCCGGTGCGAGGTAGCGGCTCACAACCGAAGCTCGTACGCGGATGAGAAGCCGGTGCAAGGTAGCGGCTAACAACCGAAGCTTGTACGCGGGGTTTGGTGATTTGGCCACAAAATCATCGGTGGACGGTTTCCCTTGGTTTGTGCCTCAAAATTAAGGCAGAGGACTCGACGTGGCGAAGATGGGCCGAGGGGCTGCTCACCCAGCCAGGGGCGGTCTAACCGGCCCCCTGGGGCGGTTTGACCGCCTCCCCTTGTGGCGGCCCAAAATCGGCGTCGAGGAGCTTCGATCCGGAGGACACGCGGTGTGACTGCAAGGCTTGCGTCGGAGGGAAGCTAGCTTGAGGTGGAAGGTGTCCCAGCTGGAAAATATCTGAAACCAAATGTCAAATTTGCCCCTGAGGGGTATGTATCACTTAGGGGTAGTTTAGTCTTTCGAGCACCACCACTTGAACTACATAATAGACCCCCTAGGGGTTGGTGGCTGCGATCTCTTCGGCTATCTCTCTAGTTGTCTCTTTGTTTTTCTCTTTGAACTAGTCTTCCCCTTCACCCCTCCACCTAGAACTATTTCGAATCATTCGTAGTTTGTATAGGTGAATTCATGGTTTGTTGGTTGAGTTTGTGGAGTTCATCTTTGTGCCATGATTTGAATCCACGAGCTCCTTTTCTTTTTCCTTTTTTCGGAGGTATTTTCGGAGCTATTTTTGGGGGATTTTCATTCTTCACTTCCTAGGGCGTTTTCTCTCGGATTTCTTTGGGGGATTCAAGTATGAGTGCCTTGTGCCTCTTTTGCTGGTGATATCTTGGCCCCAAACGCCGGGAATCGTCTTGGATTTGGAGATTTCGGGATGAACTCGAGTTCATGGTGTTCTTCCTTAGATTTGAGATTCCTGGAGTTCTAGTGAGTTAGAGGCCGAGATCTTTTGGGAAAACACTCCACTGGAGGTGTATATCATCTGGCCAAAATCTCATCTCAAGAGCTCAAACGGTTTGGGAGATCCACTTTCGAGTTGACTTTTTCCCGAGGCTCCCAGATGAGGAGTATGAGGTGCTGAGCGAGGAGGATCTCGCGTTGCTGACCAGGAGGTTCGAGAGGATGTACCAGAACCGCAAGGGTTTGAGGCGTGCCGGGAGTACATGCTACAGATGCGGGAAGATGGGCCACTTCATCGCCGAGTGCCCCGAGGAGATCAAGAACGACTACAACTGCAAGCACCGTCCGCGAGATGACCACAAGCACCGCTCCAAGGACGAGTACTGCTCCAAGCAAAAGAACAAGGAAGAGAGAAGGTCGAAGAACAAGCACGGTGGGCACAAGAAGAACAAGCCTTGAGCGATGGTGGCTGATGCGAGCGACATCGACACGAGCTCTACCAACATGTCGTCAAGCTCAAGCAGCGAAGATGAAGACCGCGGCCACCGCAAGGAGAAGAAGAACGTGAACCGTAACTTCAACGGCATCTCCTTCGCCGCCGTCGACTACTGCACCATGGCGCACGACTCCGTGAAGAGCAAGGACGACTCCGACTCCGACTCCGAGGATGAGGTATTGACCGATCCCACCTCTTTGCGTAAGGAAATTGCTAGACTAGAGGAGTTGGTCGACAATCATGATGATGTGCTTAGGAAGACCAACAAGGAGAAGAGAGAGTTTAGGTCCTTGCTAGGTGAGTCCAAGGAAAGAGTAGCTGAGCTTGAGGCCTTACTTTCTGAGACTGGAAAGAAGGCGATGGACTTTGAGTCTTTGCTTTGCGAGTCTAGGGAGAGAGTAGCTAAGCTTGAGTCTGAGTTTGCGGTGTTGAAAGATGCTCCTGTTGTGTCGGATGAAATTGAATGCTCTTTCTGTGATGTGCATCTAGCTGATTTGGTAGCTCTTAAGGAAAAAACACATGACTTGCCTTGATGAACTAGAAAAAGCTAGGGTTGAGATTGCTGAGTTGAAGTCTAGACCTTCTTTGCTAGGTGCTTGTACTTCTTGTCCTGCTTTACATACTCAGTTGCTTGAATCTCGATTAGTTCTCTTGAGGCTCAATTGAAATCACCCATTGCAAACTCTTGTTCTGCCTGTGATGTGGTTGCTTTGAAAAATGTTGAGTTAGCACAGTCTGTTGATTGTTTGCAAGATGAGAATGATGAGTTGCGTCAGTGTTTGGGTTGGTTGTCTGGTCACGAGCCACAGCTTAAGATGTTGATTGCTGGGTTTAAGAGAGCTGATGGTCGTGGTTTGGGTTGTGAGAAGGATGATGAGAGTAGTGGTGAGAAAGAGAGAGAGCAAGCCAGTTCCACCATAAACATACCAATCCCACCAGAGAAAACCCCACCAAAGAACAGCTTTGCACCTATGCCCAACCACCTGTTGAACAAGCTTGACACCACTCTAGATCCTCCCAAGTTTCCACCAAAGACAAACAACTTCCAGAGGAGAGTGACTTTTGTGAGGAGTGGGGGTTACCAGAGGAGTGAGAAGCCACAGCCGAGAGAAACCCCAAAGCCAAAACCAGTCCGCTTCCATTGTGAACATTGTGGAAGGGATGGTCACCTAGAAGAGTTTTGCTGGAGGAAGAAGAGGGAGGTGAGATGATTGAAGGAGATGGGGAACAGGGACAGGTACCACTCCTCCCGTAGTGTGCCTGTGTCTCATTCACCCTTGCCTAGAGGAGAGGCCTTTGTGCGTACAGTTCCTTCGTTGGGTAGTCGTGGTGTTCCAGCTCGTAGTGGTTTTGCTAGGCGGCCTCCTGCTCGTGGTCAGTTTGGTTCAGCGAGGTTCGACCATAGCTTTGAGGCTAGAAGAGAGTCTAGGCCACGTTTTCCCCCGCGTTGTGCTAGAGGTCTGATGGTGAGAGACGAGAGGGTTTCACGTGGTAGAGTTGATTTTGCTAACCCCTCTTTTGAGCAGATGGCTGTTGACGGCCACTATATGCCACTTTTGACCATCAACCTTCCCAACTTAATAAAGGAACTAAGTGATTCTCATATAATATTTTATTTAAACTAATGAGTTCCACAAGTTTTGTGCACCAATATGTTTTGCAAGGAAATATAGATAATATGGTGCATAAATACCAACATCGGTGAAATCATACAAGCAAAGGTTCATCCCGAGACAAAGGAGACTTGGACATGGCGCAAAAGTGACCCAAATCACATATTTGACAGCACCATGTCGAAGAGCTCTCCTAGATGATTGAAATGGATATTTGGATGACCCAATTCGGAGTCCGGACGAGAAAGTTACGCGTCCGGGAAGATCGCCGGCAGAACCCTGCCAGGCTGGTCGGCCTGACTTAGGCCGATCGGCCTGGACAAGGCCGGCCGGCCTACAATCATCCCCAAAATGCTCCAAACTTTGCACAAGGACCTTAGGGAGCACCAATGGAACCCTAAGCAAGAATTGACAAGAATAAATGAAGTTAAGACCGAAAGGCCTAGGCCATGGATTGGAAGGTCCACCCACCTAGGATTCTCGGACAACTTCAACTCTACGCAACCAAAACCACCTCAAGGGACAACATGCAACCGTTGATGAGCGAGTCAGTGCAACGGAGGGCCGAGAGGGGCCAGAGCCAGGCCGGCCGGCCTAGCCTAGGCCGACCGGCCTCAAACTGCCGAGTGTGGATCGAACGCCACTGCAACCGTCATTAGGAGAGCATTAGGACCGTCCAGGAGAAAGACGGTGCCAAATGGCACCATCTCCAGGCCGAACGGCCTGAAGGAGGCCAGCCGGCCTATGACCGTGGCCGTTACTCCTCCCCTTTGAAGGACCGAAACGGCGACCAGAGAGGGGGGGAGTGAATGGGAGCCGATAAAATCTACTTCTCCAAATCCGGCTTTCACCCCAAAATCACTTCCGGACTTCGTATCACAATCTTGCCAAGATCACGTAGCAACTGAGATGCTACTGACCCTAGGAACAAGAAACATGCAGCGGAAACACAGAAAGAATCCTCGATCCAAAACTCCACCGAAACAGCCACTGGGTGTATGTACTCGGCACTGCCGGTTTTCAGAACTCGGCACTGCCGAATACACACAGCACAAAAACACCCCTCGAGTCTATGTACTCGGCAGTGCCGGTTTTCACAACTCGGCAGTGCCGGGTACACGCAAACAGCACAGCCCCAAAGTCAACTCAAAGATGGATCTCCCAAACGGCTTGAGCTCTTGAGGCGAGATTTTGGTCAGATGATCTAGACCTCCAGTGGAGTGTTTTCCCAAAAGATCTCGGCCTCTAACTCAGTACAACTCCCGGAAACTCAGATCTCGTGATGAACACCATGACATCAAGTTCATCCCGAAAATCTCAAATCTAAAGCGATTCTCGGCGCTTGGGGGCAAAGGATCACCAGCAAAAGAGGCACAAGGCACTCATACGTGAATCCCCCAAAGAAATCCGAGAGAAAACGCCCTAGAAAGAGAAGAACGAAAATCCCCCAAAAATAGCTCCGAAAATACCCACGAAAATAGAAAAGAAAGAAGGAGCTCGGGAAATCAAATCATGACACAAAGATGAGCAGCACAAACTCCATCACATAACCATGAATTCACCTATACAAAACTAAGAAAGATTCGAAGTAGTTCTAGGTGAAGAGGATGAAGGGAAGAGAAAAACTAAACAAGCCAAATAAAAGTTAACTAAAGAGATCACAGCCACCAGCCCTGAAGGGGCCTATTAGTAGTCCAAGTGGTGGTGTCCTAAAGACTAAACTACCCCTAAGTGATACATACCCCTCAGGGGCAAATTTGACATTTTGATCTCAGATATTTTCCGGCTCGGGCACCTTCCACTGTAAGCTAGCTTCCCTCCGACGCAAGCCTTGCAGTCACGCCGCGTGTCCTCCGGATCGAAGCTCCTCGACGCCGTTCTTGGGCCAGCCCAGTCGGGTGCATGTACTCGGCACTGCCGAGTTGTTCAACTCGGCACTGCCGGGTACATACAGCCCAGCAGCCCAACGACCCATCTTCGCCACGTCGAGTCCTCGGTCCTTGGTTTTGAGGCCCAAACCAAGGGAAACCGCCCACCGATGATTTTGTGGCCAAATCACCAAACCCCGCGCGCAAACTTCGGTTGTTAGCCGCCACCTTGCGCCGGCTTCTCGTCCGCGTACGAGCTTCGGTTGTGAGCCGCTACCTCGCACCGGAACCACGTCCCCTTGCTCGTTCTTGCCAGCATGTGAACCGCACTTGATCCACCGGCCACCGGGTCCCTCGAACCAAGCCTACTTGTCTCTCCGCTCCTCGGAGGCCGCCATGGCTAAGACCTTTCGCGCCTGTTCTTCACCTGCACCAATGCAACCAAGCCGCATTCTACACCTGCAATACTTGAGCCAAGGGAAACGTCAATCCACACCACGTTGTCAATCACTCATCACACCAGGAAGCGACCATCCACCGGTCCTCGGACACACCGGGTCCTCAATCTCCCCCTTGATGAGTGCATTGACAACACACACATAGTAACCATTGATATGAAGAAAATATAAAAGAAATCGAAAAGAAGACCCAAGCAAGTGACTAAAAGCACGAACAAGCCAAGAACAAAGTCACTCTGCAAGAAAAAGCTCCAGAAACGCCGACCCTTCAAGAAGAAGCGAAAGGGCTCAACACCATCGGCAAAAGAGCAAAAGCACAAAGCACAAATCACAAACTTCAAATCTTCCAACTCACTTTTCAGGACTCTCAAAGCACTCCCCCTGCAAAGATGCAACTCCCCCTGAACAAGTGAACTTGTGCGTGCGAAAATGTGTTGAAAAAGACTCAAACCCACAACACATGTGCTTCTCTTTTAGAAAATGCAATCTTGCACAACCTTTCAAAAACTTTCCAGAAAATTTTCCCTCTTCTTTTAGAAATGCTCAAGATATTCTCCCCCTTGTTGACAATGCATGAATCAAGGTCAGAAAAAGCCAAAGTGCAAAAACCGACGCTGATGTGCACAAGTCGGCACTGCCGAGTTGCACAACTCGGCACTGCCGAGTATACACAAAGAGCTCAACAAAAAATGCAAAAATGCAACTACAAGCTTCTCAAATATACAATGAGCAATACAAAATGCTACAAGTTAGAGAAGAGGCATACAAGCTAGTTCATCATGTCACACGGGCATTGCCATCAAGAAGGTGAAGACATATATCCAATTGACAAAGCCATGAGCAAATTGTGGATTTTTATCAAAAATGTCACCGCATGAGCAAAGTCCTAACCATGGATTGTTTAAGCAAAAATAAACTTCATCTCACCAAAATCATGAAAGGACAAGCGTTCTTGACAAAAGATCATCATAAACGCCCAAGTTCTACCTCATGTCATGTCAAAGCACGGAGCCATGTGTTCACTTCTCATGGGAGACTTCTCCGGCAAACAACATGCAACCGCTTAGCACCCATGTGTGCAAGTGTGTGCAATGGTGAAAGCATAGAGACATGAGCATAATTTTCTGCAAATATATATTTTTCTCAACTTTCTTCTTTCATGCATAGACATCTCATTTTTCAAGTTTTTTTTAAATGAAGCATGGTACATGAAATGTCTTTGCGACAGAAAGAAGCTTATGCTCCTCCACAAGATAAAGCATGGGCTAAACATTTATAATGACAAAGGTCTTTGACCCAATTGAAAAGAATATCACACCCTAACATGATCTTAAGCCAGATATAGCCATTTCGGCTCAAACAAGACATGCAAAGGCATTTACTCATGGGTGTAAAAGTTTAAGTTCAGTTTGTCATTTTAGTTCAAAAAGAGACTATCTCAACAGAATATATATCAAAACCATCAAGAGCATAGCCATCCATACAATCAATCCCTAGCCAGCCTGCCTAAACTCTAAAATGTAGCAAGTTGTACCAATCACTGCATATAGGAGAAGCTCATCCTAAGATATGATACAAAAGATAAAATCAATATACAAAAGCAAGAAAAATATACATCAAGATACAAAGATGGTACACAAATATACATATGCTACAAGAGAAGCCTCCAAAACTCAGCTCAGAAAACCGCACACACACCAAGTTCCCCTCGCAAGCGGGTGAAGGTAACTTGGTCAAGTGGCTTAGTGAAAATGTCTGCAAGCTGGTTTTGGGTAGAAACGTGGGCAAGCTCAATATCTCCTTTCTCCACATGATCTCTCAGAAAGTGGTACCTCACTTCTATGTGTTTGGTTTTGGAATGAAGCACGGGATTTTTGGCTACGCTTATGGCACTGGTGCTATCACAAAGAAGTGGAACATGGGACATATCTAAACCAAAATCTCTCAAGGTGTATGTGATCCAAAGCAACTGAGAGCAGCAGCTAGCAGCAGCAACATACTCGGCCTCTGTGGTGGATTGGGCTACACTAGACTGCTTGCGAGAAGACCATGACACAAGAGACGAACCAAGAAACTGACACTGACCAGAAGTAGACTTGCGATCAACACGACATCCAGCAAAATCCGCATCAGAAAAACCATGAAGTGCAAGAGTGGAATCGGCAGAATACCAAAGACCCAGCTCAGGAGTAAACTTGAGATACCTGAAAATCCTCTTGACGGCCTGACGATGTGAAGTCCTCGGTGAAGCCTGAAAACGAGCGCACAGACACACGCTGAACTGTATGTCCGGCCTCGTTGCCGTCAAGTAGAGGAGGGAGCCGATCATGCTCCGGTACTCCTTCTGGTCCACTGGTTCTCCGTCCTCATCCGCATCCAAAGCTGTAGTCGTACTCATCGGCGTAGTCATCGGCTTGGAGTCGCTCATGTCGAATTTCTTGAGGATGTCCTTGGTGTACTTGCTTTGGTGCACAAACGTCCCATCCTTGGTTTGCTTGATCTGCAGTCCGAGAAAGAACTGCAACTCTCCCATCATCGACATCTCAAATTCCCTGCTCATATCGTCTGCAAACTTGGCAACAAGATCATGAGAAGAGCCACCAAAAATGATATCATCCACGTAAATCTGAACGATTAAAAGATCTTTGCCATTTCTCAGCAAGAAGAGCGTCTTATCAACCTTCCCCATCACAAAACCCTTGCTAAGCAAGAACCCTCTCAATCTACCATACCACGCTCTGGGTGCTTGCTTTAGACCATATAAAGCTCGGTGGAGTTTATACACTCGGTGTGGGTATCTCTCACTCTCAAAACCCGGGGGCTGCCTCACATACACTTCTTCCTCGATCACCCCATTCAAGAAGGCACTCTTCACATCCATTTGGTACAATTTGAACCCTTTAGCAACTGCAAATGCTAGAAGGATCCGAATTGCCTCCAAACGGGCAACAGGAGCAAATGTCTCCTCATAATCTATCCCCTCCTGCTGCGAAAACCCCTGAGCAACCAACCTCGCTTTGTTTCTCACAATCTCACCACTCTCATCCCTCTTGTTCTTGAACACCCACTTGGTTCCTATGGGATAGCAATTTGGAGGTGGTTCTACTAACTTCCACACCTGATTTCTCTCAAAGTTTTCAAGCTCTTCATGCATGGCATTGACCCAATCAGAATCAGATAAAGCGTGTCCAACATTTTTGGGCTCAAAAGACGCGACAAAAGCAGAATGAGCATAATGAGAGATGTTCTGTGACCTCGACCGTGTAGTGCGTTCATCTATGTTCCCGATGATCTTCGAAGGTGGATGATCCCTCTGTACCAGCCGGGGAGCTTCTCGCCTCGAGATTGCCTCCCCCTCAACATCAGCTTCCACTTGAACTCGATCTGGTGCGCGACTCGACGAAGGTGTAGCCGAGGGGCCGTCGTCGAACGTCGTGGTAGTAGTGGAAGTAGAAGGTACACGATCTCCACACGGTGCCTGAAATTCCTCATCATCTTCATCATCAGGCTGTTCTTCCTCAAAGATGGGCTGTCCCAAGTCATCATCACCTGCACACTCAAAAGCAGAAGAGCTACACGGAATGGTCTCTGTGACGACCTGGATTTTCGTAATCGAAAATCCGACTCCCTGTACCATTGTGATAGTCCCTGGATCAGTAGCTATCACGTACAGAACTCATCTCAGCATAATATCATATCCATACAACGAATTAGATTACATAGAAGGGATTTACATCCATACCATCATGGAAATACGAGTAAAGTACAAGCCCATCGGGCTAAGCAACAAGCAGAAATCCTGCGTAGCGGTAGCTAGCTTCAAGTCTTCATCTTTGATCAACACCACAGGCAACTCGAGCGAAGCACACAACCCTTTTTCCATGCGTCCAAACCTGCATGCTCACAAACTATCCCCAAGGAGCGGGATAGGTTCACGTCACCATCTGTATGCAAGCTTTAAGTGGCCTAACATCTAAAGGTATAAAAGTATTTCAAGGAAAGGCTATGGTTTCCTATGCAATAGCAGCAATAATAGTCAAGGTATCATCTCCACAAACCATTCCCAAATCCCACCTCACATCACATCACCTTCTTCACACTCGTCTAAGTCGATGCGAGAGCTCCCTCCCCTCGCACCTCACCAACTACGACCGGATCCTGAAAGGAAAGGGAGCAAACTTTCCTTCTCCCCGTCCGTAGCTGCGAACCTTAATCACTCTCAAATCTGGCTAATAAAGGGGGAGGTAGAAGATCCCAAATATGAGAGGTAACAGGGAAAGTGGGCAATGTCCATACCGAGGACGCGGCTATACGTATAGATTCTAGACTCTGCAGAGCTTGTACAACTGGACCCACTCGGGCTGCGAGATGGCCGTCGCCAACTCGAGACGCAACCCACAGCACAGACCCTAACCGCAACGATGCCCGCCTGCCCTTCCTGTCTCGATCCATCGGCTCGCAATCCAATGCTTCGGAAGCTGTGTTGAACTCTCCCTCGGGGGCCAGTCGGGGCTATAGTCCTTCGGGGAGACGGTCTCTCCCGTTCCCGTACACCATCCACCTGATCTTCTCGCAGTGCAGGCATCGCGCTAGATAGGAAGGCTGGAACCCGTTCATATGGGTAAGCGGTAAGTACGTGGGGCCCAAATAAAGTTACCCCACTCGGTTTCAGACCGGGGCGAGCGTCATCGTCCAAAAGGCGTATCCCCCGCAGTGGAACGCAGATCGCAGTACCCACTATAGGTACCGCCGCCAACTCCTATGCTCCTATCCATCCATGTGCCCGCCATAAGCACAGTGTGGGACCCCCTCGAGAGCAGGGGTCTCCCGGCACCTCGATCAAAGATCGAGTTGTTATAAAATGCTCGCCCCCGCCAAGTTTCCCAAAAACGCCTTCTCCTGCCGGTTTTATCCCCACTCACGCCAAGAATCCTAATCCACAGTATCCCATACACATGCAAGCAGCAGCATAGCAATCATATGTATAGTGCAGTAGGCAATCAAGGAATCAGGATATATAAACAGGCTATGCATGGCTCAATCATCATCATCATGTAATAAGCAAAGCGCTAGCATTCTACTCAGCAATGCCTAATAGGGCAAAGAATCAGGATGGGCGTGAACCTGGAGCATGGTCCTCTATCTCTTCACTTCAGCGTAGTCGATGTCGTCGAAGTAGTCGAAGTAGTTGAAGTAGTCCGGGTCCTCCGGGGGTCCTATTATACGGATGCATAAATAAATATCGACTACTACTAGCAAATGAACTCCAAATAAGAACCAATAGAGATCCAAATAATAGCAAACACTATTCTATCGTGTTCGTCATGATTTTAGAAAAATATTGAAACTGGTTTCATATTTTTCTAAGCTACGGTTGATTTATTATGATTTTCTGAAGGTCAAATCCATTTTCGGGATTTATAAATCATTCCGAAAAAGGGAGTAAAAGTTAGACACAAGTTAGCAGCTCGGAGGTGTCAGTCGTCGGCTCGGGGTTAGACCGCGAGTCGAGCAGGCAGAGACAACAGTCTGGGGTTGATGGCATCATCACGGGCTCTGGTGATGTCATCGTTGACTTGGTCAAAGTTGACTAGGTCAACGGTCAAGGGTCACGACCTTGGTCAACAGGTCAAACTATGGTCAACGGGTCAAAACTGACGGGTTAACGGCTATCGGGCCCCACATGTAAACATGCGGGCCCACGGTCTGACGGGTCACTAACAAGTTAGCCACGTGGCGGCGGACTCGGAACTAAGGGTGCGCCACGTGTCGGGTATAGGATGGCCGGCTTGGCTTTGCGTGGCAGGCGCGTGACTAAGACGCGGCAGCCACTTGGCTAGGTCTGAGGCGTAGGGCGCGATTTTAGGAACCCAACGCAACTGGTCTTGCGTTGATCGATGCTAGGACGGAATAGATATGAATTTTCCAAGGTTTAACCCATTATAGATATTAAGAAAAAGAATTTATAAAGAATAAACCCCCTTTCTTAAAACTACAGGGGCCTGGATGCAAGATTACCAAGGTGGAAGGGTCTGGTTGCAAATCAGGTAAAGGTCAGGGGCCTAAACATAAAAGGACAGGGGTTAAACTATAAAAAGGCCGACCAGGGCTAAACTGCAAAAGTGCTGTGGTGGAAGGACCGATCCGTGATTACCAGAAAGTCTGGGGGGTTCTTTGCAAAAGTGCAGGCTCACGTGAAAGAGGGCTGCGGCCGGATGACGTCATCACTGACATCATCCGCCACAAAGGATCCGGTGCGGCTAAGGGGGCTGTGGCCCGATCTGTGGCGGCTCGGTTAGAAGGCGCACGCCAAGTGTTCGTTGAAATGCCTGAAGTGGCATGGCGTGCGCGCGTGGGGCAAAGCAACGGTGCGGCCAGCGGCGTGCGACGCGGAGCTGCACGTGGGGCTGCGGCCAGACGCGGAAACAAGCAAGGTGGCGGCTTGCGCGGGCTTAGGGGCGTCAACAGGGTGGCTCAAGGCAATGGAGCACCTGCAAGTAGGCATGCTCGGCTCCACGGCCGGCGGCGTGAAGCCACGCTGCCGCAATCTTCGATGCGAAGGCCGGTTTGTGCAGACAAGCAAACAGGGGCGGCTTCACCGTGCAGGAGAAAGGAAAGGACAGGTTCCTGGCCATGGTCATGGCCGTGCAAGGCTGTAGAACCGTGGTGCCTATCTAGCTAGCACAAACCTGCATGAAGTTCACGCAAAAACGCAGACACCTGTAGGGCATGGACACTGCAAGCTCGAGGCTTGGTTTCAGGCATCGGAGGCAGAAACAGTCAAAAAGCTGGTGGCGCTAAAGGCTCGGCCTTGGCTTGGGCGCGCTTGGGTTGGTATGCAGAGGGGCTAAGGTGGCACCTTTAGCGGCCGCGGGGCTCTAGCGGCGACGGGTCAGCGGGACGGCGGCGTCTCGTCGGCGTCCATGTTTCCTACACGAAGAAAGGTGGCTCGAAGGCCAAGGACACAAGGAAGAGCACGCTCGCAAGGCCAAGTCTCGCTTGGTCTGCGGCGCTGCCATGGTGGGTCGGCCATGGCGGCTCCCTGTTGGCTCGAAGGCTCGACGGCGCAAAGCAGAGGAGGGTAGAGCAAGGCAAAGCAGAGCACGGGCACGGTGACGGCAAGCGCGGATAGGGCGGCAAGGCTAGGACAGGGACACGGCGATGACATGGTAGTGCTCACCGTCAGGCTCGTTCGAGCAATTCGTCGAACAGGTCACAGGCAGGGCAAGGCACGGTAAAAAGGTGGGGCTTGGATGAGCGTGCTCACCTACGGGCTCGACGGCGGCATGGTGAGGCAGGGAGACGGCGACGCTGTGACGAGGTGACGCGGGCAGGCTTGGGCTCGCGGTTCGCTCGGGCATGGCGGCGGCGACGTCGTCGTCCACGGCGGCGCAGTGCTTCGGCTCGTCGTAGACGTCGGCTCCCGGACGGCGTCGTCGAGGTCTTCTTGTCCGGCGCGGCTACAGCTTGACGAAGGCTCGCGGTTCGTCGGTGTGGCGATGGCGTCGTGGTTTCCGGCGCGGCGGCGCGCTCAACTCGTTCTTGTACTTCGGCGTCGGTGGTGCGGGTGCTCCGGCGTCCTCAACTCCGGCTCGACGTTGTCCCCGGCGGCGTGGTCACGGCGTTCCTCTTCCTCCTGGGGCTCCTATTCCTCTCTTCTTCTCATGAGCGGCTCCTAGAATTGGGGTTTTCCCCTTGCGCTGGTTCAAGCAGGAGCAGGAGCGGCGGCGGCTTGGGACGGAAGGAGATGGGGTGCGGCGCTGAGGATTTATAGCAGAGGCGCTAGGGTTGCGAGGTGATGGACGGCCGGGGGCTCTCGGCGTCCGGGCTAGGACACGTGGACGGCTTCGGCGAGGTGGCGTGGCGGCAACGCGAGCTGCTCACGGGTGCGCCTGGGAAAGAGGCGAAACGGGGCCCGGCAGCAGTGGGAGAGCAAGGAGCGGCGCGGGACACGGATGTCGACACTCCGTTGCGAAACGGTGGGCGCCCTCGCCGATCCGTTTTGCAGGACGGAGCTCCAAGAGGGGCGAGAGGGAACGGGACGGGGTGGCGACGTTTGTCGCTTGCTCGTACGGGGGAGAAGAACAGGGTTACAGGAGCATGCAACAGCGGCGGTTGGGCCAGGCTTCATGTTGGGCCGGTTCGGTGCCAGGGAAAAAGGCCGGCCCGTTGGAAGAAGGAGATGGCTGTGTGGACTGGGCTGGACATCACGCACGGGGGGAAGAGCTGGTGCACACTGCTGGGTTTCACGCGTGGCACTTGTACACGTTCAGCATGGAAAAGCATGGGCCTCACGTTCACTGTTTTGGTGTTGGTGCTAACCGAGATTAGAACAAGCTAATCAAGATTAGCTAGAGGGAAAAAGGGAGAGGTTTAGGCCAAGGGCTTTGATAGGTTGAGATTTGAACCAAAAGATTTATAGGCCACGAAATGAATTGGTAGCAATTTATTTCGCCCAAACTTGGTACAAATGAATTAGACCGATTTTCCGCGAACGAATTAATTAGCAAGGAATTTATTCGAGAAGCCAGAAAATGTCGTCATAATTCAAAGTAAGCCATGAAAAATTCATTACAAATGAATTAGACTATTTGTCGAGATTGAATCCATCGGCAAAGGATTAATTCAAAGAGTCGCCAAATAAAGTCATAACTCATGTAATGATTTTCAAAAGGGGCTTGGGGTTAAACAGGTCAGGATAGTTAGCTGGGTCGACAGTGTTAGCATATTAGCAGGCCGGGGTTAGCGAGTTAGCAGGTTGGTCTCGGGGTCAAGGTCCAAGTTAGATAGGGTAGATAGATAACGAGCTTTTGATTTATATTTGAAATTAGATTTCAAATATAAACCACACTCAAAACAAGCAATGGAAATTCAAATAAAATCCAAATCACACATGCGTGATCATGAAATTATTTTATGCACAATTTATTTACTAGGAATTTGAGAGAGAGAATTTAACTTAAGTTGTAAATTAATTCATGGCCCACAACAATTCAACCAAAAATTTTTGAAATTCCGATTTTTCATACAAGTAACAAACTGCAAATTTGCGGGATGTTACAGTCTCGTCAAAAGTGACTTCGCAAGTCTCCATGATTTGGTTAGTTTCAAGATTGAGCACACGATATGCTCGAGAGTGATTAGCATAACCAAGAAAAATTCCATCCATCGAACGAGACTCAAACTTGTCCAAATTTCCTTTCTTCAAGATGAAACACTTGCAACCAAAAACCCGAAAGTGACTCACACGGGGGGAACGACCATGGAAAAGCTCATAGCAAGTTTTCTTCTTGAAAGCACGAAGGAAAATCCGATTTGAAACATAGCAAGCTGTGTTCACCGCTTCTGCCCAATACTTCCTAGGAGTCCTATGCTCATCTAGCATCGTCCTAGCCATCTCACAGAGTGTTCTATTCTTTCTCTCAACAACACCATTCTGACAAGCAACATATGGCGAAGAGTATTGATGTTCGAGACCAAGATCACGACAGAAGGCATCAAAACGAGTGTTCTTAAATTCCGTACCATTGTCGCTACGAATAGCTCTCATGGCACCACCATTACTCTCGTTTTTCAACCTCAAAATCAGATCTCGAACAAAATCAAAAGTCTCATCCTTCGACGCCAGAAAGAACACCCACGCATACCGAGAAAAGTCATCAACAACCACAAGAACATACCACTTCCCACCAACTGAGCGAACTCGAGCGGGGCCAACTAAATCCATGTGCAAAAGCTCCCCTGGACGCTCAGTCATAACATCTGTCAAAGGTGGGTGAGAAGCAGCAACCATTTTTCCATGCCTACACGGTGCACAAACCAAATCTTTCTCGAACTTGAGCTTGGGCAATCCTCGGATAAGGTCAAGAGCACTCAAGCGTGTGAGTAAATCAAAGCTCACATGACCTAATCTCCTATGCCACTTCCAAAGCTCAGAAGAAGTACCAGCGATCAAACAACGTGAAGGACCAAAAGATCGAGAAAAATCAGCACGAAAAATCTGTCCCTCAGGAATGATCATACACACAAGGTCACCTCGAGAATCAAGAATTTTCGAATCACCACGCTTAAAGCGAACCTCATAACCCTCATCAAGAAGCTGAGAAACTGAGAGCAAATTGAAACCAAGATTCTTGACAAGAGCAACTCGCTTCAACATGAAAGTGTCGCTCACCTGAATAGCACCCTCTGACAATACTCTACCTCTACCCTTATCCCCGAAAGTGATGTACTGCCTGGACACCACCAGGGTGAACGAGACACAGGCACACTACGAGAAGAGTAGTACCTGTCCCTGTTCCCCACCTCCTTCTCTCTTCTCACCTCCCTCTTCTTCCTCCAACAAAACTCCTCAAGGTGTCCATCCCTTCCACAATGCTCACAATGGAAGCGGACTGGCTTTGGCTTTGGGGTTTCTCTCGGCCGTGCCCTCTCTCTCGGCTGGTAAACCCCACTCCTTACAAAAGTCACTCTCCTCTGAAAGTTCTCTGACTTAGGTGGAAACTTGGGAGGATCTGGAGTGGTGTCAAGCTTGTTCAGCAGGTGGTTTGGTTTGGGTGTGAAGGTGTTCTTGAGAATGGTTTTTGGTGGGTTTGTGGGAATATTTGCAGTGGAGCTCTCTGGATCTCTCTCTTTCTCACCACTACTCTCACCAACCTTCTCAGAACCAAGACCACAACCATCAGCTCTCTTGAAACTCGCAATCAACATCTTGAGCTGAGGTTCACGACCAGACAACCAACCCAAACACTGTCTCAGCTCATCATTTTCATCTTGCAATCTATTCACACACTGTTCTAGCTCAACATTCTTTAAAGCAACAACATCACAAGCAGAACAGGAATTTGCAATGGGAGATTTAAGTTGTGCTTCAAGTGAACTAATCATGGTGCGTGATTCAAGCAACTGAGTATGCAAAGCAGGACAAGAAGTACAAGCACCTAGCAAAGATGACCTAGACTTCAACTCAGCAAGCTCAACTCCAGCACTCTCTAGTTCATCCAAGCAGTTCATGTGTTTCTCCTTAAGCACAACAAGATCAGCAATATGCACATCACAGAACGAGCATTCTACCTCATCAGACACAAGAGGAGCATCTTTCAAAACAGCAATCTCAGACTCAAGCGAAGCTGCTCTCTCCCTAGACTCGCAAAGCAAAGACTCAAACTCCATGGCCTTCTTTCCAGTCTCAGAAAGCAAGGTCTCAAGCTCAGCCACTCTATCCTTGGACTCTCCTAGCAAGGACCTAAACTCCCTCTTTTCCTTGTTGGTCTTTCTAAGCACATCATCGCGGTTATCGACCAACTGCTCTAGCCTAGCAATCTCCTGACGCAAAGAGGTGGGATCTGTCAATACCTCATCCTCGGAGTCGGAGTCGGAGTCGTCCTTGCTCTTCACGGAGTCGTGCGCCATGGTGCAGTAGTCGACGGCGGCGAAGGAGATGCCGTTGAAGTTGCGGTTCAAGCTCTTCTTCTCCTTGCGGCGGCCGCGGTCTCCATCTTCACTGCTTGAGCTTGACGACGTGTTGGTGGAGCTTGTGTCGATGTCGCTCGCATCAGCCACCATCGCTCGAGATCTGTGCTTCTTGTGTCCACCGTGCTTGTTCTTGGATCTCCTCTCTTCCTTGTTCTTGTTCTTCGCGCGGTACTCGTCCTTGGGACGGTGCTTGTGGTCGTCTCGCGGGCGGTGCTTGCGGTTGTAGTCGTTCTTGATCTCCTCGGGGCACTCGGCGATGAAGTGGCCCATCTTCCCGCATCTGTAGCACGTACTCCCGGCACGCCTCGAACCCTTGCGGTTCTGGTACATCCGCTCGAACCTCCTTGTGAGCAACGCGAGATCCTCCTCGCTCAGCACCTCATACTCTTCATCTGGAAGGGACACAAGAGAAGACAAAGCAAAGTGTCTAGGAGTGTTAGCATGTCCATATCCAGAGCCACCGACTAGAGCCAGACTATGGGGATCAGTCGGACTCTTAGCCTTGCCAAGCAACTGTCTGTCCACCTCGGAAGACTTCAACTTCGAGAAAAGCTCGTCAACAGAAAGAGTCTCATAGTTTGCCGACTCCATGATCGCCTCAACCTTGGCACCCCACACGGATCTATCAAGTGCTTGCAGGAGCTTGATAGCTCGGTCATGATCCGAGTATGGGAGCACGGTAATGTTGGCTTTCATGTTGTTGACAATCGAAGTGAAACGCTGAAACAAAGCATCAACCGACTCTCCAGGCAAATGAGCAAAGTTCTCATACTCCCTCCTGTACATCGAGAAAAGCCTAGCCTTGACATGGCTATCACCACCGTGGGCTACCTTGAGCTTCTGCCAGATCTGGCTAGCTAGGTCCTCGCCCAAAACCCGCTCAAACTCCTCGGCGGACAAAGCACGGAACAAGTAGTCAACAGCTCGGGCGTTCGCCTCAAATCTATCCTTTGCATCCTGGGCATCTAAGTTGGTGGGATTGACATAGTTTTCATCTTTCGTCACATCCCACAGCAACTTTCCTTTGCCTCGCAAGAAAGCGCCCATACGCGCAACCCAGTTCGGGTAGTTCTTCCCATCGAAGTGCGGAGGCCCGGAACCCCGATCTTGGTACGCCATCTTTAGATCTTAGACTGGTTAGAGTCGCAAAGACCCGTAACCGGCTCTGATACCAATTGAAGGACCGAAACGGCGACCAGAGAGGGGGGGGGAGTGAATGGGAGCCGATAAAATTTACTTCTCCAAATCCGGCTTTCACCCCAAAATCACTTCCGGACTTCGTATCACAATCTTGCCAAGATCACGTAGCAACTGAGATGCTACTGACCCTAGGAACAAGAAACATGCAGCGGAAACACAGAAAGAATCCTCGATCCAAAAACTTCACCGAAACAGCCACTGGGTGTGTGTACTCGGCACTGCCGGTTTTCAGAACTCGGCACTGCCGAATACACACAGCACAAAACACCCCTCGAGTCTATGTACTCGGCAGTGCCGGTTTTCACAACTCGGCAGTGCCGGGTACACGCAAACAGCACAGCCCCAAAGTCAACTCAAGGATGGATCTCCCAAACGGCTTGAGCTCTTGAGGCGAGATTTTGGTCAGATGATCTAGACCTCCAGTGGAGTGTTTTGCCCAAAAGATCTCGGCCTCTAACTCAGTACAACTCCCGGAAACTCAGATCTCGTGATGAACACCATGACATCAAGTTCATCCCGAAAATCTCAAATCTAAAGCGATTCTCGGCGCTTGGGGGCAAAGGATCACCAGCAAAATAGGCACAAGGCACTCATACGTGAATCCCCCAAAGAAATCCGAGAGAAAACGCCCTAGAAAGAGAAGAACGAAAATCCCCCAAAAATAGCTCCGAAAATACCCACGAAAATAGAAAAGGAAGAAGGAGCTCGGGAAATCAAATCATGGCACAAAGATGAGCAGCACAAACTCCATCACATAACCATGAATTCACCTATACAAAACTAAGAAAGATTCAAAGTAGTTCTAGGTGAAGAGGATGAAGGGAAGAGAAAACTAAACAAGCCAAATAAAAGTAACTAAAGAGATCACAGCCACCAGCCCTGAAGGGGCCTATTAGTAGTCCAAGTGGTGGTGTCCTAAAGACTAAACTACCCCTAAGTGATACATACCCCTCAGGGGCAAATTTGACATTTTGATCTCAGATATTTTCCGGCTCGGGCACCTTCCACTGCAAGCTAGCTTCCCTCCGACGCAAGCCTTGCAGTCACGCCGCGTGTCCTCCGGATCGAAGCTCCTCGACGCCGTTCTTGGGCCAGCCCAGTCGGGTGCATGTACTCGGCACTGCCGAGTTGTTCAACTCGGCACTGCCGGGTACATACAGCCCAGCAGCCCAACGGCCCATCTTCGCCACGTCGAGTCCTCGGTCCTTGGTTTTGAGGCCCAAACCAAGGGAAACCGTCCACCGATGATTTTGTGGCCAAATCACCAAACCTCGCGCGCAAACTTCGGTTGTTAGCCGCCACCTTGCGCCGGCTTCTCGTCCGCGTACGAGCTTCGGTTGTGAGCCGCTACCTCGCACCGGAACCACGTCCCCTTGCTCGTTCTTGCCAGCATGTGAACCGCACTTGATCCACCGGCCACCGGGTCCCTCGAACCAAGCCTACTTGTCTCTCCGCTCCTCGGAGGCCGCCATGGCTAAGACCTTTCGCGCCTGTTCTTCACCTGCACCAATGCAACCAAGCCGCATTCTACACCTGCAATACTTGAGCCAAGGGAAACGTCAATCCACACCACGTTGTCAATCACTCATCACACCAGGAAGCGACCATCCACCGGTCCTCGGACACACCGGGTCCTCACCCTTTGGCGTGGAAGCCAAGCAGGTCCTTGGCGTCATTCCTACGCGTGATACCGCCCTTGGAAGGCTATAAAAGGCGACCTCCACCCCCATTCTACACACCACGGTGAAAGGGAGAAGTCCAAGTGTAGTGTAGTGCTACCTATCTAGCTTAGAAAATAGGGAGAGTGGTGAGGTGAGAGTCCGGAGAGGAGCCGAAGTGTCGGCCCCTCTCCAACTTTGTGCCTCCGAGGAATGAAGCTTCAATTCGAGTAAAGTTCCTCTTCTTTTGTCTTTACTGCTTTCTCTCCTTACATTAGTAGTTCTTGAATGCTTTCTCTAGTTGCGGGTACCTGAGTCTGCTGCGAGTGACAGCGACTCTTGTTTGGGGTTTCCTCTATAGCCCTTCGCGTTGGGTGGAGGTCAGTAGCTGAAAGCTTAGGCGTGGTGCCTGTGCTGGCTAGCTACCTCAGGTTGTGTTGCACCCCACAGAACTGCAGTGGTAGGCGGCAGGTGGTGACAGCCCTGTCCGTCCTTCGTAGTCCACCACGTTCGGGTGTACTCATAACAGTAGTGCTGAGCCCGGAGAACCCCCTCTCTCACCCCGTTCTGAGGTTCTCCCTGTTCTAGCCGTCGAAGCGACTAGAGGAATCAAGTATTCCTGATAGGAGGTTAGTAAGTTGACATTAGATTACCTCTACCCAACTTATCTGTTCTTCTTCACTCCCGTCGTCCCTGGATAAACCAGAACCACTTCTAGTACACTTCTCGTTCCTCGTGGATTCGATACCTTGGAACACTCCTAGGTGAAAGCTACATCGGTATCCGTACGCTTGCGGATTTATCTGTTAGGCTAAGGACCGCCAACAAGCTTTCTGGCGCCGTTGCCGGGGAACGGTAGCTGTACTAGTATCATTCTAGTTTATCCTTGTATCACTCCACCTACCATACCATCCCTTGTTAAAAAAAATTCTATCCCACCTTCCCCATGGAATCCATTACCCTCCGTCAGTTCTCGGCACCAGGGCATAATCATTGGGTGCCTCCACCTTCATCACACCCCATCCATACTTCAGGCTTCGAGATCCGCCCTAGTCTTGCAGCCTTGGTTCGATCACAATCTTTCTCTGGGCACAAGGATGAAAATCCTTACACCCACCTACGAGAATTCGAACAGAACTGCTCTATCATCTCAATACCAGGCATGCACCATGAAACGGTGAAATGGAAGCTCTTTTCATTCTCCCTGATTGGAGTTGCCAAAGAATGGTATTATATGACCGTAGGGACCGTAAAAGGTGATTGGAATACCCTCAAAGATGAGTTTTGTCTCAAATTCTTCCCCGTATCGAAGGTCATTGCCCTTCGTACAGAAGCCCTCTCTTTCAAGCAACGAGAGGGAGAATCTTTGGGAGCAGCTTGGGCTCGTTTCACCAAACTTTTAGCTTCAGGGCCAGATTTGGGTATACCCGAGGCTATGCGCCTACAACACTTTGCTGGTGGTCTTAGAAAAGAGAGTGCACTCCTTTTAGATGCAGCTTCTAAAGGTTCTTTCTTCTTCTTAACCGTAAGTGAGGGGAGAGCCATCCTAGATAAGATGCTCAAGGATACTGAGCACACCGGAGTATACGAAGATCTGCCTGAAAAATCTCAAGAGCCTGCTGATAGAATGAATGCTTTTGGTCATTCCCCATCACCTTGCCCACAGAACGTTGCCGAACCAAAACCCCCTACCTCAGATCCTAAGCCCTCCTATGATCATCATCAACCTTTCTTTTATTCCATGTTCGATGACGATGAATCGATAGCATACGGTGATGTCCCATCATCACCAGGAAAAGAAGATGATGCTTACAGAAAATCTGAAGTAGTGACCTCCGACCCACAAGAAGAATCCTGGATCGATGCCCAGCAGTATGTTCCATTCTTTAAGACGGCATCCCGATTCTCAACACTCCCGGGTCTCCAATACTCAAGGGACAAGTCTGAATCCCCTAAGGAGGATTCACCATCCCTCGAGCCGGAGTTTCAATTCTCGGAAGATGAATTCAAATTTTTCGATGAGGAGTTCAAAGCTCCTAAGGAGGATTCACCATCCCTCGATCCGGAGTTTCAATTCTCGGAAGATGAATTCGAATTTTCCGATGAGGAGTTCAAAGCTCCTATCTCGTCAAACCCCTCAGAATTCCCAACATCATATCAATTTTGCGATTTCGAGGAGAATGCTTTCCTTCTTGATCCAGAAAAATCAAAAGACTTCCATATCGAAGAGAAAGATACGCCTCAAGAATACTACAGGCTTGATTCTGAAAATGTTTGCTCTATAGATATTCCTGAGGTAGCAAATTCCATGTCGGGTTCGGAAGAAAATGATGAGCATGGATATTTCGTCTTTGAGAAACCCAAAGATCCATGTTTCCCTGTGGATACTCCATCTACTCCCACCATTAGCACACACGATGACTCCAACCATCACATGCCCCATCAAAACAATTTCAAAAGGGTGGTTATGGATGATTTTGTTTATCATAAGTATTGCAAATCTCGTCGTGGTTTGTTGTGCTAACCTTGCAGCTAGAGAAACGACATTCGAAGATTGGTGATGGAGGGAGCCACAACACCAAGCTAGCTGCTACTTCGAAAAGAGGCTCCCAAGGTCGAGCTTTTGACCATAAACAAGCACTGCCGGGAGGTAACCCGTCTTTTCATTCATTTTTTTCTTTCCTTCTTTCAAATTCCATCATAAAAAATGATAATAACAATAAAAAATCTTTATTTTCAATGAATAAAACCGAACAAAGTTTCATGACATAATTTTAGGACTCGCTTCCTTCGGGTATTTTTGTCACTAACCTTTCAGGTTGAGACTCAAATAAACGAAGAGTTGGGCAAAAGGCTACAGCCTCAGACGCTCAGTTTTTGGCACCAAGTGTCGCAAAATCTGAGCGTGGGGGAGGACATAATTTGAGCACGAAGCAAAGCATGGTCAATCCTTCAACGCTGGTTTGCACTTTTATTCCCCCACTTGAGGTTATTTCATAATGTTCATATCTTTGGATTGAGCCTCTTGTTCATATAAAAAAATGAATGATGATATACATACAACAAGTTATCTTGATCACAACTTAGCATCTCACATGTCGGCGAGCACAAGCTTTATTCCTTAACTCGTACTCTATGCTTGTGGGATCAGAAATTCAGGAGGATCTTGCCTAAGTTGTTGACGAGTGTGAGATAATGAGATAGAAGTGTTTCTTTCTTCTTATTAATTCTTACTTGGAGACTTTTCTTTGAAAAAAAATCATGAAAACCCTTAGGCTCAGAATCCCTCAATGGTTGAAAATTCCTACCAGAGCCAAATATTTCACATGCTCAAACCTATACATATGTCACCTATATAGTTGTGTTGAGTTTTGTCAAACTTTGTGTCCTTATGGGAAAGTGACATTTCAATACCGATCAGTTCTTCCTTTGCGTCTATCCTTTAGTGCTAGCCTTTCCATGTCTGGAGATGCTGATTCCAAAATGGATTCTTGCATCCACTTTCATCAGACATTCCTCCATCAAACCAAACAAAAATCATTTCATCCATATACCCTTGACCAAATCCTATCCACAAATATGGCCTTTCAAAATAAATACTCTAGCCATCCCTTCCCCATATTTGAGAGAAGACATGGATCTATCGAGCAAAAAAAAAAAACTTGCCTAGTTATGGGCAAAGAAAAAAAAGAGAGATAGAGAGCTCGATAGTTTCAAGTCTTGAAAGTCCTAATAGGGATCCATGCAAAATAAAGAGTACCGCTCAAGGCCATATTCTTTCAAAAGCATAATTTATGGTTTGTTCATCACAATCCATTGTGCTTGTGTTGTGTCCATTTTCTCCCCCATCCTTGATTATCTATTTCTCAATGATCGGAATATGAAGTGTCACAACTTCCACTAGGACCAATTTTTGACTTAACAATATACACAACATAGGTGGGCCTACATTTCCCCTACCCGAGCTCCACATAAGCCTATAGATTGTAGGGAGAGGCTGGCTACTGGCCTCAGTGAGGAATGAAAATACCACATGAGCGACTCGAGAGTGCCATCTGAGGATCTTATGAGCTAAGGTATTCTTCTCTAAAAAAACTCCAAGTATGGTTGATGAAGAGGGAAGTTATATCTTCATTCGAGTTGTTCCACTTTTCAACCACTCAAGGCAGGTATCATAGCCACTTCAAACCCCACAGGTATGAGAAATGTTTTGGAATAATGTTTATGCTAGCTATTACCTTGAGAAGTTGTGCATCAAAGCCTACCTTAGTTCTTGCTCGGCCCGGTGTTCTAAATCCTACCCTTTGCTCGGGACGAGCAAAGATCTAAGCGTGGGGGTGTGTTGACGGCCACTATATGCCACTTTTGACCATCAACCTTCCCAACTTAATAAAGGAACTAAGTGATTCTCATATAATATTTTATTTAAACTAATGAGTTCCACAAGTTTTGTGCACCAATATGTTTTGCAAGGAAATATAGGTAATATGGTGCATAAATACCAACATCGGTGAAATCATACAAGTAAAGGTTCATCCCGAGACAAAGGAGACTTGGACATGGTGCAAAAGTGACCCAAATCACATATTTGACAGCACCATGTCGAAGAGCTCTCCGAGATGATCGAAATGGATATTTGGATGACCCAATTCGGAGTCCGGACGAGAAAGTTACGCGTCCGGGAAGATCGCCGGCAGAACCCTGCCAGGCCGGTCGGCCTGACTTAGGCCGATCGGCCTGGACAAGGCCGGCCGGCCTACAATCATCCCCAAAATGCTCCAAACTTTGCACAAGGACCTTAGGGAGTCACCAATGGACCCCAAGCAAGAATTGACAAGAATAAATGAAGTTAAGACCGAAAGGCCTAGGCCATGGATTGGAAGGTCCACCCACCTAGGATTCTCGGACAACTTCAACTCTACGCAACCAAAACCGCCTCAAGGGACAACATGCAACCGTTGATGAGCGAGTCAGGTGCAACGGAGGGCCGAGAGGGGCCAGGGCCAGGCCGGAACGGCCTCCCTAGGCCGGCCGGCCCCTAACTGTCGAGCTTGAGGATCGAACGCCACCACAACCGTCATCAGGACATCATCAGGAGCGTCCACGAGAAAGACGGTGCCAAATGGCACCATCTCCAGGCCGAACGGCCTGAAGGAGGCCGGCCGGCCTATGACCGTGGCCGTTACTCCTCCCCTTTGGCGTGGAAGCTAAGCAGGTCCTTGGCGTCATTCCTACGCGTGATACCGCCCTTGGAAGGCTATAAAAGGCGACCTCCACCCCCATTCTACACACCACGGTGAAAGGGAGAAGTCCAAGTGTAGTGTAGTGCTACCTATCTAGCTTAGAAAATAGGGAGAGTGGTGAGGTGAGAGTCCGGAGAGGAGCCGAAGTGTCGGCCCCTCTCCAACTTTGTGCCTCCGAGGAATGAAGCTTCAATTCGAGTAAAGTTCCTCTTCTTTTGTCTTTACTGCTTTCTCTCCTTACATTAGTAGTTCTTGAATGCTTTCTCTAGTTGCGGGTACCTGAGTCTGCGCGAGTGACAGCGACTCTTGTTTGGGGTTTCCTCTATAGCCCTTCGCGTTGGGTGGAGGTCAGTAGCTGAAAGCTTAGGCGTGGTGCCTGTGCTGGCTAGCTACCTCAGGTTGTGTTGCACCCCACGGAACTGCAGTGGTAGGCGGCAGGTGGTGACAGCCCTGTCCGTCCTTCGTAGTCCACCACGTTCGGGTGTACTCATAACAGTAGTGCTGAGCCGGAGAACCCCCTCTCTCACCCCGTTCTGAGGTTCTCCCGTTCTAGCCGTCGAAGCGACTAGAGGAATCAAGTATTCCTGATAGGAGGTTAGTAAGTTGACATTAGATTACCTCAGCCCAGCTTATCTGTTCTTCTTCACTCCCGTCGTCCCTGGATAAACCAGAACCACTTCTAGTACACTTCTCGTTCCTCGTGGATTCGATACCTTGGAACACTCCCAGGTGAAAGCTACATCAGTATCCGTACGCTTGCGGATTTATCTGTTAGGCTAAGGACCGCCAACAATGGCCCGACACTGGTTTGACTCCTTTTGTGCTAACCCCAATGTCGAGTCGTTCGCTCATTCTCGTTCTCGCTTTTGATTGTGCAGGTGGGAGGCTTGGAGAAATTTTGGTTGATGGATTCCGGCTGTTCGAGACATATGACAGGTAATAGGAAGTGGTTCTCCAGCCTCACCCCGGTGGTGTCCAGGCAGTACATCACTTTCAGGGATAAGGGTAGAGGTAGAGTGCTTTCTGAGGGAGCTATTCAGGTGAGCGACAGTTTTATGTTGAAGCAGGATGCTCTTGTCAAGAATCTTGGTTTTAATTTGCTTTCAGTTTCTCAGCTTCTTGATGAGGGTTATGAGGTTCGGTTTAAGAGTGGTGATTCTCGGATTCTTGATTCTCGAGGTGATCTTGTGTGTATGATCATACCCGAGGGATAGATTTTTCATGATGATTTTTCTCGATCTTTTGGTCCTTCACGGTGTTTGATCGCTGGTACTTCTTCTGAGCTTTGGAAGTGGCATAGGAGATTGGGTCATGTGAGCTTTGATTTACTCACACGCTTGAGCGCTCTTGACCTTATCCGAGGATTGCCCAAGCTCAAGTTCGAGAAAGATTTGGTTTGTGCACCTTGTAGGCATGGTAAGATGGTTGCTGCTTCCCATCCACCTTTGACAGATGTTATGACTAAGCGTCCAGGGGAGCTTTTGCATATGGACTTGGTTGGTCCCACTCGCGTTCGCTCAGTTGGTGGGAAGTGGTATGTTCTTGTGGTTGTGGACAATTTTTCTCGGTATGTGTTGGTGGTCGTTATGATACGATTTCACCACCAACATTCCGTCACATTTCAGGCTCATCTTGCTCACAACAAAGTGAAATTGGTTATTTCTAATGAGTTCCACAAGTTTTCTATAATTTGTGAGTGCAGGAGCAAGCAAGCAAAAGATGAAGCACTTTGGGCACAAAGCCAGGCCGGCCGGCCTATGCTAGGCCGACCGGCCCCCTTCTGTGGCCTCTTGCCACGTCACTTATCCAGGAGATCACAAACACAACACTAATGATCCTGAGACGTGCGATCAACTTCGGTTTGATCCAAGGACCCGAAAGGCCTAAGCTACACTTGCATGGATTGAAGGGCCCACCAACATTGGATTCTCGGACAGCTTTGATCCGAAGCAACTGTTACCGACCTCAGGGATCAATCCAGAGCGTCCCTGAAGAAGGCGGTGCCACGGGGCAACCAGACCAGGCCGATCGGCCTAGCCTAGGCCGGCCAGCCTGCCCCAGAGGCTGGCACGTGTCCCCCTTTGCGTGACAGTTAAGCAAGAGCTTAGCTTGAGCTTGACGCCGGCAACCGCCCTTGAAGACTATAAAAGGGACCCCCTTCTACCTTGAGAAGACACACCATCCAAGGGAAGAAGAGTAGCTTAGTGATTTAGCTCTCATCTTTAGAGTTAGAGTAGGGAGAGAGTGGGTGAGTTGCTCGGGTGACAACCGAGCTTTGTAGAGAGAGTCCGGGATTTCTTCCTCGGTCTCGTCTCAACATTTCCGCCCCCGAGGAATATATTCAAGAGTTATCTTCAGTAAGTCCTCGGTCTCTTGCCTTTAGTACCTCGCTAGTTTACAACTTACTTTCAGCAAGTTATCTTATCTATTTGATCTACGGGTACCTGAGTCTGCGCAAGTGACAGCGACTCTTGTTTGGGGTTTCCTCTATAGCCCTTCGCGTTGGGTGGAGGTCAGTGACTGTAAGCTTAGGCGTGGTGCCTGTGCTGGCTAGTCACCTCAGGTTGTGTTGCACCCCACGGAACTGTAGTGGTAGGCGGCAGGTGGTGATAGCCCTGTCCGTCCTTTGTACTCCACCACGTTCGGGTGTACTCATAACAGTAGTGCTGAGCCCGGAAGAACCCCTCTCTCATCCCATTCTGAGTTCTTCCCATTCTAGCCGTCGAAGCAGATCAGATTAGATATAGATAGTTTGTCTGGGGTAACGAGTAGCTAACTAAAGTCAAGCTCTCTACCCGTTTACCTTTTGCTCCCTGGTGGGTCCGGTTAGAAAAGTTCTAGGCTAGTCGCGTCTACCGTTCCTTGGATTCGATATCCAGGTTTTTACTCCCCTGGTGAAAGGCTACATCGGACTCCATGCGCTTGCGGATTTTAGTTAGGCTAAGGAGTGCCAACAAGCTTTTCTGGCGCCGTTGCCAGGGATCTGTAGCAACACTAGTGTAGGATCTTTTTAGCTGTACACCTTTACTCCCCCATGACCATCTACCACATGGAGTTTTCTCCTAGTTACCCGACAGTTCCATCTAGCGAGTATTTGGAACCGCCTTCATCTTGCCACCCCATTCCACCTCATGGCTTCGAGATCCGTCCCAGTCTCGTTGCCATGGTTTGTGCACAGTCTTTCGGTGGAACGAAGGACGAAAGTCCCTATGTTCACTTGCAGATTTTTGAAGAGAATTGCTCTCTTCTTATTATACCCGGCGTCAACCAAGACACCATACGATGGAAACTTTTCCCATTTTCTCTGATGGGAAATGCAAAATCTTGGTACGACCGGACTGCAAGGGGATTTAGCAGAGATTGGATCAAATTGAAGGACGAGTTTTGTCTGTTCTTTTACCCTGTCTCCAAGATCTTGAAGCTCAGAGTTGAGCTGATGACATATCAGCAAGGCGATGAGTCACTTGGAGCCACGTGGGAGCGGTTCAAAAAATTGGCCAACTCAGGGCCACCGCATAACATTCCAGAGGAAATGCTTATGCAGCATTTTGTTGGTGGATTGAAGCCGGAAAGTGCACAGTTCTTGAACGTCACTTCCGCAGGGTCAGTGCTATACAAGACAGTGGATGAGGTACGAGAGATCTTGGAAAAAGTTCTCAACTCTACCGAGTACACTGGCATTTTCGATGACCCACCAACACCACCAGCAACTCCCACAGACAAACAGCCACTCCTCGCACTCACATTCGATCCGCCTCCTCCGATCATAGTGGAAGTGCTCGAACACCACAAGTCCTCAGACCAAGAAACTATTCTTGACGATCTACCGCACTTCATTCCCGAGCTCTTTACAGAAGAAGAGTACTTGGAGATCGGCAATACATCACGTATGCCCATGGAACAAGTGTGCGCAAGTTCAAGGTCTAAGGCATTCATTCCAGAAGTAAGACTACCTTCACCTGCCCCTACGGAACGTTCGCCTATCGGCGGATGTCTTTCGGCCTATGCAACGCACCTGCTTCATTTCAGCGGTGTATGATGGCGATATTCTCTGACTTGATCGAGAAGATCATGGAAGTATTCATGGACGACTTTACCGTCTATGGTAAAACCTTCGACAACTGTCTCGAGCACTTGGAAAGGGTCCTCGAGAGGTGCGAAGAGCATCACCTCATCCTAAATTGGGAGAAGTGCCACTTCATGGCCAGAGAAGGAATTGTACTAGGACACAAGGTGTGAGAAAGAGGAATAGAAGTTGACAAGGCAAAAATAGAAGTTATTGAGCAACTACCACCCCCGACGAATGTCAAGGGTGTGCGAAGTTTTCTGGGCCATGCTGGCTTTTACCGAAGATTCATCAAAGACTTCTCTCGGGTAGCCAGACCACTTACAAGCCTTCTGGCTAAAGAAGTACCCTTCAACTTCGACGATGATTGCCTTCTCGCCTTCTACACCCTCAAGAAGGCACTTATCTCAGCTCCTATCATACAACCGCCCGACTGGAATCTTCCATTCGAGATAATGTACGACGCTAGCGACTATGCAGTTGGGGTAGTGCTCGGTCAATGCAAGGATAAACAGCATTACGCTATATCTTATGCAAGCAAGACATTGACCGGAGCCCAGTTAAACTACGCAACAATGGAGAAGGAACTCCTGGCAGTGGTGTTTGCCATGGACAAGTTCAGATCTTACTTGGTTGGTGCCAAGGTGGTAGTATACACAGACAATGCTGCACTGAAGTACCTCTTGACCAAGAAAGATGCTAAGCCACGACTCATCCGTTGGATTCTGCCCCTTCAAGAGTTTGATTTAGAAATACGAGACAAGAAGGGGACAGATAATTGTGTGGCAGATCATCTCTCAAGAATGCAAGTTCAAGGGTCGGATCTTCCGATCAATGATTATCTCACAGATGATACTCTCCTCAAGGTCACCACATCCAGTCCATGGTACGCAAATTTGGTAAACTTCATGGTGACTGGGTATGTACCTCCAGGAGAAGACAAGAAAAAGCTAATCTACCTCAGTAGATTTCACCTATGGGATGACCCCTATCTGTTCAAGGTTTGTGCTGACGGATTACTCCGACGATGCATCCCTCACGAGGAAACACACAAGATCCTTGATCGCTGCCATTCATCACCGTACGGAGGACACTACGGAATTTTCTAAACCCATGCAAAGGTCTGGCAGAGTGGATTCTTCTGGTCGACCATGTATGGAGACGCTAAGGAATTCGTACAGAGATGTGCCAGGTGTCAGAAACACGGGAATATCAACGCCCGTGATGCTATGCCACTGCAAAATAACCTCCAATTAGAGATTTTCGACGTGTGGGGAATAGACTTTATGGGTCCTTTCCCTGCATCCGAGCAGTGTGAATATATCCTGGTGGTAGTCGACTATGTTTCCAAATGGGTGGAGGCACTTCCGTGCACGGCAGCCGACTCGAAGAATTCAAGAAAGATGTTCGAAGAAGTCATCTTTCCCCGTTTTGGAGTACCCCGAGTCGTGATCAGTGATGGAGGATCACACTTCATCGACAAGACGTTCCGAAAGTGCCTAAGCGACTTAGGAGTGAACCATCGAGTGGCTACACCTTATCACCCCCAGACCAGCGGGCAAGCAGAAACATCAAACAAACAAATCAAGAACATTCTGCAAAAGACGGTCAATGCAATGGGAACGGGGTGGAAGTGGAAGCTACCGGAAGCAATATGGGCATATAGAACAGCATACAAGACATCGATAGGGATGACTCCCTACCAACTGGTATACGGCAAGACGTGCCACTTACCAGTTGAGCTAGAATTCAAGTCCCATTGGGCGATCAAGAGGTAGAATATGGATCTCCAGACAGCCGGACTAAAAAGAAGAATGCAATTGGCTGAACTGGATGAATGGAGGGAGAAGGCCTACCACAACACCAAGCTTTATAAAGAAAGAACAAAGAGATGGCACGACAAGCGCATCAAGATCAAGCATTTCAATGCGGGAGATCAGGTATTGCTCTTTAACTCCCGTATTCGCTTGTTTGGTCATGGTAAGCTTAGAAGTAAGTGGGAAGGTCCTTTTAAAGTCTTAGATGCCGCTGATCATGACACGATAACCCTCCAGGATAATGACAGAAATACTTTCAAGGCCAATGGCCAAAGATTGAAAATATTTCTCGAATCCGAAATGCCGGGGCTCAAAGAGATGGACGTCTACGAGCTAACCGAGATACCTAGTCCAGGTCCGGGCGGGACCTAAAAATGGCCCTTATCTAGGATAGATTTCCCTCTCTATTTTCTTTTCCTTTTCCTTAAACTTTTTCTAGCCAAATCCTAAAACAATTCTGGAAGAAGAGCAAAGGGAGCATACATGAAAAATTTCAGAGGCCCCCGAGACAGAGCCAGGCCGGCCGGCCTCTCTCAGGCCGATCGGCCCAGCCCGGGCTCGTCTCGGGATGCTCCTTGTTTGAAATAGTCTCCCTGCTATCCTTTTTGAGAATTTGTGGGATTTTGAAAAGAGGAGCGTCGTTTTAAATCGAAAGGCCCCCTCTCTTCTTCTCCCTCAGAACTCTAGAGCTTCCCTTCTCCAGAAACTCTCCCCCCTTTGAGAAATCCAAGCCATGGCCTCCCAATCCAGCCACCAAGATTCCAACTCGGTCTCCCAAGGCAGCCATTCTCCATCCAAGTCCTTGAAAGGGACACCCAGCTCCTCCAACACCAGCAGCGTCAGGATCATCGAGAGGGCGGCGTTCGTCGAAGCCGTCGTCGCGCAGCCGGAGGCCCGGCGGCCCCCTGCCCAGGCCGATCGGCCTGTGGTAGGCCGGCCGGCCTCCCCTCGTCGCCTCTCTGGCTCGCCTTTGGGCAGAGCCTCCCTCCGTGATCCCAAGGAGGAGGGCCAGGGGAGTTCACTGCCGAAGACACCCCGAAGGCCAACTACGGGACTTTTGTCCCCAAAGAAGGCCATCGGGAAGCACCTCGTCGCCTCTCCGTCCAAGAAGGAGATCGTGCCACTGTTCATCTCCACCTCGCCGGAGTATTCACCGCAGTACACTCCGGGAAGTCCTAGCCCTCCACGCCGGGACGGGCCAGGCATCGGGAAGGGGCTCTTCTTAGCCCCTAAGAAGCCCGACGAGGGGTGGAAGCACTTCATGATGCCCCCTCCGATCCAAGGACCTCCCGGGCAGATGGAGTGGTCCCAGGAAGAGGAGGAGGAGGACGTGGAGGAGCTGAGGAGGAAGCTCGCCGCGCTGCAGCTCAAGGTCAATAACATGGACGAGCGCGTGGCGGAGACGGTGATCGGGCAGATGGAGGCCGATGACAAGATTGAAGTTCTCCGTAAGGCAATGGCCTCTAAGGTCAAGCGCCTTGCGAAGGCCACCGGCAATGAACACCTCTATCGCCCAAAGGAGGAGTAGTTTAGGCTAGGATTAGTTTATTTTTTGGGTGCTTAGTTTAAATTTCCCTTGATTTATTTCCTTCAAATTTCCCTTTGTATTCAGCACCCCCATGTTTTGTTTCCTTTGATTTGAATAAAATAAATTTATTTATTTGAAAGAAGTGACTCATTTAGAGAAAATGAAAAAAATGAATGGTTGGTGCACACTTGTGTGCCGACCAACCCCTCGGACTAAACTTCCAGTGAAACACGCAGAAACTCAGATGTACAGGAGGTGTACTGGTCACTGGCCAAGGCAGGACACGATCTGGCACAATTCCAGGCCGGCCGTAGGCCGGCCGGCCCAATGCTGCTGCACTCCGAGGAGATCCCGTGCCCACTGCGTAATCTCGCGAATCACAGACACGAGGAACCTGAACCGGGATGCCTGGCGACAAGGCCAGGCCGGCCGGCCTATACTGGGCCGATCAGCCTAGGCGTGTGGCCAACTTCGCCGGCTCGACTCCAGGACACGGTTTGAAACCCCTACATTTGATCCTTTAATGACTTTGATCCATATAAAATTCCTGGCTAAATAATTTTAAAATTTGATCAAAATTCATGAAAGTGAACCCCTGCGCATGACACCTTGGATATACTTGTGATATTTCATGAGAAAGTATTTCATCTCCTTGGAACTTTTAATAGGATTGCCTGATTCTTGTTAATTGATTCTTATGATATGATGATTTGAGAAGTTGAACCTTCCGATTCGAGGTTTTGGAGTTTGTTTTTGAAAAATAAAACTTAAGGCAACCCTTGTTATTATCAACATGAAATGGCCTATCTAAAGCCATATAACAAATTCAAGTTGAAGTTTCCACATAGCTACCCTCTAAGTTTTGAGCTTGCTCGAATTTCTTGCCTTCACGTTCATGCTATCTTATTCATCATGGCCATCCACGTACACGAGCATCAATAAAGTCCAAATTGTTGAAAGCTCTTCATCCCCCTAAAAAAAATGAAGAAAGGAATGATACACTCCTTATCTTCAGAAGAAAAAAAAAGAGAGAAAGAGAAAAGGGGAAAGATGAAAGATGCTTGAACAAGGACTCCAACATCAAGTGCACATGCACTTGGCCAAGATTTATGAGTGGTATGAACGATTAGACAAGCTTCTCGATCTTGCAAAATGAATAAAGAAGAGTGAGCAACACTGATCCCAAAAACTCCACCTCAAAAAGTAGAAATAGAGAGGCTTGATTCTAAGCCAAGGTGAGGATCCAAACACTATGAGTGATTGAGAGATGTTGAGAAATAACATGGGTATGCCTCGCTTTCTTTATAAAATTATCAAAAACTCCAAATACCAAGAGGAAGAAGTGCTCGACCAATCAATGAGTTGTTCTAAGACTCAATTGATGAAGATGAGGGTGTTAGCCACCGGAATCCGAGGTATGAAAGAAAACTCAGAGATATGACTTGTGTATACCTTGAGTTCATGACCCTGATTTTGCTAAGTCCTGGTGATTTAATTCATTCTTTGCTAAGGGACTAGCAAAGTTCAGGTAGGGGGGCGTGTTGGTGGTCGTTACGATACGATTTCACCACCAACATTCCGTCACATTTCAGGCTCATCTTGCTCACAACAAAGTGAAATTGGTTATTTCTAATGAGTTCCACAAGTTTTGTATAATTTGTGAGTGCAGGAGCAAGCAAGCAAAAGATGAAGCACTTTGGGCACAAAGCCAGGCCGGCCGGCCTATGCTTGGCCGACCGGCCCCCTTCTGTGGCCTCTTGCCACGTCACTGATCCAGGAGATCACAAACACAACACTAATGATCCTAAGACGTGCGGTCAACTTCAGTTTGATCCAAGGACCCGAAAGGCCTAAGCTACACTTGCATGGATTGAAGGGCCCACCAACATTGGATTCTCGGACAGCTTTGATCCGAAGCAACTGTTACCGACCTCAGGGATCAATCTAGAGTGTCCCTGAAGAAGGCGGTGCCACGGGGCAGCCAGACCAGGCCGATCGGCCTAGCCTAGGCCGGCCGGCCTGCCCCAGAGGCCGGCACGTGTCCCCCTTCGCGTGACAGTTAAGCAAGAGCTTAGCTTGAGCTTGACGCCGGCAACCGCCCTTGAAGACTATAAAAGGGACCCCCTTCTACCTTGAGAAGACACACCATCCAAGGGAAAGAAGAGTAGCTTAGTGATTTTGCTCTCATCTTTAGAGTTAGAGTAGGGAGAGAGTGGGTGAGTTGCTCGGGTGACAGCCGAGCTTTGTAGAGAGAGTCCGGGATTTTTTCCTTCGTCTCGTCTCAACATTTCCACCCCCGAGGAATATATTCAAGAGTTATCTTCAGTAAGTCCTCGGTCTCTTGCCTTTAGTACCTCGCTAGTTTACAACTTACTTTCAGCAAGTTATCTTATCTATTTGATCTGCGGGTACCTGAGTCTGCGCGAGTGACAGCGACTCTTGTTTGGGGTTTCCTCTATAGCCCTTCGCGTTGGGTGGAGGTCAGTGACTGAAAGCTTAGGCATGGTGCCTGTGCTGGCTAGTCACCTCAGGTTGTGTTGCACCCCACAAAACTGCAGTGGTAGGCGGCAGGTGGTGACAGCCCTGTCTATCCTTTGTACTCCACCACGTTCGGGTGTACTCATAACAGTAGTGCTGAGCCCGGAAGAACCCCTCTCTCATCCCGTTCTGAGTTTTTCCCGTTCTAGCCGTCGAAGCAAATCAGATTAGATATAGATAGTTTGTCTGGGGTAACGAGTAGCTAACTAAAGTCAAGCTCTCTACCCATTTACCTTTTGCTCCCTGGTGGGTCCGGTTAGAAAGTTCTAGGCTAGTCGCGTCTACCGTTCCTTGGATTAGATATCCAGGTTTTTACTCCCCAGGTGAAAGGCTACATCGGACTCCATTCACTTGCGGATTTTAGTTAGGCTAAGGAGTGCCAATAGTATGCTTTGGTGTTTTTCTTGGTGTCGAAGGATGAGACATTTGATTTTGTTCAAGATCTGATTTTGAGGTTGAAAAATGAGAGTAATGGTGGTACCATGAGAGCTATACGCAGTGACAATGGTACGGAATTTAAGAACACTCGTTTTGATGCCTTTTGTCGTGATCTTGGTCTCAAACATCAATATTCTTCGCCATATGTTGCTTGTCAAAATGGAGTTGTTGAGAGGAAGAATCGGACGCTTTGTGAGATGGATAGGACGATGCTAGATGAGCATAGGACTCCTAGGAAGTATTGGGCAGAGGCGGTGAATATAGCTTGTCATGTTTCGAATCGGATTTTCCTTCGTGCTTTCAAGAAGAAAACTTGCTGTGAGCTTTTCCATGGTCGTTCCCCACGTGCGAGTCACTTTCGGGTTTTTGGTTGCAAGTGTTTCATTCTCAAGAAAGGAAATTTGGACAAGTTTGAGTCTCGTTCTATGGATGGTATTTTTCTTGGTTATGCTAATCATTCTCGAGCATATCGTGTGCTCAATCTTGAAACTAACCAAATCATGGAGACTTGCGAAGTCACTTTCGACGAGACTATTCTGTGTAGCTCTTCTGTCTTCGAGTGTGCAGGTGATGATGAGTTGGGACAGTCCATCTTTGAGGAAGAACAGCTTGATGAGGAAGATGATGAGGAGAATCATGCACCATGTGGAGATCGTGTACCATCTACTTCCACTACTACCACGACGATCGACGACGGCCCTTCTGCTACACCTTCGTCGAGTCGCGCACATGATCGAGTTCAAGTGGAAGCTGATGTTGAGGGGGAGGCAATCTCGAGGCGAGAAGCTCCTCGGCTGGTACAGAAGAATCATCCTGCGTCAAAGATCATAGGGTTCTTGGATGAACGCACTACACGGTCGAGGTCACAGAACATCTCTCATTTCGCTCATTTTGCTTTTGTTGCGTCTTTCGAGCCTAAAAATGTTGGGCACGCTTTATCTAATTCTGATTGGGTCAATACCATGCATGAAGAGCTTGAAAACTTTGAGAGAAACCAGGTGCGGGAGTTAGTTGAACCACCTCCAAATTGCCATCCTATAGGAACCAAGTGGGTATTCAAAAACAAGAGGGATGAGGGTGGAGAGATAGTGAGAAACAAAGCGAGGTTGGTTGCTCAGGGGTTTTCGCAGCAGGAGGGGATAGATTATGAGGAGACCTTTGCTCCTGTTACCCGTTTGGAGGCAATTCGGATCCTTCTAGCATTTTCTGTTGCTAAAGGGTTCAAGTTGTACCAAATGGACGTGAAGAGTGCCTTTCTAAATGGGGTGATCGAGGAAGAAGTGAATGTGAGGCAGCCCCGGGTTTTGAGAGTAAGAGATACCCACACCGAGTGTACAAACTCCACCGAGCTTTATATGGCCTAAAGCAAGCACCCAGAGCGTGGTATGGTAGGTTGAGGGGGTTCTTGCTTGGCAAGGGGTTTGTGATGAGAAAGGTTGATAAGACGCTCTTCTTGTTGAGAAATGGCAATGATTTTTTAATCGTTCAGATTTACGTGGATGATATCATTTTTGGTGGCTCTTCTCACAGTCTTGTTGCCAAGTTTACCGACGATATGAGCATGGAATTTGAGATGTCGATGATGGGAGAGTTGCAGTTCTTTCTCGGGCTACAGATCAAGCAAACCAAGGATGGGACGTTCGTGCACCAAAGCAAGTACACAAAGGACATTCTCAAGAAATTCGACATGAGCGACTCCAAGCCGATGACTACACCGATGAGTATGACTACAGCTTTGGATGCGGATGAGGACGGAGAACCAGTGGACCAGAAGGAGTACCGGAGCATGATCGGCTCCCTCCTCTACTTGACGGCGACGAGGCCAGACATACAGTTCAGCGTGTGTCTGTGCGCTTGTTTTCAGGCCTCACCGAGGACTTCACATCGTGAGGCCGTCAAGCGGATTTTTAGGTATCCCAAGTACACTCCTGAGCTGGGTCTTTGGTATTCTGCTGATTCCTCACTTGCACTCCACGGTTTTTCTGATGCTGGTTTTGCTGGATGTCGTGTTGATCGTAAGTCTACTTCTAGTCAGTGTCAGTTTCTTGGTTCGTCTCTTGTGTCTTGGTCTTCTTGCAAGCAATCCAGCGTAGCCCAATCCACCACAGAAGCCGAGTATGTTGCTGCTGCTAGCTGTTGTTCCCAGCTGCTTTGGATCACCTACACCTTGAGAGATTTTGGCTTAGACATGTCTCATGTTCCACTTCTTTGTGATAGCACCAGTGCCATAAGCGTAGCCAAAAATCCCGTGCTTCATTCCAAAACCAAACACATAGAAGTGAGGTACCACTTTCTGAGAGATCATGTGGAGAAAGGAGATATTAAGCTTGCCCATGTTTCTACCCAAAACCAGCTTGCAGACATTTTCACTAAACCACTTGACCAAGCTACCTTCACCCGCTTGCGAGGGGAACTTGGTGTGTGTGCATTTTTCTGAGCTGAGTTTTGGAGGCTTCTCTTGTAGCATATGTATACTATTGTGCCATCTTTGTATCTTGATGTACACTTTTTGATTTTTTATTTTGATGTATAGTTTTCATCTTTGCATCTTGTGATATATCATGCTGCATTTGTATCATATCTTAGGATGAGCTTCTCCTATATACAGTGATTGCTACAATCTGCTACATTTTAGATTTTAGGCAAGCTTGCTAGGGATTGGATGTATGATTGGCTATGCTCTTGATGGTCTTGATATATATTCCTTTGAGATAGTCAATTTTTGAAGTAAAATGACAAACTAAACTTAAACTCTTTTCACCCATGAGTAAATGCCTTTGCATGTCTTGTTTGAGCCGAAATGGCTATATTTTGCTTAAGATCATGCTAGGATGATATTCTTTTCATTTGGGTCAAAGATCTTTGTCATTGTAAATGTTTAGCCCATGTTTATCTTGTGGAGGAGCATAAGCTTCTTTTTGTCGCAAAGACATTTCATGTACCATGCTTAATTTGAAAATCTTGAAAAATGAGATGTTTATGCATGAAAGAAGGAAGATAAGAAAAAGATATATTTGAAGATATTTATGCTCATGTCTCTATGCTTTCACCATTGCACACACTTGCACACATGGGTGCTAAGCGGTTGCATGTTGTTTGCCGGAGAAGTCTCCCTTGAGAAGTGAACACATGGCTCCGTGCTTTGACATGACATGAGACAGATTTTGGGCATTTATAATGATCTTTTGTCAAGAATGCTTATTCTATCATAATCTTGGTGAAATGAAGTTTACTTTGCTCATGAGGTGAAACTTTTGAGAAAATTGCACAAATTGATCATGGCTTTGTCAAATGGCTATATATCTTCACTTTCTTGACGGCAATGCCCTTATGATGCTATGAACTATCTAGTTTGCATTTTATCTAATTTGTAGAATTTTATATCGCTCATTGTCTATTTGAGAAGCCTATAGTCGAAACTTTTGCATTTTTGCCTTGATTTGTGCATTGTCAACAAGGGGGAGAGTTTGAGCATTGGAATACATTGCTAGGCATATTTGGAAGGTTTTCGAGTTGAAACGGCATCGTTGTGAATCTTTTTGTTCAAACTTGCATTTTTGAATGGTCATCTGCTAGGGGCGGTTTAACCGCCCCCCTGGGCGGTTTAACCGCCCCTGTGTGCATGAAGTTTGTGAGAGTTTGAGCATTTTCGAGTGTTTTTCGCACGCACAAGTTCACTTGTTCAGGGGGAGTTTGCATCTTTGCAGGGGGAGTGCTTTGAGTGTTTTGAAAAGTGAATTGGAGATTTGGAGATTTGTGATTTGTGCTTTGTGCTTTTGCTCTTTTGCCGATGGTGTTGAACCCTTTTCGCTTCCTATGGAAGGGTCGGCGTTTTCTGAGTTTTTCTCTTGTGAGTGACTTTGATTTGGCTTGTTCTTGCTTTTGGTCACTTGCTTGAGCGATTATTTTTCGATTTCTTTTCTTTTTATTTTTTATCTCAATGCTTACTATGTGTGTGTTGTCAATGCACTCATCAAGGGGGAGATTGAGGACCCGGTGTGTCCGAGGACCGGTGGATGGTCACTTCCTGGTGTGATGAGTGATTGACAACGTGGTGTGGACTGACGTTTCCCTTGGCTCAAGTATTGCAGGTGTAGAATGCGGCTTGATTGCATTGGTGCAGGTGAAGAACTGGCGCGAAAGGTCTTAGCCATGGCAAGCTCCGAGGAGCGGAGAGACAAGTAGGCTTGGTTCGAGGGACCCGGTGGCCAGATGGATCAACTACGGTTCACATGCTGGCGAGAACGAGCAAGGGGACGTGGTTCCGGTGCGAGGTAGCGGCTCACAACCGAAGCTTGTACGCGGACGAGAAGCCGGTGCAAGGTAGCGGCTAACAACCGAAGCTTGTACGCGGGGTTTGGTGATTTGGCCACAAAATCATCGGTGGACGGTTTCCCTTGGTTTGGGCCTCAAAACCAAGGCAGAGAACTCGACGTGGCGAAGATGGGCCGAGGGGCTGCTCACCCAGCCAGGGGCGGTCTAACCGGCCCCCTGGGGCGGTTTGACCGCCTCCCCTCGTGGCGGCCCAAAATCGGCGTCAGGAGCTTCGATCTGGAGGACACGCGGCGTGACTGCAAGGCTTGCGTCGGAGGGAAGCTAGCTTGCGGTGAAAGGTGTCCCAGCCGGAAAATATCTGAAACCAAATGTCAAATTTGCCCCTGAGGGGTATGTATCACTTAGGGGTAGTTTAGTCTTTCGAGCACCACCACTTGGACTACATAATAGACCCCCTAGGGGTTGGTGGCTGCGATCTCTTCAGCTATCTCTCTAGTTGTCTCTTTGTTTTTCTCTTTGAACTAGTCTTCCCCTTTACCCCTCCACCTAGACCTATTTCGAATCATTCATAGTTTGTATAGGTGAATTCATGGTTTGTTGATTGAGTTTGTGGAGTTCATCTTTGTGCCATGATTTGAATCCACGAGCTCCTTTTCTTTTTCCTTTTTTCAAAGGTATTTTTGGAGCTATTTTTGGGGGATTTTCGTTCTTCACTTCCTAGGGCGTTTTCTCTCAGATTTCTTTGGGGGATTCAAGTATGAGTGCCTTGTGCCTCTTTTGCTGGTGATATCTTGCCCCCAAACGCCGGGAATCGCCTTGGATTTGGAGATTTCGGGATGAACTCGAGTTCATGGTGTTCTTCCTTAGATTTGAGATTCCGGGAGTTGTAGTGAGTTAGAGGCCGAGATCTTTTGGAAAAACAGTCCACTGGAGGTGTATATCATCTGGCCAAAATCTCATCTCAAGAGCTCAAGCGGTTTGGGAGATCCACTTTCGAGTTGACTTTTCCCGAGGCTCCCAGGGTAGGCCGGTCTAACCGCCCCTCCCAGGCGGTTTAACCGCCCCCCTGGCAGCACAAGGGTGTGTTGATTTTGGTTCGGTTTGTGTTCGTTTCGATCGATTCAAGTTCCACTGCATCTATCTTGTTCCTAGGGTCAGTAGCTTGACAGTGGCTACGTGATCTTGGCAAGATCGCTTTCGGAGGATTTGGAGTTGAGTTGGAAAAATAGCCGGATCGGTTGGAAAGAAATTTTTATCGGCTCCCATTCACTCCCCCCCTCCCCCCCTCCCTGGTCGCCGTTTCGGTCCTTCAATGTTGCATTCCTTCTGGCCAGTTCTTTTGTAAAGCTTCGTATCTAAGCCTCTGTTCTCTTAGTGCCTCGGCTCTGTTCTGGGCGTTGAATTGCTCTGCTGTTAGCTGACCCTTGTCCCTGGTCATGCCTCTTGATCTCGTCTGCATTGTTGGGTCTACTTGTGCCGATGTGTTTGCTGCTCGTCGTGCGTCTTCTGAGGCTTTGCGTATTGTTTCTTGTATCCTCCGGAGAGCTGCTATGTCTTCTGCTGCCACACCAATTTCTTCGAGGCCTACTTTGAACTCGCCGTTGGCTGTATCTTCGACGGCGGTCTCAGTGCCCTCGGAGCGTGGTACTGGCTGCGGTTGTACCACCTGCTCGCCGTTGTTCGTCGTACCTTCGAGATTTGCTTGAGCGGCCGGTTCTGAAGCGCCGGCTCCATTGGTTGGACTCGATGATTTCTTCTTGGTCTGAGCCATGAGTGGTCTTGGATTACTACCACGAGGTGGGCGCCAAAAACTGTTGGGTGTAGGACGGCCCCGGAATGGACTCCGTCACCAACAGCTTGAATATGAATCCGAAGGGGGAGCGGAAAGGAAAAGAAGCCGCCCCCTCGGAAAAGAACACAACTCCGAAACTTGGAACTCCGAAGTAGCTTGATAAATTCATTTTAAAGAATCCCCCTGTTTGTTACAAAACCTTCCCTATTTATAGGGAGGTGAACCGACTCCGAGTAGAGTTACAATTCTGTCCAAAACAACTGCTAGATTCCCCGAATATTCTGGGACATTACAGACTTTACACAACGCACACGCTTTCTTCAGCTTTGGGCCCACCGGAAACCCGAAAGTGGCTTCGGGTTTCTTGACTTGCCGCCTCCTGCCGTGTGCTTCGCCCGTAAACCGAGGCAGTCTTCGGTTTTACTCCTCCGAAGGTGTCTTCGGGTTCTTCCGGTATTCCTGGTCGTTCGCCAACATCCTCAGCCATCCGCCCGAGGGTGCCCTCGGATGTGTTTCTAGAACCCGAAGCCCATTTCTTGGCCGCCTTCCTCTGAGTTGCTCCTTTCCCTAAAATCACACCAAGTGTATAAAACTAAGCTAAAAACCCGGTCAAGACCCGGCAAAATGAGAGGGAGGGGGGCCTCCCGAAGTCTGCCCCCCAACAGTAGCCCCTCGGCAGCGAGGGACGTGCGTCCTCCCGCCGAGGCTGTCCACGTGGTGGCCTGAGCTGCCGAAATGACGTCGAGTAGTGAAACGGTGAGGGGGGAATAGTAGACTTCCCAAAACACCTCCCCCCCATTGTCATTTTTCTTTAGATCTTGCTGCCAAGAAGTAGAGAGCAAGTACATGGCAAAACAGCCAACAGCCATCTACTACTGGATTCAGTGTGAGCATTCAAAGGCTTTAGCTTCCATGACTGAGGATGGTGCCCATGGCTGGATGACCGAACATCGATGAAGCAGGGAGTAAAAAGAATGAGTTGTGCAGGTGCTTTAGAATAGCTTACCAATAGAAAGTTTGCAAATTTGGCTATCCCTTTCCTGGCACTGAAGTATCGAATGTTGAATATCCCTTGGACGACTCAGCACGTCTTTCTAGTGGACTGCAAATTGACAACAGTAGTGGCATCGTACAGAATGCTTGGACAATATCTTTCATGTGCTTATCAGGTAACACAGTTGCCAATTTGCCATTGTACACATATCTCTACAGATGCCACTACTGTTGTGGTTCTGATAATTGCAGATGGCAGCTTGTCATTCTGAATTTCATCAGGAAGTGAAGATGCCTCAAGTTGGTACTGGCAAACTCATATATGCTAGGTAAAGTGATTTATCAAGTTTGTCATGAGCCTGTACTGGTTCTTGACCTATACTCCAGTAGCATGTATTATAGTTACCAGGAAATCTCTTTTATTGCAGTAAGTTTTTACATGAGCTATTACAAAGATATATTTATGTTGTACAATTACAGATACAAGTAGGTTTCATTTTCTCTATCGCAGGTTAATCTACTACAATTACAGATGCAAGTATGAACTTTGAAGATCAAGCAGATGTGGGAAGCAATAAAAGGTAATTTTTCCATCTCTTAAATCTTGAAGGATTGTTAGTATGTAATACTTTGGTTCAGAAGGGGGACAATGGTAATTCAATTGAGGAGAAAATGGTTGGACTACGAAGGACAAAGACAAAGGCATATGGTGGGGATGATGCTGTACAGGCTGTCAAGAATTAGTGTTAGGTTGATACTCTCTAGGTGCACAGACTGGTTCTTACATTCATCTGGCTCACTTTAAGAAATTTAGTAAATTTCTAGAGGGTATGTTAATTATCACTTGGAGGAGACATGCCAGTTGGTGAGGAGAGCCTCGCTCCGCGCCGGTAACCGCCCCGGTCCCGGCGCCCACCCCTTCTCCCCGGCATCCTCAGCCCGGCGAGCCCCTGCTCCCTCCGAGTGCCTCCTCGCTTCTCCTGGGCATGGATCTTTCGGTCCTCGACTATACTCCTGGCCGCAACTTCTCGGCAAAGGTACGGTCCCTCACCAACAAGCTCGTTGCCTCTTCGCATCCAGATGAACTGGATTGCTTCTGGTTGATTGCTTCCTTCAGTCGCTCAAGGATCAAACTCTCTAAAGACAATGTTAGTGCTATTCTTCAGTCAATCTTGGGTGGTTTGCCAAATCTCTTTTGTGTGGTTGAACTAGAAGATCATATTTTCAAATTTGGAGTTTCCTCAAAAGCTGTTGGTTTGCTAGTTTACGATTTGGCCTCTTTTGAATCTGCAATCTTCAAGGTGTTCTTTCATCTTTGGAATGAAAATGGATTGGTCAGTGCACGAGCCGCTTCTCTCTCTGATCGTGGTCCGCGTTATGAATGGGTTTTGGCAGGCTCTAAGAAACAACCAAAATCTTACGCAGATGTGGTTAAGAAAAAGTTTGACCCTGGTTTTCCTTCTGCTAAGTCTACAACTCTCCCTTTTGATAAGAAGAACTCTTTGGCTGGCTCAAGATCACAATCTGGTTGCCCCTTAATAGGAGCAAATTCGATCCCTATTGGGCATTATCCTAGGCAGTCAGTGTTTTGTCGTTTGAATTTTACCAATGTCAGTGATTCGATCCTGAGAAAGAAGCAAGCGAAGAACACAGAATCTACAAAGTTCTCAGGCCTTTCAAATTCAAACTCAGGCAGGAATCGTGGAATTGATTTGGGTTTAAATCTGGGCATTTCCTCAAGCAACATCAATGGGAAGCGTGCACTAGTTAAGCCGGCAGCAAATGGGCTTTGCTTCTTTCCAAGGACGCGTAACTGCTCCCAATGCTTCTGTTGGCACTCCTTAGCGTCACGTTTTAGCAACGCTTCAAGAGCGCAAAGATATATGTCATTGTATGCAAAATGAATTCTGCAAGCACACAGAATATATCTCGTTGTAGCACTTCACCTAGGGAGTTATCCCAGGGTATCATATTTATATTTCCGCAGGGAAGCAGATGGTTAGAGTGTATTGAAGAATGAAATGATAAATCTTGCCAGAAATATCAAGCCACAAACCTAGAGGCACAAAGTCTAGGTTTGGGGGATAATGGTCAAATGAATGACCGGATAGAAGGTCTAAAAGACCAGCGACACACAGGAGCACCTAATTCTATAGAAAAGGAAAGATGTTGGGAGAGAACGGACCTAGACACTTCCTAACTCAGAGCAAAAGACACTCTAACCTTAGCCTAGACTCTGGCTTAGATACCGGGAACAGAGCTCACTTTGACGGCTAGAACGAGAGAACCTCAGAACGGGGTGAGAGAGGGGGTTCTCCGGGCTCAGCACTACTGTTATGAATACACCCGAACTTGGTGGACTACGAAGGATGGACAGGGCTGTCACCACCTGCTGCCTACCACTGTTGTTCCGTGGGGTGCAACACACTTCCTAGTTAATCAACAGGCCAGACACCACGTCTGCACTCGAAGATTAAGATTTCTCTTGAGGCCTGTCAAGAGAAATCCCCGTCTTCCCTAAGGCATCTTACGGCCCGGTCAAGGCGAGCAAACCCGCGAGATAAAGCCCGGTAGAGCTAAACTAAACTCTATACTAAGACTAAAGGGGGACAAAACTTTACTCTAAAGAGAGCAAGATCTTTACTCTAAAGAAGAGAAAGAGATAAATAAAAGACAAACTTAAGCTCTGAAATTAGAAAGTAATTGTTTTGATAAACTCTTCAAATGAAGGAAAGGATACAAGAGCTTTACCAGAACTCCGAAGACTCTGAAGATCCGAGCTAAGCTCGACTCGACTCTACTCCCAACTCTAATCCTAATCTAAGAAATGGATAAGATACAAGAGCTCCCTTCAAGTATGAACTTGAGAAGTGTGGTGTGTGTCTTGGGGTGAAGAGGAGGTGGCCTTTTATAGCCTCCCAAGGTCAGTAGCCAGCTTAACTGTCATGCCAACGACCTGCTTAACTTCCACGTCGAAGCCGATCGGCCTACACCTGGCTCCCCTGGCCACCGCCTTCATCGTGGACGCTCCTGATTGCTTCCTGAAGTCGGTAACAGTTGCATTCAGTTGAGGCTGTACAAGAATCCTAGGTTGTGGGCCCTTCAATCCATGAGTTTCTCACTCTAAGCCTTTCGGGTCCTTGGATCAAACCGATGTTGATTGCACGTCTCTTGATCATCTTGGATATTTGCATGAGCTTGTGGATTAGTGGCGTGGCCAGACCTGGCCAGGGGAGGCGGTCGGCCTAGGCTAGGCCGGTCAGCCTGGCTTTGTGCCAGGTTTGGCCCCTATTTCACCTGTTTCATCCTGCAATCACAACTCATCCAAAACTTGTGGAATTGATTAGTAAAAACACTTTTATGCATGGAACATGGTATGATCATCCTCATTTTACCGAAATGTTGACGATCACTATGAGGTTATAATGGCCATCAACACGCCCCCAAGCTTAGACTCTTGCTCGTCCTCGAGCAAGGCTAAACTCTAGGTTCGGCGGGTCAGGAGTTGCTTCTATGAGTATATCATTTAGGTACCTTGTGCTTAAGCCAAAACTTCAACAAATCATTTGAATAAGTTGGCATAAAAGAGATCTCATACCATGGTTCAACGTGGGGCTACACGGTTCACGTCTTGGGCTATTGAGAGCCTGAACGGTAATTTTCAAAGTATTCCTACAGCTTTTCAGGTTCCATCTCAGAGATATAAATTTTTGCAAAAGATGGTTTAAATCATTCCCTGATGGTACTCTCGAGTCACTCAAGGTGTTTAATCCTCACTTTTGGTCAAGTGTGACCAACTTTCCTTACTCTAAGGCTGAAGTGGAGTTATAGGTAGGGTAAGAGTGGCATACCTTGGTTACTTCTGTTGTCGAGTCGAAGAGTGGTTCGCGAGCAATGGCACTCGTCAAATTTTGGTCTTTGGAATTCATGGGTTTTCAAGTGGAAAGGGTGAAGGTGTTTATGCTCAAAAGGTCTTTGAACTCCTTGCTCTCTTTCTTGATTTTTGAGATGCTTTTTTTTGGATGGAGCATTTGTCTCCATCTTCTCTTTTCTCCTTTGATAACAGAGAGGATTTCAACTTTGTATGGAGTAGTTGAGGACCTTTGGGACGAGCTTGGTAATGTGGGTGTTGCGAGTGTATGTCGACGATGGTGGACATCAACCCCGGAGCAGGAAATTGATTAGTCGGACATTTGAGGCAGTCGATGAGGTGGATGTATGATGGGAAAGACCGGTGGATGACAAGTGTCTTCTGCAAGCGGACTTCACCATTCGACAAGACTCAAAGTAACTCAAGATAGTATATGGTAGCTCGAAAGATATAACTGTTTAGGCTCTGGATAGGACATTTTAAACCTTCAGGGAAGATTCACCATGTGAAATTTTTATAAAAACTTTCGAGAGGTTCCTTACTAAGCATACAGTTATACTCCGAATAAAACCATATCTAAACTCACAACAACTTAGACAATGAACATGTGCTTGTTGGCACTCCTTAGCCTAACTAAATTCGCAAGCGCACGGAGACCGCTGTAGCCTTTCACCAGGGGAGTAAAAACCTGGATATCGAATCCAAGGAACGGTAGACGCGACTAGCCTAGAACTTTTCTAACCGGACCCACCAGGGAGCAAAAGGGTAAACGGTTAGAGAGCTTGACTTTAGTTAGCTACTCGTTACCCCAGACAAACTATCTATATCTAATCTGATCTGCTTCGACGGCTAGAACGGGAAGAACTCAGAACGGGATGAGAGAGGGGTTCTTCCGGGCTCAGCACTACTGTTATGAGTACACCCGAACGTGGTGGAGTACAAAGGACAGATAGGGCTGTCACCACCTGCCGCCTACCACTGCAGTTCCGTGGGGTGCAACACAACCTGAGGTGACTAGCCAGCACAGGCACCACGCCTAAGCTTTCAGCCACTGACCTCCACCCAACGCGAAGGTCTATAGAGGAAACCCCAAACAAGAGTCGCTGTCACTCGCGCAGACTCAGGTACCCGCAGATCAATAATAAGATAACTTGCTGAAAGTAAGTTGTAAACTAGCGAGGTACTAAAGGCAAGAGACCGAGGACTTACTGAAGATAACTCTTGAATATATTCCTCGGGGGCGGAAATGTTGAGACGAGACCGAGGAAGAAATCCCTGGACTCTCTCTACAAAGCTCGGCTGTCACCCGAGCAACTCACCCACTCTCTCCCTACTCTAACTCTAAAGATGAGAGCAAAACCACTAAGCTACTCTTCTCTCCCTTGGATGGTGTCTTCTCAAGGTGAAAGGGGGTCCCTTTTATAGTCTTCAAGGGCGGTTACCGGCGTCAAGCTCAAGCTAAGCTCTTGCTTAACTGTCACGCGAAGGGGGACACGTGCCGGCATCTGGGGCAGGCCGGCCGGCCTAGGCCAGGCCGATCGGCCTGGTCTGGCTGCCCCGTGGCACCGCCTTCTTCAGGGACTGCTCTGGATTGATCCCTGAGGTCGGTAACAGTTGCTTCGGATCAAAGCTGTCCGAGAATCCAATGTTGGTGGGCCCTTCAATCCATGCAAGTGTAGCTTAGGCCTTTCGGGTCCTTGGATCAAACCGACGTTGATCGCACGTCTCAAGATCATTAGTGTTGTGTTTGTGATCTCCTGGATCAGTGACGTGGCAAGAGGCCACAGAAGGGGGCCGGTCGGCCTAGCATAGGCCGGCCGGCCTGGCTTTGTGCCCAAAGTGCTTCATCTTTTGCTTGCTTGCTCCTGCACTCACAAATTATACAAAACTTGTGGAACTCATTAGAAATAACCAATTTCACTTTGTTATGAGCAAGATGAGCCTGAAATGTGACGGAATGTTGGTGGTGAAACCGTATCGTAACGACCACCAACACGCCCCCCTACCTGAACTTTGCTAGTCCCTTAGCAAAGAATGAATTAAATCACCAGGACTCAGCAAGATCAGGGTCATGAGCTCAAGGTATACACAAGTCATATCTCTGAGTTTTCTTTCATACCTTGGATTCCGGTGGCTAACACCCTCATCTTCATCAGTTGAGTCTTAGAACAACTCATTGATTGGTCGAGCACTTCTTCCTCTTGGTATTTGGAGTTTTTGATAATTTTATAAAGAAAGCGAGGCATTCCCTTGTTATTTCTCAACATCTCTCGATCACTCATAGTGTTTGGATCCTCACCTGGGCTTAGAATCAAGCCTCTCTACGTTATAAGGTGGAGCTTTTGAGATGTTGCTCACTCTTCTTTATTTATTTTGCAAGATCGAAGAGCTTGTCTAATCATTCATACTACTCATACATCTTGGCCAAGTGCATGTGTACTTTGATGTTGGAGTCCTTGTTCAAGCATCTTTCATCTTTCCCCTTTCTCTTTCTTTTTTTTTCTCTGAAGATAAGGAGTGTATCATTCCTTTCTTCATTTTTTTCTTCTCTTCTTTTTTTTCAGGGGGATGAAGAGCTTTCGACAATTTGGACTTTATTGATGCTCGTGTACGTGGATGGCCATGATGAATGAGACAGCATGAACGTGAAGGCAAGTAATTCGAGCAAGCTCAAAACTTAGAAGGTAGCTATGTGGACACTTCAACTTGAATTTGTTATATGGCTTTGGATAGGACATTTCAAGTTGATGATAACAAGGGTTGCCTTAAGTTTTATTTTCAAAAACAATCTCCAAAACCTCGAATCGGAAGGCTCAACTTCTCAAATCATCATATCATAAGAATCAATTAACGAGAATCAGGCAATCCTATTAAAAGTTCCAAGGAGATGAAATACTTTCTCATGAAATATCACAAGTATATCCAAGGTGTCATGCGCAGGGGTTCACTTTCATGAGTTTTGATCAAATTTTAAAATTATTTAGCCAGGAATTTTATTTGGATCAAAATCATGAAGGGATCAAATGTAGGGGTTGCAAACCGTGTCCTGGAGTCGAGTCAGCGAAATTGGCCACAGGCCTAGGCCGATCGGCCCAATATAGGCCGGCCGGCCTGGCCTTGTCGCCAGGCGTCCCGGTTCAGGTTTCTCTTTTATGTGATTCGCGAGATTACGCAGTGGGCACGGGATCTCCTCGAGTGGCAGCAGTAGGGGGCCGGCCGGCCTGGCATTGTGCCAGGTCGTGTCCTGCCTTGGCCAGTGACCAGTAGACCTCCTGTACATCAGTGTTTCTGCGTGCTTCACTGGAATATTAGTCCGAGGGGTTGGCTGGCACACAAGTGTGCACCAACCATTCACTTTTTTTTTAAATGAGTCACTTCTTTCAAATAAATAAATTTATTTAATTCAAATGAAGGGAAACAAACATGGGGGTGCTGAATACAAAGGGAAATTTGAATGAAATAAATCAAAAGGAAATTTAAACTAAGCACCCAAGAACTAAACTAATTCTAGCCTAAACTACTCCTCCTTTGGGCGATAGAGGTGTTCATTGCCGGTGGCCTTCGTGAGGCGCTTGACCTTAGAGGCCATTGCCTTGCGAAGAACCTCAATCATGTCGTCGGCCTCTATCTGCCCGATCACCATCTCCGCCACGCGCTCGTCCATATTGTTAACCTTGAGCTGCAGCGCGGCGAGCTTCCTCCTCAGCTCCTCCACGTCCTCCTCCTCACTCTTCCTCGGACCACTCCATCTGCCCCGGAGGTCCTTGGATCGGAGGGGGCATCATGAAGTGCTTCCTCCCCTCGTCGGGCTTCTTAGGGGCTAAGAAGAGCCCCTTCCCAATGCCTGGCCCTTCCCGGCGTGGAGGGCTAGGACTTCCCGGAGTGTACTGCGGTGAGTACTCCGGCGAGGTGGAGATGAACAGCGGCACGATCTCCTTCTTGGACGGAGAGGCGACGAGGCGCTTCCCGATGGCCTTCTTTCATCACAAAAGTCCCATAGTTGGCCTTCGGGGCGTCTTCGGCAGTGAACTCCCCTGGCCCTCCTCCTTGGGATCATGGAGGGAGGCTCTGCCCAAAGGCGAGCCAGAGAGGCGACGCTGGGAGGCCGGCCGGCCTGCCATAGACCGATCGGCCTAGGCAAAGGGCCGCCGGGCCTCCGGCTGTGCGACGACGGCTTCGACGAACGCCGCCCTCTCGATGATCCTGACGCTGCTGGTGGTTGGAGGAGCTGGGTGTCCCTTTCAAGGACTTGGATGGGGAGTGGCTGTCATGGGAGACCGAATTGGAGCCTTGGCGGCTGGATTGAGAGGCCATGGCACGAATTCTCAAAGGGGGGAGAGTTTCTGGAGAAGGGAGGCTCAAGAGTTCTGAGGAAGAAGAAGAGAGGGGGCCTTTCGATTTAAAACGGCGCTCCTCTTTTCAAAATCTCCCTAATTCTCGGAAAGGATGACGGCGGGACCAATTCAAACAACGAGCATCCCGAGACGAGCCAGGGCTAGGCCGATCGGCCTAGGTGAGGCCGGCCGGCCTGGCTCTGTCTCGGGAGCCTCTAAAATTTTTCATGTATGCCCCCTTTGCTCTTCTACCAGGAATTCTTTAGGATTTGGCTAGAAAAAGTTTAAGGGAAAGAAAAAAATGAAATAGAAAAGGGAAATCTATCCTAGATAAGGGCCATTTTTAGGTCCCGCCCGGACCTGGACTAGGTATCTCGGTTAGCTCGTAGACGTCCATCTCTTTGAGCTCCGGCATTTTGGATTCGAGAAATATTTTCAATCTTTGGCCATTGGCCTTGAAAGTATTTCCGTCATTATCCTGGAGGGTTATCGCGCCATGATCGGCGGCATCTAAGACTTTAAAAGGACCTTCCCACTTACTTCTAAGCTTACCATGACCAAACAAGCGAATACGGGAGTTAAAGAGCAATACCTGATCTCCCGCTTTGAAATGCTTGATCTTGATGCGCTTGTCATGCCATCTCTTTGTTCTTTCTTTATAAAGCTTGGCGTTGTGGTAGGCCTTCTCCCTCCATTCATCCAGTTCAGCCAATTGCATTCTTCTTTTTAGTCCGGCTGTCTGGAGATCCATATTCCACCTCTTGATCGCCCAATGGGACTTGAATTCTAGCTCAACCGGTAAGTGGCATGTCTTGCCATATACCAGTTGGTAGGGAGTCATCCCTATCGGTGTCTTGAATGCTGTTCTATATGCCCATAGTGCTTCCGGTAGCTTTCGCTTCCACCCCGTTCCCATTGCATTGACCATCTTTTGCAGAATGTTATTGATTTGCTTGTTTGATGTTTCTGCTTGCCCGCTGGTCTGGGGGTGATAAGGTGTAGCCACTCAGTGGTTCACTCCTAAATCACTTAGGCACTTCCGGAACGTCTTGTCGATGAAGTGTGAATCTCCATCATTGATCACGACTCGGGGTACTCCAAAACGGGGAAAGATGATCTCTTCGAACATCTTCCTTGAATTCTTCGAGTCGGCTGCCGTGAACGGAAGTGCCTCCACCCATTTGGAAACATAGTCGACTGCCACCAGGATATACTCACACTGCTCGGATGCAGGGAAAGGACCCATAAAGTCTATTCCCCACACGTCGAAAATCTCCAATTGGAGGTTATTTTGCAGTGGCATAGCATCACGGGCGTCGATATTCCCGTGTTTCTGACACCTGGCACATCTCCGTACGAATTCCTTAGCGTCTCCATACATGGTCGGCCAGAAGAATCCACTCTGCCAGACCTTTGCATGGGTTCGGAAAACTCTGTAGTGTCCTCCGTACGGTGATGAATGGCAGCGATCAAGGATCTTGTGTGTTTCCTCGTGAGGGATGCATCGTCGGAGTAATCCGTCAGCACAAACCTTGAACAGATAGGGGTCATCCCATAGGTGAAATCTGCTGAGGTAGATTAGCTTTTTCTTGTCTTCTCCTGGAGGCACATACCCAGTCACCATGAAGTTTACCAAATTTGCATACCATGGACTGGATGTGGTGACCTTGAGGAGAGTATCATCTCTGAGATAATCATTGATCGGAAGATCCGACCCTTGAACTTGCATTCTTGAGAGATGATCTGCCACACAATTATCTGTCCCCTTCTTGTCTCGTATTTCTAAATCAAACTCTTGAAGGAGCAGAATCCAACGGATGAGTCGTGGCTTAGCATCTTTCTTGATCAAGAGGTACTTCAGTGCAGCATGGTCTGTGTATACTACCACCTTGGCACCAACCAAGTAAGATCTGAACTTGTCCACGGCAAACACCACTGCCAGGAGTTCCTTCTCCATTGTCGCATAGTTTAACTGAGCTCCGGTCAATGTCTTACTTGCATAAGATATAGCGTAATGCTGTTTATCCTTGCATTGACCAAGCACTGCCCCAACTGCATAGTCGCTAGCATCGCACATGATCTCGAATGGAAGATTCCAGTCGGGCGGTTGTATGATGGGAGCTGAGATAAGTGCCTTCTTGAGGGTGTAGAAGGCGAGAAGGCAATCATCGTCGAAGTTGAAGGGTGCTTCTTTAGCTAGAAGGCTTGTAAGAGGTCTGGCTACCCGAGTGAAATCTTTGATGAATCTTCGGTAAAAGCCAGCATGGCCCAGAAAACTTCGCACACCCTTGACATTCGTCGGGGGTGGTAGTTGCTCAATAACTTCCTGTAATCGATGCACATCCTCCATCCAGTAACGGTCCTCTGAGGAATAAGCTCGTTCTTCTCGTTCTGGATGACTGTCATTCCACCCTTCTTCGGCACAACTTGAACTGGGCTGACCCATTCACTGTCTTGCACGGGGTAGATTATACCCACGTGCAGAAGCTTCAACACTTCTTTCTTGACTACCTCTCTCATCGCATCATTCAGCCGTCTTTGATGTTCTCTAGACGGCGTATGGTCCGGCTCCATAGGTATGCGATGGGTACATAAACTGGGGTTGATCCCCTTCAAGTCCTGTAGAGAATACCCGAAGACAGACCAGTGTTTCTCTAGGACTGTGATAAGCTGCCGAGTCTCATTCTCTGTCAGTTTGTCACTGATGACGACTGGCGAGCGTCGGTCGTTGTGGAGGAAAGCTTATCTGAGTCCAGGAGGCAGCGACTTCAACTCAGGAGGGGGGTGTTGTGGCTTTTCTTCCTCGTTGAGTTTCATGAAGCCGTCCGTTTCTGCCTCTTGGATGAAATGGTTAGCATCTTCAGCCTGTGATCACTGAGCTTGCTCTTCTTGAGCCGAGCTAACTGCTTCTTCCACTGGGTCTGTCTCAGATCGGGCCTCTGCGATAGTGTTCACTGATCGCACAAGGCTGACCGGGATGATCTCTTTACCAACCTTGAACTGTATCGTTGCTCGATCATGGTTCGGGTTGCCAAGGCGCTCTATTGGCTGTCCAATCAGGAAGAAGTTGTCACCTCTAGGGACATCAAAAATGTGGAAGTCTAGGAAAATCCTGTTGCGTCCCATGTGTACGGGCACAACACGGATGATTCCTTTGCATTCCATCATTTGGCCGTCAATCCACTTGAGGTGCTTACAGGAGAAGGACTGGGGTTCGTCTGGTTGCACTCGTGCTGCGAGTGCACTTGATATGATATTACTCCTGACCTTCGGGTCGTAGGCAACTTCCTGAGAGTCAGTTCCCTCAATAGCGCAATGGAGTACTCTGAAGTTGCAGGTGGTTCGGATGATATCTTCGCTACTTTCAATTTCCTCCATCCATTCCTTGCTCTTGATCGCAGATAAACCCTCGATCTGCAGTACGGCTTCTGGAATGAACGCCTTAGACCTTGAACTTGCGCACACTTGTTCCATGGGCATACGTGATGTATTGCCGATCTCCAAGTACTCTTCTTCTGTAAAGAGCTCGGGAATGAAGTGCGGCAGATCGTCAAGAATAATTTCTTGGTCTGAGGACTTGGGGTGTTCGAGCACTTCCTCTATGATCGGAGGAGGCGGATCGAATGTGAGGGCGAGGAGTGGTTGTTTGTCTGTGGGGGTTGTTGGTGGTGTTGGTGGGTCGTCGAAAACGCCAGTGTACTCGGTAGAGTTGAGAAATTTTTCAAGATCTCTTGTACCTCATCCACTGTCTTGTATAGCACTGACCCTGCGGAAGTGATGTTCAAGAACTGTGCACTCTCCGGCTTCAATCCACCAACAAAATGCTACATAAGCATTTCCTCTGGAATGTTATGCGGTGGCCCTGAGTTGGCCAATTTTATGAACCGCTCCCACGTGGCTCCAAGTGACTCATCGCCTTGCTGATATGTCATCAGCTCAACTCTGAGCTTCAAGATCTTGGAGACAGGGTAAAAGAACAGACAAAACTCATCCTTCAACTTGATCCAATCTCCGCTAAATCCCCTTGCAGTCCGGTCATACCAAGATTTTGCTTTCCCCATTAGAGAAAATCGGAAAAGTTTCCATCGTATGGTGTCTTGGTTGACGCCGAGTATAATAAGAAGAGAGCAATTCTCTTCAAAAACCTGCAAGTGAGCATAGGGACTTTCGTCCTTCATTCCACCGAAAGACTGTGCACGAACCATGGCAACGAGACTGGGACGGATCTCGAAGCCATGAGGTGGTATGGGGTGGCAAGATGAAGGCGGTTCCAAATACTCGCTAGATGGAACCGTCGGGTAACTGGGAGAAAACTCCATGTGGTAGATGGTTATGGGGGTAAAGGTGTACGGCTAAAAAAATCCTACACTAGTGTTGCTACCATTCCCCGGCAACGGCGCCAGAAAAGCTTGTTGGCACTCCTTAGCCTAACTAAATCCGCAAGCGCACGGAGACCGCTGTAGCCTTTCACCAGGGGAGTAAAAACCTGGATATCGAATCCAAGGAACGGTAGACGCGACTAGCCTAGAACTTTTCTAACCGGACCCACCAGGGAGCAAAAGGGTAAACGGGTAGAGAGCTTGACTTTAGTTAGCTACTCGTTACCCCAGACAAACTATCTATATCTAATCTGATCTGCTTCGACGGCTAGAACGGGAAGAACTCAAAACGGGATGAGACAGGGGTTCTTCTGGGCTCATCACTACTGTTATGAGTACACCCGAACGTGGTGAAGTACAAAGGACGGACAGGGCTATCACCACCTGCCGCCTACCTCTGCAGTTCCGTGGGGTGCAACACAACCTGAGGTGACTAGCCAGCATAGGCACCACGCCTAAGCTTTCAGCCACTGACCTCCACCCAACGCGAGAGTCGCTGTCACTCGCGCAGACTCAGGTACCCACAGATCAAAATAAGATAACTTGCTAAAAGTAAGTTGTAAACTAGCGAGGTACTAAAGGCAAGAGACCGAGGACTTACTGAAGATAACTCTTGAATATATTCCTCGGTGGCGGAAATGTTGAGACGAGACCGAGGAAGAAATCCCGGACTCTCTCTACAAAGCTCGGCTATCACCCGAGCAACTCACCCACTCTCTCCCTACTCTAACTCTAAAGATGAGAGCAAAACCACTAAGCTACTCTTCTCTCCCTTAGATGGTGTCTTCTCAAGGTGAAGGGGGGTCCCTTTTATAGTCTTCAAGGGCGGTTGCTGGCGTCAAGCTCAAGCTAAGCTCTTGCTTAACTGTCACGCGAAGGGGGACACGTGCCGGCCTCTGGGGCAGGCTGGCCGGCCTAGGCCAGGCCGATCGGCCTGGTCTGGCTGCCCCGTGGCACCACCTTCTTCAGGGACGCTTTGAATTGATCCCTGAGGTCGGTAACAGTTGCTTCGGATCAAAGCTGTCCGAGAATCCAATGTTGGTGGGCCCTTCAATCCATGCAAGTGTAGCTTAGGCCTTTCGGGTCCTTGGATCAAACTGACGTTGATCGCACGTCTCAGGATCATTAGTGTTGTGTTTGTGATCTCCTGGATCAGTGACGTGGCAAGAGGCCACAGAAGGGGGCCGGTCGGCCTAGCATCGGCCGGCCGGCCTGGCTTTGTGCCCAAAGTGCTTCATCTTTTGCTTGCTTGCTCCTGCACTCACAAATTATACAAAACTTGTGGAACTCATTAGAAATAACCAATTTCACTTTGTTATGAGCAAGATGAGCCTGAAATGTGACGGAATATTGGTGGTGAAACCGTATCGTAACGACCACCAACAGTGCTCTACTCCCACAGTTAATCATGATGGATCCTTAAATGCCAACGAACTCAAATCTTGAAAAGTAAAGGATTAAGCACGAGGCACTTAGAGGGCATAAACAGAGCAACCATTCATCATTCCCAAGGTTCAACCATACTTCCATACATAAGGAGCTTTTTATTCAACATTTATTTTTATGATTATTTTTTGTTTTTGTTTTGTTTTTGTTTTTTTATTTTTATTATCATCATTAAGGCAAGGCAAGGCAAGGCAAGGCAACGGGAGTACTTTCGGACTTACTAGGGACTCCCCCAAGCTTCAACGAAGCTCACTAGTAGTACTGGTCGGGGTCGTAGTGCATGTAGTTGTAGAAGCCATTGAGGTCGGTCTGGAGGGATGTGGTCATCCCCCAGTTCTGCTGGGTGAGGTCGGTGTTGTGCGCGAGGTTGTCGCTGATCTGCTACTGCTGTAAACTCACCGTGTCCAACCTGGCATTGATCTCCGAGATTTCCCGGGCGACTGGGTTCTCGTAGTCTTACCTGGCGGACGCAGATGGTCCGACTTGCGGTCCACGTCCCGTCTCCTGGTAGTAGTCAAAAGTCTCATCGAAGTTCATATGGGCGGTAGGTCCAGTCTACTGCTGCTGGTAGTACTCGTGCTACTACTGGTGGTGGTACTCGGGCTGAGGTGCGGTAGATGTTTCGGCTTCGCTATCGTGTCTGGCGCGCCTGCCACGTGTCATGGGTCCTGCGACACTGTGGCGAGCGGGTTCCTTTCTCCGGAGCTGTAAGGTTAGACTCTTCACCGATCTCAACGAGAGAGCCGGGCATGGAAGCTCGACTTCGTCGATGAAACCGGGGTAACACATAAAGAGAGTATGGCCAGGGCCTTCACGAATCAGGTGACCCTGGGTAAAATGGTCTAAACCGATGCAAGACTGATACTCTTGTGAAGTGGGCAGGAAGGAAACTTGAGCGCCCTGCAAAGCACCAACATGGGTGGCAATGCGAGTGACCAGCGAGGTTATGTTAATTGTGGCTCGGCCAGTGACTAACCTCTGCCAGTCATCGAGCATGCTCATGACCGGCAAGAAGCAAATTTTCTTCACCATGGCATAAAGGCACTCCAAATCAGGCAAAAGGTAAAGACGCGAATCAGCGTGCGGATGAACCACCATGGCAATCCATTTTGCCAAAAAGCAAAGCATGGGATTATGGATAGAAGTGATGCTGTTCTTCCCAGAGAGAGCCTCACTTGTGATGCTATCCCACCATTGGGCACGACTGTACCGGTGGTTAGTCACCAAAAGGTTAGCGTCAATGATGCATCTCTTGTGGAAACCAAGAGCCTCACTAAGCTGTTTTGGGCTAAAGATAAAATCCTCGTTGAAAAATCGAAAGCGAATGTTCGTCTCGTTGGGCAAAACCTCAACTTTTAAACTCATCAGAAATTCCGTAGTGAGAAAATGCGAACCTGTTTCGGAGATGGGGTCGAAGTTTTGCCATCTGGCATTGTTGAATGCTCGTTCCATCGCTCCCCCGAGACCAGTCTTGATTAGCAGCATGGCATCGAAGTACTTAGCATAGCTGAAGACGCGGTTCTGGAGCTTGTCAAGCACCGCCCTTTCTTCTTTGGTCCTGGCGATGATGTGCTCCACCCGGGTCATGATCCGGATACGGAGCCTGCTCCGGGGCACCTCCTGCCTCTCGCTCTCCTGGGAAATTGTGTCCTGTTGAGTTGAATCAACGGACATATTCTCCCGGGAGGCGGATGATCCTTCAGATCATCGGGAACTTGGTCACCACTCCACGTGCCTTCGATTTCGCCTTAGTCCACATGATTCCTGCAAAAGATTAGTTCTACAATACCCGAAGGAAATCAAGGGTTAGGAAATCAGCGGTTAGGCGTTCTTGTGGGAGATTAATCACCACAACTCGGTTAGTCATTCTTGTGTGGTAAGAACCACCACAAACGTTCTCGTTCAGCCGGAAAGGGTTTGTTCTTACAAGAGTTTAAAGATTGATTTTAGTAGAATTTTTTTATAGTTGCACTCTAATCTTGCTTAGAGATTTTTGAAATTCGGAACAAGGGAGAAGTGAAGTGCTCAGGATGCTTGCATCCCTGCACTTGGGGCGAGTTGCTCTCGAGCTGGGCACCGGCTTTTATAGAGCCGAGGCAGGGGGAGGCCGGCCGGCCTGAGGCAGGCCGATCGGCCTGCACATGGTGCCGGTCGTGCCCATCCTCCTGTCGGTGGTCACGCTGTTGTTCCTGGTGCTGCTGGTAGGTGAAGACGGGACAGCAACAGTCGAGAGAGGCCGGTCGGCCTGGGTGGACCTGAACGGCCTGGCTGCTGCCCAATTTTCTCCATCCCCCTCGTGTCATGCCCATGTATGATTGCTTGCTCCTTGCTGCTGTGTTCTGGCCAAAATGGATGACAGGTGGGGCTGGCTTGAACCGTGTTGACTACGCCAGATCTCAGCTCAAATGCCCCTTCCTGTGCATTCGACAGTCCTGGGAAGTTGCTGCTTGACGGGGCTGAGAACTCACGGAGTGTCTTCTTCGGCTGAGCCATCTCTGGTGATTCTGGGCCAAAGAATACAATGAACCTGAATCTGGTTCAGACTCGGAGTCGGATGACGACTCGAATATGTTACTTGAGCAGAGTGAAATTTGAGGAGGCACTTCACCTAGGGAGTTATCCCAGGGTATCGTATTTATATTTCCGTAGGGAAGCAGATGGTTAAAGTGTATTGAAGAATGAAATGATAAATCTTGCCAGAAATATCAAGCCAGAAACCTAGGGGCACAAACTCTAGGTTTGTGGGATAATGGTCAAATGAATGACCGGATAGAAGGTCTAAAAGACCACGACACACAGGAGCACCTAATTCTATTGAAAAGGAAAGATGTTGGGAGAGACCGGACCTAGACACTTCCTAACTCAGAGCAAAAGGCACTCTAACCTTAGCCTAGACTCTAGCTTAGATACCGGGAACAGAGCTCGCTTCGACGGCTAGAATGGGAGAACCTCAGAACAGGGTGAGAGAGGGGGTTCTTCGGGCTCAACACTACTGTTATTAATACACCTGAATGTGGTGGACTACGAAGGACGGATAGGGCTGTCACCACCTGCCACCTACAACTGCTGTTCCACGGGGTGCAACACACTTCTTAGTTAATCAACAAGCCAGACACCACATCTGCACTCGAAGATTAAGATTTCTCTTGAGGCCTGTCAAGAGAAATCCCCGTCTTCCCTAAGGCGTCTTATGGCCCGGTCAAGGCGAGCAAACCCACAAGATAAAGCCCAATAGAGCTAAACTAAACTCTACACTAAGACTAAAGGGGGACAAAACTTTACTCTAAAGAGAGCAAGATCTTTACTCTAAAGAAGAGAAAGAGATAAATAAAAGATAAACTTAAGCTCTAAAATAAGAAAGTAATTGTTTTGATAAACTCTTTGTGCCAGGTTTGGCCCCTGTTTCACCTGTTTCATCCTGCAATCACAACTCATCCAAAACTTGTGGAATTGATTAGTAAAAACACTTTTATGCATGGAAAATGGTATGATCATCCTCATTTTACCGAAATGTTGACGGTCACTACGAGGTTATAATGGCCGTCAACAACTTCTCAAGCAAACACTCCAGGCCCAACTTTTATAGGCCTCCACGGTGTGGGCTTTGTTTTTGGCTTGGTCATTTTGCGGCCCGTTGTCAGTCCCTACCTCGGTTTCCGAGACTCACAGCAGACAATGTTCTTGCGTCTTCATGGCAACCGGTTGAATGGAAGAATTTTGACACAAGCTCTTGGTTTGCTCAGGCATAGTCTCATACAGGTGGGTCAACCAGTGCTGGGGCCACTTTTTTTGCTAATTTCTCAGAAATGGCAAGAGCCCTCCATGGTGTTCAAGGCTCTGCTCCACCGATTACCATTGCTTGGAAAGACCCGTCTCCCTCCTCCATTAACGGGCAGGCTGCTTCACCTTCCTTGAAAAATCTGGCAAGAAATCAGCCTGACGAGCAATGGCAATCGCCCCTCCACCATAGCCACCACGCGATTCCCACCTCCCCTCCAGTCAACTCCAATCGCCCCAGCTCCTCCACCTGCAACCTGCGACCCCTACATTCCGGGAAGAACAAAACCCCAGTTGCCACTGTAGCACCTCCCCAGGAACAGAGAGGGTGGTCAGTTTCAGCAATGGCTTACAGATTCGTCGACCCCACACCTTTTATGCCCCGGGGAAGCCGCAGAGTGATGATCGTGAACAGAAAGCCGATGACCCGAGTGGTCCTTGGTGGCCGTCGCCACGACAATTGTGAAGTTGCAATCGCCCACATCGAGCCCCTGCCACAGCAAGAGGTATCTTTCGATTCCATCAAAGATGTGCTGGATGATTTCATTCGTAACCGCCATGATCTGGGATACCGAAAAGTTTTACCATGTCCTCATGGCCAAGCTTTTGTTAGATTCAACTTTGTGCATGATAGAGATTTCCTCATTGGTAGTAGTCATCATGAATATGGAAATTACAGAATCTCTTTCACTGAGCACAACAAAGGGTGGAACAATAAAACCACAACTATGAACTGTGAAGTTTGGTTGATGTTGCTAGGCTACAACATAGACTTCTGGAGCATGAGAGATATTGAGAAGACCATTTCCCAGTTTGGCAGGCTGTTGGTTTGGGAATAAGATCCTGAGAATTTGGCTAGAATTGTTGTTAAAGCAAGAGTAGTAGACCTCACTGAAATTCCCTGGTTCATTGTCTGCTGAGAAGGAGAAGATTTTGAGGGAGACTCCAGGACAGCACAGTGCGAAATTCTGCAGTACAGATTGCTTGGAGGGGGACCAGGAGATGAGAACCAACCACCTGATCAGATTGAGCCAAACCTGTTTGATTTCTTTGTCCATGGTCAGCCAAGCAACCCACTGGGACCTGAACAGCAGGGTCTGGCTGCTAATCAGGCAGGGCATGCTGGTGGAAATATGGGTGCTGGAGCAAATGTTGCAGGGGCTGCACAGTGGGGCTTGTGGCTAGGGCAGCCCAGGGAAAATGTATTCATCGGACCCCCTCCACCACCTCAGTAGGAAGCACAAGTCCAACAGGAACTGGCAGCACCACAACCTCCTTTGCTTGATGAACAGAAGGAAATTGGTCTTAATCTTGCTCAAGCTGAGCAGCATGCTCATAATGATTTTGACCTTAATATGGTCCTAGCTAATGATTTGGGCATCATTGACAATGAAGAGTTAGCAGAACTAGTTCCTGTCCAGCAACCTATTATGCCTGAGCATGTCATTGATGCAACTGATTCCTCAAGTGACTCAGAAAACATTCAGTTTCCCCAGCCTGATAATGAAATGGAAGTAGAAGTCTTCATTCCACAAGAGAATGGAGTACCAATGCATTTTGTGCAAGAAGAGATTCACCTTAATGAGCTCATGAATGTAGATGAACCTGGAGAAAATGATCTTGTACCTGCCCAAGCTAACAATGTGATGCAAATTGGAAGAGTAGAGATCTTTGGCCCTGTTGTGGACCCTGTACTTTCAGCTGGTAATTGTTTCCATTGGGCACCTTCTCTTGTAAACCCACTAGTATCAAAGCAGAGAAATTCTTTCTTCTCCCCAGAGCAGCATGATCACCAAGTTGAAGTCCCTCTCTTATGGTCAGACTTCTTTACTGCTCAGCTTCTCAGCCCAGCCACATTTCAGTGGGCAAAAGAGTTCCTTTCAAGCTCAGCTCCTCAGTATATGGATTTCGGCAGTGGAACAATGAGGTACAGCCTCCCTACCAAATGCCCCCTTCCACTACAAGCAATCTGCCCAAACTCCAAAGTAGTCCAAGGAGCACTGGAGCTAAAAGGAAAATCCATTTTACATGAGGGTATAAGCCCAGACCAGCTGGCCAGTACTTCCAATGCTCTCCAACAGCCTCAGGCAGCTACCTCTGAACCTGTGGTGCCTACCTTCCTACCTAAAATTGAATGCTTCAAGTCACCTAGTACACCATTGGCTGAAACTCTTCAAAAAGTCAACAACACACCTGGGCCTTGGTCCAAGTCTCTCTTGTATCAGGCTGGTAAGCTACGTAAAAGCAACTATGCTGATCTGTTGATGGAAAATGATGTCAGGACAAGTCAGAGAAAACAAATTCAGAACAAGGGGTTGAGAAAGTTTTCATGTCAAGATGACAGTTGCATTGGTTGTGCAGTCAAGCCCCCAAACATTTCCCCATCCATAATCAAGAACTTGGGTGTCTCCTTCTGCAAAATTGAGCCTAACAAGCTCACCTCTGAGGCTCTGACTAGAAAGAAGCAAGCAGCTCCCCCTGGTGGCAAGAAGCTGATCAAAAAGAAAATCTCCAAGCCCAACAAAGATGATGATGACACAAAGAACCCTAAGAAGAAATTAAAGAAGCAGTGATGATTTACTCTGGGGAACTCTGAAGAGTCTGCCTTTTGTTTATCTTATTTTGCAGAGGGAAAAACTTACCTCAGTCCGCTCTTGGTCTGTAAACTTTATAAAGTTTATTTCCTATCTTATTTGCTACTCAATCCTTGTCTTTCAAGCATCTGTGGTGATCACTGTTTGCTAATGTTTCTAATTATCTTGCTCGATCAAAATGAATAAAGCTCACCCAACAGAACTTGGAAAATTATGTGTTGGAATGTTAGGGGAGTTAACTCTGCCAAAAAGTGGAATTCTATCAGAAATAAAATTGTGGAAGGGCAATGTGACATTATCTGTCTCTACGAAACAAAAAGAGAGCTTTTAGACCTGGCATATATCAAGAATTTCTGTCCCTCGGCCTATGATCGAGTAGAATTCCTTCCCTCCCTCGGGGCCTCGGGGGGATTAGCCGTTATTTGGAAATCAACCTTGTTTGAAGGGCATATTGTCTTCTCCAATGAGTTTGCCATCTCAGTAGAGTTTACTTCGCTCTTCAATGATATTACTTGGATACTAACAAATGTCTATGGTCCTTGTACCTTAGAAGGCAAGAGAGCGTTCACTAGATGGTTAAAAAACATACAGATGCCAGAAGATATTGACTGGATTATTCTAGGTGACTTCAACCTAATGAGAAATCCCACAAACAGAAATAAGCAGGTGGGGACATCTCTGAAATGTTTATGTTTAATGATGCTCTAATCACTTTAGGTTTGGTTGAAATCCCCTTACAAGGCAGAAAATACACCTGGACAAACAAGCAAGACTCTCCTCTGCTTGAGAGACTTGACTGGTTCTTCACTTCAAATGCCTGGACTCTCACTTATCCAGATACACGAGCAACTGGATTAGTTATGGAAACATCTGACCATGTACCATGTATTATCAGTATTGGCACAGATATCCCAAAGAGGAAAATTTTCAGGTTTGAAAACTACCTGATGGAACATGAGCATTTCATGGCAGTTGTTCAACATGGATGGAATCTACCCTTTCCCCATGAGGAAAAAGCCAAAGATTTAACAGCCAAATTCAAGAACCTGAGAAGAGTCCTTAAGGCTTGGAAAACTCATCTATTTAGTCTCAAAGAAAAGATCAAAAATACCAAGTTGACCCTTTTCTGGGTCCAAGTGATTGAGGAATTCAGGGATTTGACTCTGGAAGAGTGGAATTTCAAACTAATCTTAGAAGCAGAACTTGTTTCCCTCTTGCATCTGCAAATGATTTATTGGAAACAGAGAAGAACTGTAAAATGAGTCAAATTTGGATATGAAGGAACCAAGTTCTTCCATGCAAATGCCACTATCAAGCAATTACTAAACTAGAAGACTCAAATTCAGTTCTTCAGTCTCACCATTCTACAAAAGAGGATATCCCCTGGGAAGCTTTCAAGGAGAGATTAGGGACTTTAGAACCACAGCCAATGAGCTTCAATCTTCCACAGCTACTGCATATGTCTAAAGATTTACACACACTGGATGAGCCTTTCAGCCATGAAGAAATTGATGCAGCGGTTCAGCATCTTCCTAATGATAAAGCACTAGGCCCTGATGGCTTCAATGCAGAATTCATTAAGAGATGCTGGTCAATCATAAAACAGGACTTCTATGATCTTTATGAAGCCTTTCAATCAGGAGATATCTGCCTGAGAAGTATAAATGGCTCCTTCATCACTCTAGTACCAAAAACTGATGCCCCATAAAACTTTCAGACTAATAGGCCAATTTCACAACTCAATTGCTCTATGAAAATTCTGACAAAGTTACTGGCTAATAGGCTGCAAAAGGTGATAACCAAGCTCATTCATATCAATCAATATGGTTTCATAAAATCAAGAACTATCCAAGACTGTCTAGCCTGGGCCTTTGAATACTTGCATATCTGCCATCATTCCAAGAAGGAAATTATTATTCTGAAGCTTGACTTTGAAAATGCCTTTGACAAAGTAGAGCATCTAGCAATGCTGGAAATTATGAAACATAAGGGCTTCTCCAACACCTGGCTGAAATGGATGAAAGATATTTTCTCCTCAGGTACCTCTAGAGTCCTTCTTAATGGAGCTCCTGGTAAACCCTTCCACTGTAAGAGAGGTGTAAGGCAAGGAGATCCCCTTAGCCCACTGCTTTTTGTTCTAGCTGCAGACTTGTTACAATCCATTCTAAGTGACTACACAGCAAGAGGATCTCTAAATCTGCCAATACCATTGATTCACAATAAAGATTTCCCAATCCTCCAGTATGCTGATGACACTCTTATTATCATGGAAGGTTGCTCTAATCAATTACAAGTCCTTGAGAACATCTTGCAAGATTTTGCAACATCAATGGGTCTTAAAGTCAACTTCAACAAATCAATGATGGTCCCTATCAACATGTCAGAAGAAAGATTGAAACTCTTGGCTAATGAATTTGGGTGTAGCACTGGAAAACTACCCTTCACATATTTGGGTTTGCCACTTGGCCTCACCAAACCAAAGATAGAAGAATTCCTGCCTCTGGTAAATAGATGTGAAAAAAGGCTGGCAAGCACCTCCCTATTTCTCTCTCAAGCAGGAAGGCTTCAGCTAACAAACTCAGTCTTTACCACCCTTCCATTGTTCTTTCTCTGCACCTTCCTCATGCATAAAACTGTCTATAAGCAAGTAGACAAATACAGAAAACATTGTCTTTGGAGAGGATATGATATCAATAGCAGAAAATTTCTAAAAGCTGCCTGGGAACTATGCTGCCTACCTAAAAAACAGGGAGGTCTAGGAGTTCTTAAACTGCAAACATAGAATGAAGCCCTGATCCCCAAGAATCTGGATAAATTTTTCAACAGAGTTGATATCCCGTGGATAAACCTCATTTGGGAAGTTTACTACAGCAATCCTAGACCGCCAAATCACACCAGAAAAGGGTCTTTTTGGTGGAGGGATGTTCTGAAGCTCCTAGACTAATTCAAAGGTATGGCAAGTGTTAAAGTTAATAGTGGGCAAACCTGTTATCTCTGGAATGATCTCTGGGCTGGTCGAATTCCAAGCCAAACCTTCCCCCATCTGTTCTCTTTTGCAAAAATCAAAGCCTAACAATATGCAAGTCCCAGTTGGCAGAGAATTTAGAACAACTCTTTCACTTGCCTCTATCTGCCTAGGCCTTTCAACAACTTCTACAACTTGCAGAAGACATGGAAAGACTGCAGCTAAATGAGGAAAAGGATGTTTGGTCATATATCTAGGGATCTAGTAAATTCACAGCACAAAAAGCTTATATTCACCTCACTGGCCAGCAACACACTCATCCTGTTTATAGAAGGCTTTGGAAAAGCTCTTGTCACCATAAACACAAAGTCTTCTTCTGGTTGGCTCTTAAAGACAGACTGAGCACTCGAAACCTCCTTAGAAGGAAAAACATGGACCCACCCTCTTATCACTGTGTTCTTTGCCAGTATGGGCATGGAGAAACCCTCTATCACCTTCTTCTGGGCTGCCCTTTTGCTCAAGAATGTTGGATCCATGTTGTGTAAGGATCTAGATGTTGCCTAGAGGGGGGGGGGGTGAATAGGTGAGACGACCAATTTAAACTTCTAATCCAATTCTTAGCCTGCTGTCAGCACCAGGCGGTTAAACTGCCCCAAGGCAATGAACTGCCGAATAAGTTGCTCAACCCCCTTTTTGTTCTTCTAGCACCAAATACACTTGGGGCACTTCTTGTGTAGGTGTATCTAAGGAATATCTTCAAGCTCCTGCACACAAACAGAGTATACCCAAGTAGATCGAAGCGGAAGCAAATATAAAGCTAGAGATGAACAAGTAAAGTGAAGTGGAGACATAAGAATTTGTTTCCCGAAGTTCGGACCCGCTGCAAGCACAAAGCAAGTTCAGGGGTTCCTAGTCTCCATTTGAGGAACCCCGCAAGGTTACCTCGCCAAGGTGTATACACGCCACACCTTAGCCCTTCACTCAAATGGTCCTTTTCCACGAAGGAGGCAAGACCGGCCCTTACAAACTTCCGGCCGCTCACCACACAAATGGGAGCTCACCGACGACGCCTAGCCGTCTAGGAGCAAAGCTCCAAGAGTAACAAATGCACAATGAATCTTTGACTCCAACCACAAATGCTCAAGTTATGGATTTGCTCTCTAATGCTTTCACAAGATCTCTGAGCTCACAAAGCTCTCAAGCTCACACCCAATTGCTTCACTCAACCCCAACTCATGAATTTCAACCAAATCAAGCAAACTCACAAAGAGTGGTTGGGGGAAGCTTTTCTGCTATTAGAATGTATCAAGAACGCTTAGGAATCACACAGAACCAGCAACCCTCAAAGGAGAGGGCTAAGGGGTATAAATACCCCATCCAACATAAACTAGCCGTTGGAGATCTTGCCATGGCCGGTTAAACCGCCATTCAAATTTACTAGCCGTTGGAGCTGTCAAAGGTTAGGGGCGGTTAAACCGGCCCCTGGGGGCGGTTAAACCGCCCTGGGTCAGTGAGCACCTACTTGCTCAATTTTCTTCTCAACTCTCAAGGCTATCTCACTTAGGTTAACTATTGAGCACTATTGTGGTGTTAAGTCAATTATTCAATGTGACATCCCTCTTGATAGTACAGCACACCTATACTCAAGAATAAATATAGAACCCAATCATTTGCTTGAGCTTGAATGTCTTCAATTATGCCGCACATAATCAATTCATCTTTTGAGGACTGTCCACATTGCTTAGGCTTGAGCAAAAACCAACTTGAGCTATTGACTTGAACCTTTGACATAGAATGAAATCCACTTCTAGTTTAAGTCACCTTTCTTCTATAAATATTGACACTTGCTTATATGAAGTCCACATGTGATCATGATTCATCAAGTTGAACCGTAGAAAGTTTTGTCACCCTTAGCAAAGAGTCCATGAATCAAGCCGCAACTTGATCACACAATGCTTGGTCCTTAGAAACACTATCCCGAAATCCAACCTTTCTTCCATGCTTCACACACAGCTACACATAGGCTTGTATCATCCATGAAATCAATTCAATGCTTTGACCATAGAATATTATCCAATAAATCCATGTCTTATAATGCAAGTCATGCATCGCGTATATAGAGCCATGATGTCCCATATCACCATTTCTCTAGCGTATATTCATTAACTTGCATTTCTCAATTTTATTGAACTATGATCATGATGTCCCATTTGGATCTGAACAAGTCTTCACAAAGTTAGAGACCAAGTCTCTTTCCATATTTCACACTCACTTGTTTTACATCACATTGCATTCCTATGAGAGCTATCACTTCTTGTTTATGAGCTAAACATTGATGCATTCAACCGAAGAACACACAAGTATCATGATTATTCAAATTAAATCCTGCTCATTCTTGGCACTCCTTAGCCTAACTAAATCCACAAGCGCACGGAGTCCGATGTAGCCTTTCACCAAGGGAGTAAAACCTGGATATCGAATCCAAGGAACGGTAGACGCGACTAGCCTAGAACTTTTCTAACCGGACCCACCAGGGAGCACAAGGTAAACGGGTAGAGAGCTTGACTTTAGTTAGCTACTCGTTACCCCAGACAATCTATCTTAATCTAACCTGATCTGCTTCGACGACTAGAACGGGAAGAACTCAGAACAGGGTGAGAGAGGGGTTCTTCCGGGCTCAGCACTACTGTTATGAGTACACCCGAATGTGGTGGAATACAAAGGACGGACAGGACTGTCACCACCAGCCGCCTACCACTACTGTTCCGTGGGGTGCAACACAACCTGAGGTGGCTAGCTAGCACAGGCACCACGCTTAAGCATTCAGTCACTGACCTCCACCCAACGCGAAGGGCTATAGAGGAAACCCCAAACAAGAGTTGCTGTCACTCGCGCAGACTCAGGTACCCGCAGATCAAAGATAAACTAAATAGATTGCTGAAAGTAATTCGTGAACTAGCGAGATACTAAAGGCAAGAGACCGAGGACTTACTGAAGATAACTCCTGAAATATATTCCTCGGGGCGGAAATGTTGAGGTGAGACCGAGAAGAAATCCCGGACTCTCTCTACAAAGCTTGGCTGTCACCCAAGCAACTCACCCACTCTCTCCCTAATCTAATTCTAAAGATGAGAGCTTTTCACTAGACTACTCTTCTCTCCTTTGGATGGTGTGTCTTCTCAAGGTGGAAGGGGGTCCCTTTTATAGTCTTCAGAGGCGGTTGCCAGTGTCAAGCTTAAGCTAAGCTTGTGCTTAACTGCCACGCGAAGGGGGGCACATGGCTGCCTCAGGGGGAGGCCGGCCGGCCTAGGCCAGGCCGATCGGCCTGGTCTGGCTGCCCCGTGGCACCGCCTTCTTCAGGGACGCTCTGGATTGATCCCTGAGGTTGGTAACGGTTGCTTTGGATCAAAGCTGTCCGAGAATCCGTTGTTGGTGGGCCCTTCAATCCGTGTAGCTTAGGCCTTTCGGGTCCTTGGATCAAACCGACGTTGATCTCACGTCTCAGGATCATTGGTGTTGTGTTTGTGATCTCCTGGATCAAAGACGTGGCAACGGGCCACAGAAGGGGGCCGGCCGGTCTATGCTAGGCCGGCCGGCCTGGCCTTGTGCCCAAAGTGGCTCCTCTTTTGCTTGGTTGCTCCTGCACTCACAAATTATACAAAACTTGTGGAACTCATTAGAAATAACCAAATTCACTTTGTTATGAGCAAGATGAGCCTGAAATATGGTGGAATATTGGTGGTGAAATCGTATCGTAACAACCACCAACACGCCCCCTACCTGAACTTTGCTAGTCCCTTAGCAAAGAATGAATTAAATCATCTGGACTTAGCAAGATCAGGGTCATGAACTCGAGGTATACACAAGTCATATCTCTGAGTTTTCTTTTATACCTTGGATTCCGGTGGCTAACACCCTCATCTTTATTAATTGAGTCTTAGAACAACTCATTGATTGGTCGAACACTTCTTCTTCAAGGCATTTGGGGTTTTTGATAATTTTATAAAGAAAGCGAGGCATACCCTTGTTATTTCTCAACCTCTCTCAATCACTCGAAGTGTTTGGATCTCACCTTGGCTTAGAATCAAGCCTCTCCTATTTCTATATTATATAGTGGAGCTTTTGGGATCGGTGTTGCTCATTCTTCTTCATTTATTTTACAAGATCGAATAACTTGTCTTATTCATTCGTACCACTCATAAATCTTGGCCAAGTGCATGTGTACTTTGATGTTGGAGTCCTTGTTCAAGCATCTTTCATCTTTCCCCTTTCTCTTTCTTCTCTTTTTTTTTTACTGAAGATATGGAATGTATCACTCCCTTCTTCATTTTCTTCTTCTCTCTCTTTTTTTCAGGGGGATGAAGAGCTTTGACAACTTGGACTTTATTGATGTACGTGTACGTGGATGGCCATGATGAACAATATAGCATGAATGTGAAGGCAAGTAATTCGAGCAAGCTCAAAATTTAGAAGGTAGCTATGTGGAAACTTCAACATGAATTTGTTATATGGCTTTGGATAGGACATTTCAAGCTGATGATAACAAGGGTTGCCTTAAGTTTTATTTTCAAAAACAATCTCCAAAACCTCGAATCGGAAGGTTCAACTTCACAAATCATCATATCATAAGAATCAATTAACAGGAATCAGGTACTCCTATTAAAAGTTACAAGGCAATGAAATACTTTCTCAAGAAATATCACAGGTATATCCAAGATATCATGCAAAGGGGTTCTCTTTCATGAATTTTGATCAAGTTTTAAAATTGTTTTAGCCAGGAATTTTATATGGATCAAAATCATGCAAGGATCAAAGTTAGGGGTTGCAAACCGTGTCCTGGAGTCGAACTGGCGGAGTTGGCCACAGGCCCAGCCCGATCGGCCCAGTGTAGGCCGGCCGGCCTGGCCTTGTTGCCAGGTGCCCCGGTTCAGGTTCCGCGCGTCTGTGATTCACGGGATTACGCAGTGGGCACGGGATCTCCTCGAGACGAAACAGCAGGGGGCCGGCCAGGCCGGCCGGCCTGGCATTGTGCCAGGTCGCGTCCCGTTTCGGCCAGTGACCAGTAAACCTCCTGTGCATCTTAGTTTCTACGTGCTTCACCAGAAATTTAGTCCGAGGGGTTGGTTGGCACACAAGTGTGCACCAACCATTCATTTTTTTTTATGAGTCACTTCTTTCAAATAAATTTATTTTATTCAATTCTAAAGAAACAAATATGGGGGTGCTACATACAAGGGAAATTTAGGAAGAAATAAATCAAAGAAAAATCAAACTAAGCACCCAAAAAAACTAAACTAATCCTAGCCTATCTATTCATCCTTCGGGCGGTAGAGGTGTTCATTGCCGGTGGCCTTCGCAAGACGCTTGACCTTAGAGGCCATTGCCTTACGGAGGACCTCGATCTTGTCGTTGGCCTCCATCTGCCCGATCACCGCTTCTGCCACGCGCTCGTCCATGTTATTGACCTTGAGCTGCAGCGCGGTGAGCTTCCTCCTCAACTCCTCCACGTCCTCCTTCTCCTCCTCATCCGACCACTCCATCTGCCCGGGAGGTCCTTGGATCAGAGGGGGCATCATGAAGTGCTTCCTCCCTTCATTGGGCTTCATAGGGGCCGAGAAGAGCCCCTTCCCAACGCCTGGGCCGCTCCGGCGTGGAGGGCTAGGACTCCGCGGGGTGTACTGCGGCGAGTAATCCGGCGAGGTGGAGATGAAAAGTGGCATGATCTCCTTCTTGGATGGGGAGGCGACGAGGTGCTTCCCGATGGCCTTCTTCGGGGACAAGAGTCCCGTAGTTGGCCTTCGGGGCGTCTTCGGCTGCGAACTCCTAGTGCCCTCCTCCTTGGGATTAAGGAGGGAGGCTCTGCCCGAAGGGGAGCCAAAACGGCGGTGAGGGGAGGCCGGCCGGCCTGCCATAGGCCGATCGGCCTGGGCAAGGGGCAGCCGCGCCTCCGGCTTCGCGACCACGGCTTCGACGAACGCCGCCCTCTCAATGATCCTGACGCTGCTGGCATTGGAGTAGCCCGGCATCCCTTTGGAGGATTTGGATGGGGATAGGCTACTCTGGGAAACCGAGTTTGAATCGTGGTGGCTGGATTGGGAGGCTATGGTTTGACATCTCGAAGGTGGAATGTTTGTGGAAAAGGGAGGCTCGAGGATTCTGAGGGAGAAGAAGAGTGGGGAGCCTTTCGTTTTAAAACGACGCTCCTCACCCAAAACCCCACGGATTCTCAGAATGGATAACGGGGAGAATTATTCAAATGAGGAGCGTCCCGGGACAAGCCCGGGCTGGGCCGATCGGCCTGAAGGAGGCCGGCAGGCCTAGCCCTGTCCCGGGTGCTCTTGAAATTTTTCGTGCTAAGTCCCCTCTCTCTTCTTCCAGAAAATTCTTTGGATTTGGCTAGAAAAAGTTTAAAGAAAAAGAAAGAAAATAGAAAAGGAAAACTATCCTAGATAAGGGTCATTTTTTCGGTCCCGCCCGGACCTGGACTGGGTAACTCAGTGAGCTCATAGACGTCCATCTCTTTGAGCTCCGGCATTTCGGATTCAAAAAATATTTTCAATCTTTGGCCATTGGCCTTGAAAGTATTTCCGTCATTATCCTGGAGGGTTATTGCTCCATGATCGGCTGCATCTAAACCTTGAAAGGACCTTCCCACTTACTTCTTAGCTTACCATGACCAAACAAACGAATGCGGGAATTGAAGAGCAATACTTGATCTCCTGCTTTGAATTGCTTGATCTTGATGCGCTTGTCATGCCATCGCTTTGTTCTTTCCTTGTAGAGCTTGGCGCTGTGGTAGGCTTTCTCCCTCCATTCATCCAGTTCAGCCATTTGCATTCTTCTTTTGAGTCCGGCTGTCTAGAGATCCATATTCCACCTCTTGATCGCCCAATGGGATTTAAATTCGAGCTCAACTGGTAAATGACATGTTTTGCCATACACCAGTTGGTAGGGAGTCATCCCTATCGGTGTCTTGTATGCGGTTCTGTAAGCCCATAGTGCTTCAGGTAGCTTTCGCTTCCACCCTGTTCCCATTGCATTGACCGTCTTTTGTAGAATATTCTTGATCTGTTTATTTGATGTTTCTGCTTGACCGCTGGTCTGAGGGTGATAAGGGGTAGCCACTCGATGATTTACTCCTAAGTCGCTTAAGCACTTCCGAAACGTCTTGTCGATGAAGTGTGATCCTCTATCACTGATCACGACTCGAGGTACTCCGAAACGGGGAAAGATGACCTCTTTGAACATCTTTCTTGAATTTTTTGAGTCAGCGGCCGTGCATGGAAGTGCTTCCACCCATTTGGAAACATAGTCGACTGCCACCAGGATATATTCACACTTCTCGGATGCGGGGAAGGGACCCATGAAGTCTATCCCCCACACGTCAAAAATCTCTAACTGAAGATTGTTTTGCAGCGGCATAGCATCATGGGCATTGATATTCCCATGTTTTTGACACCTGGCACATCTCCGTACGAATTCCTTGGCGTCTCCAAACATATTTGGCCAGAAGAATCCACTTTGCCAAACTTTTGCATGGGTTCGGAAAGTTCCATAATGCCCTCCGTACAGTGATGAGTGGCAACGATCAAGAACCTTGTGTGTTTCCTCGTGAGGGATGCATCTTTGGAGTAACCCATCAGCACATATGAGGACCCGGTGTGTCCGAGGACCGGTGGATGGTCGCTTCCTGGTGTGATGAGTGATTGACAACGTGGTATGGATTGACGTTTTCCTTGGCTCAAGTATTGCAGGTGTAGAATGCGGCTTGATTGTATTGGCGCAGGTGAAGAACAGGCGCGAAAGGTCTTAGCCATGGCGGCCTCCGAGGAGCGGAGAGACAAGTAGGCTTGGTTCGAGGGACTCGGTGGCCAGATGGATCAAGTGCGGTTCACATGGTGCAAGAACGAGCAAGGGGACGTGGTTCCGGTGTGAGGTAGCGGCTCACAACCGAAGCTCATACGCGGACGAGAAGCCGGTGCAAGGTAGCGGCTCACAACCGAAGCTTGCACGCGGGGTTTGGTGATTTGGCCACAAAATCATCGGTGGACGGTTTCCCTTGGTTTGGGCCTCAAAACCAAGGCCGAGGACTCGACGAGGCGAAGTTCGGGCAGCTAGGCCGAGGTGGCCAGCCAGGCCCAAGTTCGGCGTTGAGGTGCTTCGATCCGGAGGACACGCAACGTGACCGCAAGGCTTGCGTCGGAGGGAAGCTAGCTTGCGGTGGAAGGTGTCTCAGCCGGAAAATATGTGAAACCAAATGTCAAATTTGCCCCTGAGGGGTATGTATCACTTAGGGGTAGTTTAGTCTTTAGAGCACCACCACTTGGACTATATACCCCTAGGGGTTGGTGGCTGCCATCTTTTTTGCAATCTCTCTAGTCATCTCTTTGGTTTTCCTTTGGACTTGTAGTTTCCCTTCATCTCTTCCATCTAGAACTACTTTGAATTATTTCTAGTTTGTATAGGTGAATTCATGGTTGGTTGATTGAGTTTGTGTTGCTCATCTTTGTGCCATGATCTGAATCCACGAATTCCTTTTCTTTTTCTTATTTTTGGAGGTATTTTCGGAGCTATTTTTGGGTGATTTTCGTTCTTCACTTCCTAGGGCGTTTTCTCTTGGATTTCTTTGGGAGATTCACGTGTGAGTGCCTTGTGCCTCTTTTGCTGGTGATATCTTGCCCCCAAACGCCGGGAATCGCTTTGGATTTGAAGATTTTGGGATGAACTCGAGTTCTTGGTGTTCTTCGCTAGATCTGAGATTCCCAGAGTTCTAGGAGGTTTGAGACCGAGATCTTTGGGGCATAGCCTCTCCTTGAGGTGTATATCATCTACCCAAAATCTTGTCTCAAGACTCCAAGTCGTTTGGGAGATCCATTCTCGAGTTGACCTTTTTCGCAGAGTTGATCTATTGATCCGATCGGTTCTTTCTAGACTTGGTCGGATCAATCGACCGCTAGGTCTCAGTAGCTTTGCAAAGTTTCTGGTAGAAGATCGATATTTCGATTGAAAGCTCCGATCGACCGGTCGGATCATCCGATCGCTCTGTTGCCAAGTTTGCAGAGGATATGAGCAGGGAATTTGAGATGTCGATGATGGGGGAGTTGCAGTTCTTTCTCGGGCTACAGATCAAGCAAACCAAGGACGGGACGTTCGTGCACCAAAGCAAGTACACGAAGGACATTCTCAAGAAATTCGACATGAGCGACCCCAAGCCGATGACTACACCGATGAGTACGACTGCAGCTTTGGATGCGGATGAGGACGGAGAACCAGTGGACCAGAAGGAGTACCGGAGCATGATCGGCTCCCTCCTCTACTTGACGGCGACAAGGCCAGACATACAGTTCAGCGTGTGTCTGTGCGCTCGTTTTCAGGCTTCACCGAGGACTTTACATCGTCAGGCCGTCAAGCGGATTTTTAGGTATCTCAAATACACTCCTGAGCTGGGTCTTTGGTATTTTGCTGATTCCTCTCTTGCACTCCACGGTTTTTCTGATGCTGATTTTGCTGGATGTCGTGTTGATCGTAAGTCTACTTCTAGTCAGTGTCAGTTTCTTGGTTCGTCCCTTGTGTCTTGGTCTTCTCGCAAGCAGTCTAGTGTAGCCCAATCCACCACAGAAGCCGAGTATGTTGCTGCCGCTAGTTGTTGTTCCCAGCTACTTTGGATCACCTACACTTTGAGAGACTTTGGCCTAGACATGTCCCATGTTCCACTTCTTTGTGATAGCACCAGTGTCATAAGCGTAGCCAAAAACCCCGTGCTTCATTCCAAAACCAAACACATAGAAGTGAGGTACCATTTCCTGAGAGATCATGTGGAGAAAGGAGATATTGAGCTTGCCCACATTTCTACCCAAACCAGCTCGCAGACATTTTCACCAAGCCACTTGACCAAGTTACCTTCACCCGCTTGCGAAGAGAACTTGGTGTGTGTGCGTTTTTCTGAGCTGAGTTTTGGAAGCTTCTCTTGTAGCATATGTATACTATTGTACCATCTTTGTATCTTGATGTATACTGTTCATCTTTGCACTTTGTGATATATCATGCTGCATTTGTATCATATCTTAGGATGAGCTTCTCCTATATACAGTGATTGCTACAATTTGCTACATTTTAGAGTTTAGGCAAGCTTGCTAGGGAATGGATGTATGATTGGCTATGCTCTTGATGGTTTTGATGTATATTCCCTTGAGATAGTCAACTTTTGAATTAAAATGACAAACTGAACTTACACTCCTTTCACCCATGAGTTGCATGTCTTGTTTGAGCCGAAATGGCTATATCTTGCTTAAGATCATGCTAGGATGTGTTGTTCTTTTCAATTGGGTCAAAGACCTTTGTCATTGTGAATGTTTAGCCCATGCTTTATCTTGTGGAGGAGCATAAGCTTCTTTTTGTCGCAAAGACATTTCATGTACCATGCTTAATGTGAAAAACTTGAAACATGAGATGTTTATGCATAAAAGAAGAAAAATAAGAAAAAGATGAATTTGAAGAAAACTATGCTCATGTCTCTATGCTTTCACCACTGCACACACTTGCACACATGGGTGCTAAGCGGTTGCATGTTGTTTGCCGGAGAAGTCTCCCTTGAGAAGTGAACACATGGCTCCGTGCTTTGACATGACATGAGATAGAATTTGGGCGTTTGTAATGATCTTTTGTCAAGAATGCTTGTTCTTTCATAATCTTGGTGAGATGAAGTTCATTTGTGCTTGAATGATTCATGTTTAGGACTTTGCTCATGTGGTGACATTTTTGATAAATTTGAACAAATTGATCATGGCTTTGTCAAATGGCTATATGTCTTTACCTTCTTGATGGCAATGCCCGTGTGACATGATGAACTATCTAGCTTGCCTCTTCTCTAACTTGTAGCACTTTGTATTGCTCATTGTATATTTGAGAAGCTTGTAGTTGCATTTTGTACATTTTTGTCTTGATTTGTGCATTGCCAACAAGGGGGAGAATTTCTGGAGCATTTGGAAAGGGGGAGAATTTCTGAAGAATTTCTAGGGGGGAGAATTTCTGAAGAATTTCTGGAAAAGGTTTTGAAAGTTTTGTGATTTTTTGCACGCACAAGTTCACTTGTTCAGAGGGAGTTGCATCTTTGCAGGGGGAGTGCTTTGAGTGTTCTGAAAAGTGAATTGGCTTGTGTTTTGTGCTTTGCTCTTTTGCCGATGGTGTTGAGCCCTTTTCGCTTCCTATGGAAGGGTCGGCATTTTCTGAGTTTTTCTCTTGTGAGTGACTTTGATTTGGCTTGTTCTTGCTTTTGGTCACTTGCTTGAGCGATTGGTTTTCGATTTCTTTTCTTTTTCTTTTATTATCATTGGTTACTATGTGTGTGTTGTCAATGCACTCATCAAGGGGGAGATTGACGACCCGATGTGTCCGAGGACCGGTGGATGGTCACTTCCTGGTGTGATGAGTGATTGACAACGTGGTGTGGATTGACGTTTTCCTTGGCTCAAGTATTGCAGGTGTAGAATGTGGCTTGATTGCATTGGTGCTGGTGAAGAACAGGCGCGAAAGGTCTTAGCCATGGCAGCCTCCGAGGAGCGGAGAGACAAGTAGGCTTGGTTCGAGGGACCCGGTGGCCAGATGGATCAAGTGCGATTCACATGGTGCAAGAACGAGCAAGGGGACGTGGTTCCGGTGCGAGGTAGCGGCTCACAACCGAAGCTCGTACGCGGACGAGAAGCCGGTGCAAGGTAGCGGCTCACAACCGAAGCTTGCACGCGGGGTTTGGTGATTTGGCCACAAAATCATCGGTGGACGATTTCCCTTGGTTTGGGCCTCAAAACCAAGGCCGAGGACTCGACAAGGCAAAGTTCGGGCAGCTGGGCCGAGGTGGCCAGCCAGGCCCAAGTTCGGCGTCGAGGAGCTTCGATCCGGAGGACACGCGGTGTGACCGCAAGGCTTGCGTTGGAGGGAAGCTAGCTTGCGGTGGAAGGTGTCCCAGCTGGAAAATATCTGAAACCAAATGTCAAATTTGCCCCTGAGGGGTATGTATCACTTAGGGGTAGTTTAGTCTTTAGAGCACCACCACTTGGACTATATAATAGACCCCCTAGGGGTTGGTGGCTGCCATCTTTTTTGCAATCTCTCTGGTCTTGCCATAGACGGTAAAGTCGTCCATGAACACTTCCATGATCTTCTCAATCAGGTCAGAGAATATAGCCATCATACACCGCTGGAATGAAGCAGGTGCATTGCATAGGCCGAAAGACATTCGCCGATAAGCGAACGTTCCGTAGGGGCAGGTGAAGGTAGTCTTGCTCTGGTCATCGGGGTGGATAGGAATTTGATGATAACCAGAGTATCCGTCAAGGAAGCAGAAAAATGAGTGGTTTGCCAACTGCTCAAGCATCTCGTCAATGAAGGGGAGAGGGAAGTGATCTTTATGGGTTGCCTTGTTGAGCTTCCTGTAATCGATACAAATCCTCTATCCAGTAACGGTCCTTTGAGGAATAAGCTCGTTTTTCTCGTTCTGGATAACTGTCATCCCACCTTTCTTTGGCACCACTTGAACTGGGCTGACCCACTCACTGTCTTGCATGGGGTAGATTATACCTGCGTGCAGTAGCTTCAACACTTCTTTCTTGACTACCTCCCTCATCACATCATTCAGCCATCGTTGATGTTCTCTAGACGGCGTATGGTCCGGCTCCATAGGTATGCGATGGGTGCATAGACTGGGGTTGATCCCCTTCAAGTCCTGTAGAGAATACCAAAAAACAGACCGGTACTTCTCTAGGACTGCAATAAGCTGCCGAGTCTCATTCTCTGTCAGTTTGTCACTGATGACGACTGGCGAGCATCGATCATTGTGGAGGAAAGCATATCTGAGTCTAGAAGACAGCGGCTTTAGCTCAGGAGGGGGTGTTGCGGTCCTTCTTCCTCATTGAGCTTGATATAGCTGTCCGTCTCTGCTTCCTGAATGAAATGGTTAGCCTCTTCAGTCTGGGATGACTGAGCTTGCTCCTCTTGAGCCGAGCTAACTGCTTCTTCCACTGGGTCTGTCTCGGATCGGGCCTCTGCGATTGTGTTAACCGAGCGCACGAGGCTGACCGGGATAATCTCTTTACCAACTTTGAACTGTATCGTTGCGCGATCGTGGTTCGGATTGGCAAGGTGCTCTATTGGCTGTCCAATCAGGAAGGAGTTTTCACCTCTAGGGATATCGAAAATGTGGAAGTCTAGGAAAATCCGGTTGCGTCCCATTTGCACAGGCACAACACGGAGAATTCCTTCACATTCCATCATTTGGCCGTCGATCCACATGAGGTACTTACGGGAGAACGATCGGGGTTCGTCTGGTTGCACTCGTGCTGCAAGTGCACTTGATATGATGTTACTCCCGACTTTCGGATCGTAGGTGACTTCCTGAGTGTCAGTTCCCTCAATAGCGCAATGGAGTACTCTGAAGTTGTGGGTGGTTCGGATGATATCTTCACAACTTTCAATTTCCTCCGTCCACTCCTTGCTCATGATCACCTTAGACCTGGAACTTGCGCACACTTGTTCCATGGGCATACGTGATGTATTGCCGATCTCTAAGTACTCTTCTTCTGAAAAGAGCTCGGGAATGAAGTGCGGCAGATCGTCAAGAATAATTTCCTGATCTGAGGACTTGTGGTGCTCGAGCACTTCCTCTATGATCGGAGGAGGTGGATCAAATGTAAGGGCGAGGATTGGCTATTTGTCTGTGGGGGTTGTTGGTGGTGTTGGTGGGTCGTCGAAGACGCCTGTGTACTCGGTAGAGCTGAGAACCTTTTCCAGGATCTCTCGTACCTCGTCCACTGTCTTGTATAGAACTGACCCTGCGGAAGTGATGTTCAAGAACTGTGCACTTTCCGGCTTCAATCCACCAACAAAATGTTGCATAAACATTTCCTCTAGAATGTTATGCGGTGGCCCTGAGTTGGCCAACTTAATGAATCGCTCCCACGTGGCTCCAAGTGACTCATCGCCTTGCTGATACGTCATCAGCTCAACTCTGAGCTTCAAGATCTTGGAGACAGGGTAAAAGAACAGACAAAACTCGTCCTTCAACTTGATCCAATCTCCGCTAAATCCCCTTGCAGTCCGGTCGTACCAAGATTTTGCATTTCCCATTAGAGAAAATGGGAAAAGTTTCCATCGTATGGTGTCTTGGTTGACGCCGGGTATAATAAGAAGAGAGCAGTTCTCTTCAAACACCTGCAAGTGAGCATAGGGACTTTCGTCCTTCGTTCCACCGAAAGACTGTGCACGAACCATAGCCACAAGACTGGGATGGATCTTGAGGCCATGTGGTGGTATGGGGTGGCAAGATGGTGGCGGTTCCAAATACTCGCTAGATGGAACCGTCGGATAACTAGGAGAAAACTCCATGTGGTAGATGGTTATGGGGGTAAAGTGTACGGCTAAAAAGATCCTACACTAGTGTTGCTACCATTCCCTGGCAACGGCGCCAGAAAAGCTTGTTGGCACTCCTTAGCCTAACTAAATCCGCAAGCGCACGGAGTCCGATGTAGCCTTTCACCAGGGGAGTAAAACCTGGATATCGAATCCAAGGAACGGTAGACGCGACTAGCCTAGAACTTTTCTAACGGACCCACCAGGGAGCACAAGGTAAACGGGTAGAGAGCTTGACTTTAGTTAGCTACTCGTTACCCCAGACAATCTATCTTAATCTAACCTGATCTGCTTCGACGGCTAGAACGGAAAGAACTCAGAACGGGGTGAGAGAGGGGTTCTTCCGGGCTCAGCACTACTGTTTTGAGTACACCCGAACGTGGTGGAATACAAAGGACGGACAGGACTATCACCACCTGCCGCCTACCACTGCTGTTTTGTGGGGTGCAACACAACCTGAGGTGGCTAGCCAGCACAGGCACCACGCCTAAGCTTTCAGCCACTGACCTCCACCCAACGCGAAGGGCTATAGAGGAAACCCCAAACAAAAGTCGCTGTCATTCGCGCAGACTCAGGTACCTGCAGATCAAAGATAAACTAAATAGATTGCTGAAAGTAATTTGTGAACTAGTGAGGTACTAAAGGCAAGAGACCGATGACTTACTAAAGATAACTCCTGAAATATATTCCTCGGGGGCAGAAATGTTGAGATGAGACCGAGAAGAAATCCTGGACTCTCTCTACAAAGCTTGGCTGTCACCCAAGCAACTCACCCACTCTCTCCCTAATCTAATTCTAAAGATGAGAGCTTTTCACTAGACTACTCTTCTCTACTTTGGATGGTGTGTCTTCTCAAGGTGGAAGGGGGTCCCTTTTATAGTCTTCAGAGGCGGTTGCCGGCGTCAAGCTTGAGCTAAGCTTGTGCTTAACTGCCACGCGATGGGGGGCACGTTGCGGCCTCAGGGGGAGGCTGGCCGACCTAGGCCAGGCCGATCGGCCTGGTCTGGCTGCCCCGTGGCACCGCCTTCTTCAAGGACGCTCTGGTTTGATCCCTGAGGTCGGTAACGGTTGCTTTGGATCAAAGCTGTCCGAGAATCCAATGTTGGTGGGCCCTTCAATCTGTGTAGCTTAGGCCTTTCGGGTCCTTGGATCAAACCAACGTTGATCTCACGTCTCAGGATCATTGGTGTTGTGTTTGTGATCTCCTGGATCAAAGACGTGGCAAGGGGCCACAGAAGGGGGCCGGTCGGCCTATGCTACGCCGGCCGGCCTGGCCTTGTGCCCAAAGTGGCTCCTCTTTTGCTTGGTTGCTCCTGCACTCACAAATTATACAAAACTTGTGGAACTCATTAGAAATAACTAAATTCACTTTGTTATGAGCAAGATGAGCCTGAAATATGATGGAATGTTGGTGGTGAAATCGTATCGTAACGACCACCAACACTCATAAACCTTACAAGACATGTGTTGACGCAAAAATCAGGCGGAGACAGATGCGTCGACGCACGAGCTAAGGCGTGGCCTTGAAAACCAAGGGCGTGCCAGTCAATCTGACCTGTTGATTGACAAGGATAAAATCGGATGTTAAGAAACAGCTGAAAAGCCGATTCTCTTGTTAGTATAATTGAAAGCTGGGTAACCGATTCTGATAGACGATGAAACAGCACTGGGAGCTGATTCTGATAGATCAAACAGCAAGTAGCCGATTGACAGCTAAGCAATAAAAGATAACCGTGAAGCGATCCGATAGAGCTTAGCAAAACAACACTTAGAGCAATATTAATCAGCTTTTAGATAGATCTTTAAGATTACACCTTTGACAAAGCCGATTAGATAAAACCCTAAGCTGGATAGATGGTGGTAAAGGCTAAAACAACAAGAAAAGACTTGTAGATCTAGCATATACCAATAACTGTCGAATAAATCTAAACGAAGCAACAGCGATGTGCCCGATGCTAAAGCTTAGATATTACTCAGTAGAAGCGGAACTCACGAGCAAGCCTTGGAGATCTGGATCGCCTCGACTAGCCTAGGAGAACTCGTGAAAGAGAAAAAGCTTGGCGAAGTCGCCGACTTGTAAGTAAATTGCGAGTAGTAAATGCAAGGTAGTAAAGGTTTTTGTATTGATGTGTATCTAAACTTCTCATGACCCTCAGGGTTTATATTTATACCCCGAAATTACAGACTCCAAATCGATCACGACTCAAACAAACTTGATGCGAAAAAAAGAAACTATTTAACCTAAGACTCTTGACAAACTGGCCCATCAGTGGCCCAATTCAGCCCAAAGCTCACGACAACATTGATCAGTCCTCTGGGTCCGATTCTGAAACCTTGAATCCGATTCCCACCCCATCTCGAACTGATTTCAACTCGAACTCTGTCTTCGACTCTGGTTCAATTTCCATTAAATCTCTTCAGGCGCCGGCTATAACACGTATCAAAAAACGTCATCAACACATGCCCCCCAGTTTCGGGATAAGATGTCCATATTGTCCCGAAATTCTCGGACCCTTTCTATTTGTTATCGTTTCATGCGGAACCCTGATTTTCATCTGAACACGCGAAATTCCTCATCTACCCCTGCAGGCAAAGCCTATAAATACTCCATCTTCTTCCTTCTTTCTTCAGCCGCCGTTCCGTCTCCGCCATTGCCCTCTACTCTGAAAGCTTCCAGACACTGGCTTTAAATCCGCCGACGATCTTCTTCAGTGATCTTAATCATCTTCAAGCGATCCGTCCAACCTCGCAAGACCGTTAATCACAATGGCTTCAAGTTCTTCCGCCCCTCAGGTAATAGATCTCAATCTCGTTCTTCCGTTCCTTCTCTGTTCGTTGCTCTTTTCGAAATGCCTCTTCGTTTTTGCATAGATTTGAACCCTTTTTTCCTCCCCTTTTTTCTTTAGGGATCTGCAAACGAAATTATGGTCCCTGTCCCAAAATCTCCTGGCCTCTTTATCTTAGGACCGATTGGTAGTGAAGACCCAACCGATTTCATCAACCTAGAAACCAATCGTGTCCCTTTCAAAAATCTATCAGAGCCCCCCTCCTCATGGAAAGATGCCTTCCGATCTTGGCCAACAGTGATTGCGGGATGGAGGGACTGGTACCTTCGAATGAGCAGCAAGTGAGCCGATTGGGACACTTACCAAATCGGTCAATGTCTCACCTTATCACTATCGGATATCAAGAAAAATGAACCACTCCTGATAGCCGCTTCTTACTTTTGGTCTGGTGTTCTGAACGCATTCATGTTCGGACATTGTCCGATGTCGCCTTCCCTTCTTGACGTGGTCATGCTGACAGGCTTAAATATTACTTCCATGACCAGATTCGATAGCTTAGCCAAACCTACTCACATCATCAAAGTGGCCAAAATAGGTTGGGGCGCCTATATTTCCACTTACTCAAAGGCTATTGGTCCGATTGACCAAAAGGAATATTCGGCTTTCCTCTTGATGTGGCTGGAGAAATTCGTTTTTTGTGGCAAAGCCTTCGCCCCTTGCATCAAGTACCAAAAGGTAGCCGAACACCTAGCATCGGGCAACCTCCTTCCTCTTGGCAAGTACCTTCTCGGATCGGTTTACCAACTACTTCATGCAGTATCGGTCCGATTGAGAAAAGGAGAACCGATCTCATGCCTCAGTGGCCCTTGGTGGTTCGTAAATCTGTGGTTAAATTTGCACATGCACAAGGCTTGGAAAGTAGACCTTTTCAACCAAAGCTTCCCGTCGGATCAACCAGAAGGAAACAAGATCACCCTACGCAGATGCACATCTTTTGGAGAGGCTGCTGCAGTCCTCAATGGCGACAAAATGACCCCAAATTGGCTGGCTGCATACTTCAACTGCTTTTACAATGGCATCAGCAAATCTGCCTTGATCTGGTTAGCTTATGAAGATCCGAACAATTCCTTCGAAAATCCGATCATCTTTCAATTGGATTCGGTCTTATTGGATGATCACATGAAATTAATTCTCAAAGAAATGATCCGACCAAATATCCTTCCTATGGCCTGTGACAAACATGCCTATGAATTCTACTACCCCTCTGTAGTAGCAAGGCAACTAGGCTTTGTCCAAGCTCTGATCAAGCTATTCTTCGCTGATTTAATCGGATATCGGACGAATGTTGAAAACGGTCTTGCCTTTTGTCGACTCTTGGACCGAGTCCCTGATCTGAATATGTCCGATCTAGACTCATGGAAAGTGGCAGGCATCACTTCCATATCCACATCCAACTTCAAGAACTGGTGGGCCGAATGGTGCCAACACCTTTTCTGTGAACCGACTTTATCATACTGCAAGATCTTCGATCCAGACTTCTCAACTAAACAAAAGGTATCCACTTCACAAAAATTTCTAACCTCTTATCATTTTGACTATTGACCTCTTTCATTTGTAGGAAAAGCGATTCCCTCCTCCAGAGACAAGCAAAAGTGGCCGGCCGATTCAATATGCTCCTGCAACCGATACTCCCCACATCGGATACAATGCTCCATCGGCTGCGGACATCCTTAAAGGAAAATCGGTCAAGCGCAGGGCGGGTACCTCCTCAAAGAAAACCACCAAGAGAACCAAGATCCTAACAACCGACACTCAAACGGCGGTTAATCTCCTTGTTGGTGCAGTTCATGAAACGAACCTTCAACTTCCAACAATAACAGGTATTGATTCTTGTCATTATTTCAGCTCCTTTTTCCTTGCTTCCATAATCAAACATGACCCTTCTCATACTCTGCAGAGCAAGAACATGAAGAAGACATTGGACGAGTATCCACCCAAGCTCCTCAACAAGATTCTCCATCTTCATCATCATCGAATCATCCTGAACCGAATCCACCTGGTAATTAATCATCTTATCACATATCCGATATCGGTCAACCTTACTTAGTCATGACAATTGTCTTTTTTCCAGAGAAAATGACCGATCAACCATCAGAAGAATTAATTGTTCAAACAACTGAAGATCATCCTCAGCAAGAAACGGAGATGAGGGCTTCCCAACAGATACCGGTAATTTCACTTATAGCTTGTTAAAACATATGTTTTTATTCTAATATTCTTTTACCCAGAACGAACAAGCTGGAACTTCTGCAGCTACCGGAGAACAAGCTCAATCGGATATACGTCTGATTTTGTTACCAAGACAGCCAACCCAGTTCGATGAAGTGAACTTGAAGCAGGTTATTTTCTATTCCCTCATTCGATCATTTACTTCATCTTTTTTCTTTTCTGATTTTAACAAGAGCTTAATCATATTTTCAGGCCCAAGACTCAATTGACAATAGCTTCTTCGATTTTCTGATCAAAGGCCTCATTGACGAAGAAGAAGTTCAATCGGCTGAAAGAAGAATTCCATTGGATGAAGGGACTCATCAACCAGAAATCAACACTTCATCCCTTCCAGAAGACATCAAGCATAAGCTATCAGACCTGCTGGTTCTGCTAGAACAAGACACTTTTGTGTTAGTTCAAGATGCTAGTCCGATCCGATCAGTTCTTCATCAGCTACGGCCTCATCTTAGTCGCCAAGCCCAAGCTGCTATCATCCCTGTAGCCTACATCGAGAGTCGACAGATTGAATTCATCGAAGCTTACCACAAGGTATCCGATCAACAAAATCGAGAATCATTGATCAAAAAATCGAAGGAAAAGAGAGACATAGCCAATGCAACTAAGGATAAGATCCGATTTCTTGAATCAAGCCGTTCTTCGATGGTGGCCAAGATCGATAAGTTAAAGGCCCACAAGGTAGAATTAACAAACGAGCTGTTGATGATGTTTTTTGACACGTGTTATAGCCGGCGCCTGGAGAGATTTAATGAGGATTGAAATAGAGTTGAAGACGGAGTTCGGATTGGAATCGGTTTGGTCGGAATCGGATTCCAGGCGTCAGAATCGGACTCGGAAGAACAATCGATGGCGTCGTGAGCTTTGGGCTGAATTGGGCCATAGTAGGCCTGTCTTTTATTGTTATCTTAGTTAAGATAGTTTCTTTCTTTTGCGTCAAGTTTATTCATGTCGTGATCGACTTGGAGTCTGTAATTCCAGGGTATAAATATAAACCCTGAGGGTCGTGAGAAGTTTAGATACACATCAATACAAAAACCTTTTACTACCTTGCATTTACTACTCGCAGTTTACTTACAAGTCGGCGACTTCGCCAAGCTTTTTCTCTTTCAACGAGTTCTCCTGGGCTAGCCAAGGCGATCCAGATCTCCAAGGCTTGCTCGTGAGTTCCGCTTCTACTGAGTAATATCTAAGCTTTAGCATCGGGCGCATTGTTGTTGCTCCATTTAGATTTATTCGACAGTTATCGGTATTTTCTAGATCTACAAGTCTTTTCTTGTTGTTTTAGCCTTTACCACCATCTATCCAGCTTAGGGTTTTATCTAATCGGCTCTGTCAAAAGGCGTAATCTTAAGATTTATCTGATAGCTGATTAATATTGCTCTAAGTGTTGTTTTGCTAAGCTATATCGGATCGCTTCACGGTTGTCTTATATTGCTTAGTCATCAATCGGCTACTTGCTGTTTGATCTATCGAAATCGGCTCCCTGTGCTGTTTTCATCTTATATAGGAATCGGTTTTTCAACGTACTAACGAGAGAATCGGCTCTTCGGCTGTTTCTTAACCTCCGATTTTATCCTTGTCAATCAACAGGTCAGATTGACTGGCACGCCCCGGTTTTCAAGGCCACGCCTTCGCTCGTGTGTTAGTGTGCATCTGTCTCCGCCTGATTTTTGCGTCAACACGAGCTTCGATCAGTCAGCCATCAGCTCGAAGAAGAAAAGAAACTGCAAGAATTCCCGGCTATAATCGAAGATCTCCAAAAGGCCCTTAAGGCGCAAGTATCGGATGCCTTCAAGCTTTATAAAAACATCCCCGCACAAGAAGGTCCGATTGAACCTTATCAATGCGTCATTGATGACGTAGATCAGATACGCCTGCGGGCATTGAATGCAGTCCGATCCCTTCTGTGATGGGTTGTAATTCATCTGTCATACATTTATGGGTCTGTAATGAATGTTAATTCCTGTAGATTTGACCTCTGCATTTCTTTAACTTTTGTGTGACTCCCTAGCTGATTTCCCGGCTTTATTCATCAATTCGCATAAATGTTTTGCCTGACTCAGAAATTTTTTCCAGCGTTGTGTGCGAAGTTAAATGTTGTGTCATAAATGACCCTTTGACCAAAAACCTCTATAAATAGGAACATCATGCCAATTCCCTTCCTCACCTCTAACAACTTCTTCATAAGAAAATTGCATCGTTTCAAGAACAACAAAGACTCGAAGCTTCATATGAACAACAAGAGGGTTATCTTAGGGCAATAAAGATTATCCAAGAATATTTAAACGCTTTGTAATTTTTTATTTTTTGCACTAAGGGCGATGTATGTCACATCGGCCATGTATCATCCGATTCAGATCCAAATCGCATTAGGAATTTTCGAAACGGACATTCATCCGATTCGTTCTTCCTTGTATGTTTTTTCTTATTCTCCCGGTCAATAATCGGTTTATGAATCGACTCATTAATACTCTTGCTTCCTTCGATTTATCAGCCGATGTCAATCCATAATTTAACTTTCCATTATCCTTTGCATCCATTAAGACAGCTCTTCAGGACCGACTGCTTGGATCGGTTGTAAGCCAAAATCGGACATCCTAAGAAAATCTAGATCAATAGCTTGTCCTGATATGCAAGTTACTTCATAACTCCATGGGCATACTTCAGCAGTTGCAATATTGAACGGAACATCGGCTTTTACAATTTCAACCGAATCTCCGATCCACTGAATCACACATTGATGCATCGTAGATGGAATGCAATAATTAGCATGAATCCAATCTCGTCCCAGGAGCATATTATAAGAACTCTTGCCATTAATAACAAAGAAAGTAGTAGGCAGAGTCTTGTTTCCGATTGTCAAGTCAACACAAAGTGCCCCCCGGGCCAGAGAAGTTTTTCCTTCGAAGTCCCGGAGCATCAAGTCGGTTTTCATCAAATCAGACTCTCCTTTGCCGAGTTTCCTTAGCACGGTGTATGGCATAAGATTAACAGTAGCGCCTCCATCAACCAGCATCCTAGTCATCGGAGTTCCATTAATATAACCTTTAAAGAATAAAGGCTTTAAGTGTTGTCGGTCTTCCTCTTCTGGCTTTTCAAAAGTAGCAAGTGCTGATTCTAATGCCAACTGAGCAATCCCTTCTTCAGTATCCGATTCAATTGCTTCATCTGATGCCATAAATTCCCTTGGCAAAATAAATGCCATCAGAACATCGGCTGCTGGAACATCATCCCGATCATTATCTTGAGCTTTCCTACGCCAGACTAAGCTTCGATTACCTTTGTTATTAGCCCGACGCTGTTCTTCTAATTCGATTTGCCTCAACCTCTGAACACGCCTCTTCTGAGACTTAGTCAATCCTTCGGGACACCACTGAGGTTGGGGTTCTTTGAATCGGTGGAAAGGCTGACGATCATGAATCGGCCCTCTTTCAAGATCTCTTCGCATAATTTCATCATCAGGGACCCGATCATTAGCCATGTCTTCAATTTCTTGGCTCATATACAGCTTCCTACCCAATCGGTCTTTTATATCAGCTCTACCGCCAAGTCTTTCATGAACACGAATACGCCGATTCGAGTCATCTTGCTGATATCTGCTAACCGATCGTCGATTTTCCTGATATCGGACATCAGACCAATTGCGTCTCTCAATGAAACACGGCCTCTTCGTTGGCCGAGAATTCTATCCTTGCCCATTACATTCAGGGCAATTTAATTCCTTCTTCCCAACAGTAAATGAAGAACGGGCACCTCCAATGAGCAGCACTGCTTTAATTTGCCTCATCTCTTCTCTGAATTGAACCTGCTTGTTTTCCCTTTGGAACTTATTAATCAGCCCTCGGGAAGTAATTCACCTTTCCTGACTCTTGGAACTTCCAGCTTCCTCCGATTTTTCCTTTTCCTTTCAAATCGGACATAGAAACTTGGACTTTAGGGTCAACAGATCCCTTTTCCTTAGCCAATTGCGAAGTAAGAACTTTCTTGGGGACTTCTTCTCTAGCTATTTCCACTATATTAATGGGGAAAGGATGCTGATCAATCTTCATCGGCTTGGCAGGCTTCTTAGGCAATTCAAATTTAATCTTCCCCTGCTCGATAGTTGATTGCAGTTGTTGACGGAATACTTTGCAATCATTTGTATTATGAGATGTAGCGTTGTGGAACTTGGAGTAAACCATCTTTTTTAATTCTTCTTCAGAGGGAATCCTATGATAAGCGGACAACTTTAACAATCCCTCTCTTAGCAGCATATCGAAGATCTTATCGGCCTTTGTAATATCAAAGCCGAATTTTTCGGGTTCTTTCTTGGCAAAAGGAACTGAAATCGGCTTCTTATTCTTGACTCACTCAGCAAGGCCGACATCTTCTCCTTCATCAGATTCATAATCGGACCCATAACCGGCATAGTTAACCCTTCTCTGATAGTTCCTTCTGGGTTCAAACTGCTGAATTTCATGCCCATACATTCTTTGCACAATTTGGCTTATGCTTTCGAACTCTTGATTAGCAAATTTATCTTTTAAATAAGGTAACAGTCCATCGAAAGCCACTTCAGCCAACTGCTTATCTGTCAGCATTAAACTGAAGCATTTATTCCTGACGTCTCTGAATCGGGCAATAAATAATGAGACCGATTCATCGTTCCTTTGCCTCATATTGGTCAAATTAGAAAGCTTCTTTTCCTGAACTCCAGCAAAGAAATATTGATGAAACTGTCTTTCTAAATCGGACCATGTAACTATAGAATTAGGTGGTAAAGTCATGAACCAATTTAAAGCCAATCCAGACAAGGAACTTGAGAATAATCGGACCCTCAACGCATCAACATTAGCAGCCTCTCCACATTGCATGAGAAATCGGCTAACGTGCTCAACAGTTGAAACGTCGTCCTGACCAGTAAACTTTGTGAATTCAGGGATCTGATAGCAAGGAGGGTAAGACATCATATCATAATGTGCAGGATAAGGAGGACGATACATGACGCTCTGTACCCTTGGTTTCAAGCCGAATTGATTTTGAATCACATCGGCTATCTAGGATGACCAATCAATCGGTTTCTGAGGAGACTGCTCTGTAGGTTGATCATCCGATTGAGGCAATGGCGGCCCTTTGAACTAAAAACTGGCAGGTGGTGTTGGAGTCTGAGGTGCCATCGGAGCAGGAGGTACGGTAGGAGCTGGAGGTACATAAGTTTGAATCGGCTGAGAAGCCGATGCATTAGCCTGACCGATGTTGGATGGCACCATCTGATTGGGCTGCTGAGTATTAAACGGAGTAAAATTGGCTGGCACTCGCATCTGATATATGGTTTTATAGTTGCTATCCACAAGAGACCAAGTTTCTCCATCACTATGTTGAATCCAAGCAGCACCTTCTCCTTGCGAGACAGATTCCTCCTCAGTTTTCTTGCCAAAATCGGGCGGCATGCCCCATCCAGTTTATGGATTATATGTCCCTTTTGGAGCTGTAGAAGATGAACTTTGTAGCCCTGCCATTTGTGAAACTGAATTCCCTGACGAACTCATAGACATTGTGTCCCAGTAACCGATCAAGACAGCTGACTAGCCGATTGGCTTTGAGAGTTCATAGCACCAGCCGATTGGCTTTGGGAATTCATAGCACCAGCTGAAGAGGACTCTGGAATAGAAGCGGTATTTGATGTCAATCATGCAGAAGCTGATGACGAAAAAGTAGCTGAAGCTGAAATCGATGCACCGACACTTGTTGTCGTGTTTGATACTGGTGCAAAAGTTCCTGTTGTATTGCTAGATGCAAATGGACCAGATCCGAATGCTGGATTAATATGAGCTCCATAAAAAGGAGGACCACCATAATAACCATATGGAGAGTGATACGCTGGGCCTCTGAGTCCTGCCAGTGTTGGATCTTCACGCAATTGAAGCAATACGGCATTGCGTACCGTATTCGTCAGCACAGGAGATTGATTAACGAAGGCATTATGAAAGGAGCTATCAACCATCTCCTGAAGCTTCACTGATGATTCAGCAATGGTAATCGTACGTGGAAGAGGAAGTGGAGCTTTCTTAATAGCTTCACCCCGCTTAGTAGCACAGAAAGACTTGAGATACTCTTTACGGTACTCTTCCTGGTGGAGTTCAAACTCTTTCTTCTGCTCATCATTGAAGGACCGAAACGGCGACCAGAGAGGGGGGGAGTGAATGGGAGCCGATAAAAATTCTTCTCAACCAATCCGGCTATTTTCCCAAATCAACTCCGATGCCTCCGAAAGCGATCTTGCCAAGATCACGTAGCTACTGTCAAGCTACTGACCCTAGGAACAAGAATGATGCAGCGGAACTCAAATCGATCGAAACGAACACAAACCGAACCAAAACGAGGCAAAACCTTCTCTACCCAGCCAGGGGCGGTTTAACCTCCTAGGGGGCGGTTAAACCTCCTAGGGGTGGTTTAACCTCCCAGGGGGGACGGTTTAACCTCCCTGGCCTGGGTGCTTTCGGGAAAAAGTCAACTCGTGAATGGATCTCCCAAACGGCTTGAGCTCTTGAGATGAAACTTTGGGGAGATGATGTACACCTCCAGTGGAGTATATTCCCCAAAAATCTCGGCCTCAAACCCACTAGAACTCCCGAAATTTCAGATCTCGTGAAGAACACATTCACCCCGAGTTCATCCAAAAATCCCCAAATCCGAAGCGATTCTTTGCGTTTTGAGGGGGCAAATCACCAAGAAAAGAGTGTCCACGACCTCATATGTGAATCCCCCAAACAAACACGCAAGGAAACGACCTCAAACACAAGGAATCAAAAATCTCCCAAAGGGGCCAAAAAGAGCCATGGGATGAACAACGAAATCACACAAAGAGGGATACAAGAAAGACAAATCTTCCATACATCACGAGGTCAACTTCTTTACAAAGAGGCTAGCTATCCTCCCTTCATCCAACCCTCTCAAAGATTTCTCCGGTGAAGCACTTGGCTAGCCTATGAAAAACTAGAAAGAAAAACTAAAAGAAAATAGTTCAAGTGCATGGGAAATAAAACTAGACTGCTAGGATAACAGCCACCAACCCCTAGGGGGTCCAATATATAGTCCAAGTGGTGGTGCTCTAAAGACTAAACTACCCCTAAGTGATACATATCCCTCAGGGGCAAATTTGACATTTTCCACGAAGATTTTTCCGGCTGGGACACCTGCCACTGCACGCTAGCTTCCCTCCGACGCAAGCCTTGCAGTCACGCCGCGTGTCCTCCGGATCGAAGCTCCTCGATGCCAATCTTGGGCCTGCCCAGGGAGGGGCGGTTAAACCGCCCCTGTCAGCCTCACTCGGCCCAGCAGCCCAATCTTGCCTCGTCAAGTCCTCAGCCTTGGTTTTGAGGCCCAAACCAAGGGAAACCGTCCACCGATGATTTTGTGGCCAAATCACCAAACCCCGCATACAAGCTTCGGTTGTGAGCCGCTACCTTGCACCGGCTTCTCGTCCGCGTACGACCTTTGGTTGTGAGCCGCTACCTCGCACCGGAACCACGTCCCCTTGCTCGTTCTTGCACCATGTGAACCGCACTTGATCCATCTGGCCACCGGGTCCCTCGAACCAAGCCTACTTGTCTCTCCACTCCTCGGAGGCCGCCATGGCTAAGACCTTTCGCGCCTGTTCTTCACCTGCACCAATGCAATCAAGCCACATTCTACACCTGCAATACTTGAGCCAAGGAAAACGTCAGTCCACACCACGTTGTCAATCACTCATCACACCAGGAAGCGACCATCCACCGGTCCTCGGACACACCGGGTCCTCAATCTCCCCCTTGATGAGTGCATTGACAACACACACATAGTCACCAAAGATATCACAGGAAAATAGAAAAGAAATCGAAAAACAAATGCTCAAGCAAGTGACCAAAAGCAAGAACAAGCCAAAACAAAGTCACTCCCAAGAGAAAGCTCAGAAAATGCCGACCCTTCAATAAGAAGTGAAAAGGGCTCAACACCATCAGCAAAAGAGCAAAGCACAAAGCACAAGTCACAAATTTATAAATCACTTTTCAGGACACTCAAAGCACTCCCCGTGCATTGATGCAAACTCCCCCTGAACAAGTGAACTTGTGCATGCGAAAATGTGTCGAAAATGGATCAAATCCCACAAATCATGTGCTCACTGCACAGGGGCGGTTAAACCGCCCATGGGGGGTGGTTAAACCGCCCAGGGCAGATCAGGCACAAAAATGCAACTTTGCACAAATGCTCGCAAAACTTTCAAAATCTTTTTAGAAAATCTTTAGAAACTCTCCCCCTTTCAGAAATGCTCCAGAAATTCTCCCCCTTGTTGACAATGCACAAATCAAGGAAAAAATGTACAAAATGGAACTACAAGCTTCTCAAATATACAATGAGCAATACAAAATGCTACAAGTTAGAGAAGGGGCAAGTTAGATAGTTCATCAAGTTTACAAAGGCATTGCCATCAAGAAGGTAAAGACATATAGCCAATTGACAAAGCCATGATCAAGTTGTTCAATTTTACCAAAAATGTCACCACATGAGCAAAGTCCTAAACATGGATCATTTAAGCAAAAATAAACTTCATCTCACCAAGATTATGCAAGGACAAGCATTCTTGACAAAAGATCATTACAAACGCCCAAATTCTATCTCATGTCATGTCAAAGCACGGAGCCATGTGTTCACTTCTCAAGGGAGACTTCTCCGGCAAACAACATGCAACCGTTTAGCACCCATGTGTGCAAGTGTGTGCAATGGTGAAAGCATAGAGACATGTGCATAAATTTCTTCAAAATGTATCTTTTTCTCATCTTTCTTCTTTCATGCATAGACATCTCATTTTTCAAGTTTTTCACATTAAGCATGGTACATGAAATGTCTTTGCGACAAAAAGAAGCTTATGCTCCTCCACAAGATAAAGCATGGGCTAAACATTCACAATGACAAAGGTCTTTGACCCAATTGAAAAGAATATCACGTCCTAGCATAACCTTAAGCAAGATATAGCCATTTCGGCTCAAACAAGACATGCAAAGGCACTTACTCATGGGTGAAAAGAGTTTAAGTTCAGTTTGTCATTTTACTTTAAAAGATTGACTATCTCAAAAGAATATATATCAAAACCATCAAGAGCATAGCCATCCATACAATCAATCCCTAGCCAGCCTGCCTAAACTCTAAAAAGTAGCAAGTTGTAGCAATCACTGCATATAGGAGAAGCTCATCCTAAGATATGATACAAATGCAGCATGATATATCACAAGATGCAAAGATGAAAACTATACATCAAGATACAAAAATGGAAAAATGTACATCAAGATACAAAGATGGTACAATAGTATACATATGCTACAAGAGAAGCCTCCAAAACTCAGCTCAGAAAAATGCACACACACCAAGTCCTCCTCGCAAGCGGGTAAAGATAATTTGGTCAAGTGGTTTTGTGAAAGTGTCTGCAAGCTGGTTTTGGGTAGAAACATGGGCAAGCTCAAACTCAATACACAAGCGTGATCATAGCATAACCATAAAGCTCCCCCTGGAATGTGCAACCAAAATGCAAATCCAAGGTTCAAGTTCAACCTACAAGCTCCCCTTGGAATGTGCAACCAAAATGCAAATCCAAGGTTCAAGTTTAAACATAAGCTCCCCTGATATGCACAACCAAAGTGCCAATTACTGCAAGCTCACAAACTCATGCAATTCAAAAGCTATAAGCAAGGTCCTCTTCTTTTCAATTCAACTTGAGCAAATTCTCCCCTTAAGTACAGCCAAGCTCCCCCTCAACCAGAGACACCTAGTAACTAGAAAAAGGTGTACAAAAGCAAATGGAAAGCTCCAACACAAAACAAAAAGAAGAGAAATCTCAAACGAGCAAAATTCAACAAAAGATACCAACTAAAAGGATACCAAAAGAACAACATGCCATAAGCAATTGAGTTACTTGAGGAAACATGGCAAGGAGTTCATGTGGATCACACACTATCATACAAAGGTGACTAGTCCACCAACATGTATCACAAAGCTAGCATGTCAAGATATACACATGAATATTATACATGCTAACAAGAAAAGGTGACTAGCCTACCATGGTATACACACATCCAACAAGGATACAAGATAACCAAATGTACAATATGCTACACCAATCATAAAAGCATGATACAAACACAAAACAAGCCAAAGATACACAGGTGAACACAAGAGTGTACAATGGACATACTCACAATACATAGTGTACAAGGGCCACATCGGGGCCATCCAAAAAGGTGTGGAGAACCATCAAACCTTGATCAGGCAAAAGACCAAGAGTCACCAAGCTCATGTTCTCCATACCTCCCACCTGCACAATCAAAAGCGAGAACGAGAACGAGCGAACGACTCAACACTGGGGTTAGCACAGAAGGAGTTAAACCAGTGTCGGGCCATCTGCTCAAAAGAGGGGTTAGCAAAATCAACACTACCACGTGAAACCCTCTCGTCTCTCACCATCGGACCTCTAGCACCACGCGGGGGAAAACCCTCTCCTAGCCTCAAAGCTACGGTCAAACCTCCCTGCAACAAACTGACCACGAGCAGGAGGCTGCCTAGCAAACTCACCACGAGCTGGAACACCACGACTACTGTTGACGGCCATTATAACCTCGTAGTGACCGTCAACATTTCGGTAAAATGAGGATGATCATACCATATTCCATACATGAAAGTGTTTTTATTGACAAATTCCACAAGTTTTGGATGAGTTATGGTTGTAGGATAAAACTAGGTGAAACAGGGGCCAAACCTGGCACAAGGCCAGGCCGGCCGGCCTAGCCCAGGCCGACCGGCCTCCCCTGGCCAGGTCTGGCCACGTCACTGATCCACAAGCTCAAGCAAACACCCAGGATGATCAAGCACCGTGCAATCAACGTCGGTTTGATCCAAGGACCCGAAAGGCCTAGAGTGCAAGACACATGGATTAGAGGGCCCACAACTTCAGATTCTTGGATAGCCTCAACTGAACGCAACTGTTACCGACCTCAGGAGGCAATCAGGAGCGTTCACATCGAAGGCGGTGGCCAGGGGCGCCAGGTGTAGGCCGATCGGCCTACACCATGCCGGCCGGCCTGCTGCTGCACCTTCACGCGACCAGCTTCAGCGTGGAGGTTAAGCAGGTGGTTGGCGCGATGGTTAAGCTAGCTATCGACCTTGGGAGGCTATAAAAGGCCACCTCCTCTTCATCCCAAGACACACACCACATCACTCAAGTCTCTACTTGAAGGGAGCTCTTGTATCTTTTTCATTTCTTAGATTAGGATTAGAGTTGGGAGTAGAGTCGAGTCGAGCTTAGCTTAGATCTTTGGAGTCTTCGGAGTTCTGGTAAAGCTCTTGTATCCTTTCCTTCTTTTGAAGAGTTTATTTATACAATTACTTTCTTACATCAGAGCTTAAGTTATCTTTTGTCTTCTGTCTTGCTCTTCTTTTAGAGTAAAGATCTTGCTCTCTTTAGAGCAAAGTTCTATCCCCTTTAGTTTTAGTGTAGAGTTTAGTTTAGCTCTACCGGGCTTTATCTCGCGGGTTTGCTCGCCTTGACCGGGCCGTAAGACGCCTTAGGGAAGACAGGGATTTCTCTTGACAGGCCTCAAGAGAAATCTTAATCATCGAGTGCAGACGTGGTGTCTGGCTTGTTGATTAACTAGGAAGTGTGTTGCACCCCACGGAACTGCAGTGGTAGGCGGCAGGTGGTGACAGCCCTGTCCGTCCTTCGTAGTCCACCACGTTCGGGTGTATTCATAACAGTAGTGCTGAGCCCTGAGAACCCCCTCTCTCATCCCGTTCTGAGGTTCTCCCGTTCTAGCCGTCGAAGCGAGCTCTGTTCCCGGTATCTAAGCTAGAGTCTAGGCTAATGCTAGAGTGCCTTTTGCTCTGAGTTAGAAAGAGTCTAGGTCCGGTCTCTCCCAACGTCTTTCCTTTTCTTTAGAAATAGGTGCTCCGTGTGTCGCTGGTCTTCTAGACCTTCTATCCAGTCATTCATTTGACCATTATCCCCCAAACCTAGAGTTTGTGCCCCTGGGTTTGTGGCTTGATATTTCTGGCAAGATATATCATTTCATTCTTCAATACACTTTAACCATCTGCTTCCCTGCGGAAATATAAATACGATATCCTGGGGTTACTCCCGAGGTGAAGTGCTACAACGAGATATATTCTGTGCGCTTGCAGAATTAATTTTGCATACAACGATATATATCTACGCGCTCTTGAGCGTTGCTAAAACGTGACGCTAAGGAGTGCCAACAAGCATTTCTGGCGCCGTTGCCGGGGAAGCAATTGGCTAAAGTTATTGTTGAATCATTTGATTATCTTTACAGATTTACCAAACCACTAACCTTAGTGACCTCACCGCTGCAACATTTGTCTATCTTTGATGTGTTTGCAGGGTAGTGCATGACTGGTTTCAACCTACCATCAAACTTTGATCCAAATCCAGAACGCATTTGAAGAGTAGTGCGAAAGAGAGTCATACCTCCTCAGATTTCACTCAGCTCAAGCAACATATTCGAGTCGTCATCTGACTCCGAGTCCGAATTAGATTCAGATTCGTCATTTTCTTCAGCCCTAGAGTCTCCAGAGATCATGGCTCAGGCGAAGAAGACGCTCCGTGAGTTCTCAGCCCCGTCAAGCAGCAACTTCCCGGGACTGTCGAACGCACAGGAAGGTGCATTTGAGCTGAGGACTGGCTTAGTAAACATGGTTCAGGCCAGCCCTTTCTGCGGAAAGGCGATTGAGGATGCGGACGCTCACCTTCGGAATTTTCTGGAGGTGTGCAGCACCATCAACCCCAATGGCACACCGATCAACAACATCCGCCTTCAACTCTTCCCATTCTCCTTGCTTGGGAAAGCAAAGGAGTGGTTTTACGCCAACAAGGCATCATTTGAAGGACACTGGTAGACTTGCGCAGACGCATTTCTGGCCAAGTACTTCCCGGTGGGCAAGACCAATGCCCTCCGAGTAAAAATCACTAGCTTTCAGCAGCTAGACGGAGAGACAATTCCCGAAGCTTGGGAGCGACTGCAAGAGTATATTGCAGCCTGCCCCCACCATGGTGTGGAAGATTGGCTGATTACTCAGAACTTCTTCCACAGCATGAGTCGTCGATCGCAAGAGATGTTGGATGCAGCCGCGGGAGGAGCTTTCCTCTCGCTGGATGTAGACGCAGCGAAGGCGCTAATCGAGAAGATATCCGCTCACCAGAGCTGGATAGGAGAAAGACAAGCTCCCCGCAAGGGAGTACATCAAATTGACTCCGTTGATATGCTAGCCGCTAAGATGGACCTCCTCTTAAAGAAGATGGAATCTCCTGACAAGGAGATGAATCAGATTATGGAGGAGAGAATCACATGTGAAACGTGTGGAGAAGCAGGACACTCGGGCGACACTTGCCTGATGACACAAGAAGAAGCCTATTTCATTGGGAACAACAACAATTCAGGCTTCCGACCTCAACAAGGTTGGAATTCCAAGCCCAATTTCTCCTTCGGCCAACAGCAAGGTAATGGCTCTAACAACGGTTTTCAACCGTCGCTAAAGGACATCTGGTATGGCCAAAAACAAATTAATGATAGCATTAGCAAGAAATTTCTTGCTAATGATAAAGTTATGGAGTCGATGGCCTCCCAGATAGAAGCTTTTAATTCTATCGTTAAGAACCAGCTGAGCTTCAATAAAATGATTGAAACTCAAGTGGCTCAGCTGGCTGCATCTTGTCCTAACCCAAATGCGGGAAAGTTACCCGGGCACCCAGAGGTTCCTTTCAAAGGAAAATGTTAGTGCGTTGACCACGCGGATTGGCAAGTCCACGCGGGATCCACACAATCCTCAAGATGCAGGTACCCGACAGAAGGAAGCTAGCCAAGCCGAGCCGGCCGCCAAAGAGGAAGACGACGAGGAAACCACCCCTGTCTCAAAGGAGGGGAATGAGGCACCACAAGCCTCAAGCGACAGCCGAGATCCCACTTTCCTCCCATTCCTAGAACGGAGGAGAAGACCCGTGGCCAATGAACAATTTGATAAGTTCGTCGAGGTAATCAAGAAGGTATACATCAATATGCCACTTCTTGATGCTTTGCAAGTTCCGACGTATGCCAAGTATATCAAGGATATACTTAGCAACAAGCGGACTCTACCCACAAGGGAGACGGCACAGCTGACCGAGGAATGTAGCTCTGCTATACTCGGGCCCCACCTTAAGAAAAAAGATCCTGGCTGCCCCACAATATCATGCTCAATTGGAGGTCATGATTTTGACAACGCCCTATGTGACTTGGGGGCGAGCGTCAGCGTAATGCCTAAGGTAGTCTTCGACCACCTTAAACATATATCGCTTGTCTCTACACCCATGTGTTTGCAGCTAGCGGATCAATCGATCCGCTACCCCCATGGAGTCGCAGAGAATGTTCCGGTCAAGATCAGGATTTCTTCATCCCTGTGGATTTCATCGTCCTCGACATGGAGGCCGGAGCAACGAACTCTCTCATTCTTGGGAGACCGTTCTTAAGTACTGCGAATGCGAACATCGACGTGGGAAGAGGGACCATTCAACTCAGGATCAACGGGGGAACCGAGAGTTTCTCTTTCCGTCCTAAGGAGATCCCCCATCAAGTCTATATGGTCGAAGAAGTCATGCCCCGAAAGTCCAAGATGCCGAGCGTAGAAATGCTCATGAAGATGGTGGAAGCCTTCGCCGCCAAAGAAAAGAAGAGGCACGACCGCTATCATGCACGGCAAAGGATATCGAGAACCAAAGCGCTGGAGGAACAATCAAAGCGCAACAAGGAGGTTGAATCCAAGTCCCGTCCCGTCCGAAAGGAATGGCGGGTGAAAGCAGTCCCGAACAAGGATTCGGAGAGTTCCGCTCAGGACGAAAAACTCGAGCCCTCGCCATAAGGTATATGGTACGTATCCTTGCACTGCATATAGAATAGGTTTTCTCCCTTCATTTCAATTCTTTTCATTCAGCACAGCACGTTTAATTTTCGAAGATTGCATCCATGTTTTATTTATGCATTAATTAGCATATAAAAAAATTTCGGCCAAATTTCAGCCCGGCCGGCCCCACTTGTCATCTTCTATGGCCAGGTCAAAGCAGCAAGCAACAAGCACATGTGAGAGGGCACGACACAAAAGGATGGAGGGAAATGGGCAGCGCGCCAGGCCGAACGGCTCCACTCAGGCCGGCCGGCCTTCCTCCACCGTTGCTGTCACGTCTTCAACTACCAACAGCACCAAGAACAGCACCGTGACCACCGACAGCACGATGGGCACGACCGGCGCCATGTGCAGGCTGATCGGCCTCACACAGGCCGGCCGGCCTCCCCCTGCCGCGCCTCTATAAAAACTGGTGCCCAGCTCAGGAGCAACTCGCCCCAAGCACAGGTATGCATGCATCCTGAGCGTTTCCCTTCTCCCTCGTTTGAATCTCGAAAATCTCTAAGTAAGGTTAGAGTTTAACCACAAGAAAATTCTGCTAAAATCCATTCTTGAATTCTTGAGAGAACGAACCCCTGCCAGTTGAACGAGAATGTTTGTGGTGGTTTATACCCCACAAGAACGACTAACCGAGTTGTGGTGATTAATCTCCCACAAGAACGCCTAACTTTTGATTGTCTAACCCCTGATTTGCTTCGGGTATTGTGAGACTAACCTTTTGCAGGAAATCATGTGGACAAAAGCACGTCAGACGGCACGTGGAGTCGTGACCAAGCTCAGCTCTTCGAGCTCCCGCCACTCTCAAGGATCATCAGTTTCCCGGGACACTATGTCTGTCGACTCAACTCGACAAGACATAGAGTCCCAAGAGGAGGAAGTGCCTCGGAACAGGCTCCGCATCCGAATCATGACTCGGGTCGAGCACATCATTGCTCGGTCCGAAGAAGAGAGAACGGTGCTGGCCAAGCTCCAGGATCGCTACTACACGCATGCCAAGTAATTCGACCCCATGCTACTAATCAAGACCAGTCTCGGAGGAGACATGGAACGGGCTTTCAACAACGCCGGATGGCAAAACTTCTACCCCGTCCCCAAAACAGGTTCACACTTCCTCACTATGGAGTTTTTGATGAGTTTGAAAATCGAAGTTCTTCCCAACGGGACAAATATTTGCTTTCGGTTTTTCAACGAGGATTTTACCTTGACCCCAAAGCAACTCAGTGAGGCTCTTGGTTTCAACAAGAGATGCATCATTGATGCCAACCTGTTGGTGACTAACCACCGGTACAACCGTGCCGCATGGTGGGATAGCATCACAGGCGAGCCATCCTCGGGGAAAAATAGCATCACTGCCATCCAAAACCCCACTCTTCGTTTTCTGGCGAAGTGGATCGCTATGGTGGTTCACCCACGAGCTGATTTGCGTCTTTGCCTTTTGCCTGATTTAGAGTGCCTTTATGCCATGGTCAAGAAAATTCGTTTCTCCCCGGTCATGAGCATGCTTGATGACTGGCAGAGGTTAGTCACTGGCCGAGCCACAATTGACATAACCTCGCTAGTCACCCGCATTGCCACCCACGTTGGTGCTTTGTAGGGCGCTCAAGTCACTTTCCTTCCTGCTACACAAGAGTATAAGTCTTGCATTGGTTTAGACCATTTTATTCAGGGTCACTTGATGCGCGAGGGCCCTAGCCATACTCTTTTCATGTGTTATCCTGATTTCATCGATGAAGTCGAGCTTCCATGCCCGGCTTTGTCGCTAAGATCAGCGAAAAGTCTAACCATGCAGCTTAGAAGGAAGGAACCCGCTCACCACAGTGTTGCAGGCCCTGAAACACGTGACAGGCGAGCCAGGCATGACAGTGAAGCCGGAACTTCTACCGCACCTCAGCCTGAGTACCACTACCAGCAGCAGCCCGAGTACGACTACCAGCAGCCGACGGAGAACCCCACTGCCAACATGAGTTTTGAGGAGGCATTCGACTACCATCAAGGAACGGCAGGATACGGCCCGCAGGTCAGGACCATCCGCCTCCGCCAGGTATGACTATGAGAACCCGGTCTCCCGGGGGATCGCTGATCTTAGTACCAGGTTAGAGACGGTGACTCTGCAACAGCAGCGGCTCAGAGATGAAGTTGCACACAACACCGATCTCACGCAGCAGAACTGGGGGATGACCACATCCCTCCAGACCGACATGCACGGCTTCTTCGACTACATGCACTACGACCCCAACCAGTATTACCAGTGAGCTTAATCGAAGCTTGGGGGAGTCTCAGGTATGTTCGAAAGCCGTTGCCGTTACCATTAGCCTTGCCTTGCCTTGCCTTGCTATGATAAAATAAAATGAAATAATGCTAATAATAAAAAAACATAATAAAAGTTCCAAAAGATGTCTTTATGTATGGAATTATGGTTGAGAACCTCTAGAATGATGAAAAGTTGCTCTGTTTATGCCCTCTAAGTGCCTCATGCTTAATCCTTTACTCTCGAGTATTTGAGTTCGTTGGCATTTAAGGATCCACCATGATAAAACTGTGGGAGTAAGAGCGCTTGTTCATTGTTTAAGTTATTGTGAGTTTTGATATGGTTTGTTTCGAGGTATAACTGCATGCTTAGTAAGGAACCTCTCGGAAGTTTTTATAAAATGTTACATGGTGAATCTTCCTCGATGGTTTAAAATGTCCTATCTAGAGCCTAAACAGTTATACATCTTTTGAACTACCATATGCTATCTTGAGTTGCTTTGAGTCTTGTCGAATGGTGAAGTCCGCTTGCAGAAGGCACTTGTCAATTACCGGTCTTCCCATCCACCTCAGCCTCAAAATGTCCGACTAGTCAAAGTCCCGCTCCGGGGTTGACATCCACTGTCGATGACATACACTCACCTCATCACAAAGCTCACCCCAAAGGTCCTCAATTACTCCATACAAAGTTGAATTCCTCTCTGTTACCAAAGTAAGAGAAGAGATGTTTTCGAAAAAAAAAGGTGGAGACAAATGCTCCATCTCAAAAATATGAGAGAGAGAAAATAAGGAGTCCCAAGATCTTTGAGCATCACACCTTCTCCCTCTCCATTTGAAACCCCATGAATTCCAAAGACCGGAATTTGACGAGTGTCATCGCTCGCGAACCACTCTTCGACTCGACAACAGAAGTAACCAAGGTATGCCACTCTTACCCTACCTACAACTCCACTTCAGCCTTAGTGTAGGGGAAAGTTGGTCACAATCGACCAAGAGTGAGGATTAAACACCTTGAGTGACTCGAGAGTACCATCGGGGAATGAATGAACCATCTTTTGAAAAATTCATATCTCCAAGATGGACCCTGAAAAGTTGCAGGAAATACTTTAGAGATGACCGTTCAAGCTCTCAATAGCCCAAAACGTGAACCGCTGTAGCCCCACGTGGAACCATGGTATGAGTTCTCTTTTATGCCAACTTATTGAAGTGATTCATTGAGTTTTGGCTTAAGCACAAGGTACTTTAAGGGTATACACATTGAAGCAACTCCTGACCTACCGAACCTAGAGTTTTAGCCTTGCTCGAGGACGAGCAAGAGTCTAAGCTTGGGGGCATGTTGACGGCCATTATAACCTCGTAGTGACCGTCAACATTTCGGTAAAATGAGGATGATCATACCATATTCCATACATGAAAGTGTTTTTATTGACAAATTCCACAAGTTTTGGATGAGTTATGGTTGCAGGATAAAACAGGTGAAACAGGGGCCAAACCTGGCACAAGGCCAGGCCGACCGGCCTCCCCTGGCCAGGTCTGGCCACGTCACTGATCCACAAGCTCAAGCAAACACCCAGGATGATCAAGCACCGTGCAATCGACGTCGGTTTGATCCAAGGACCCGAAAGGCCTAGAGTGCAACACACATGGATTAGAGGGCCCACAACTTCAGATTCTTGGACAGCCTCAACTGAACGCAACCGTTACCGACCTCAGGAGGCAATCAGGAGCGTTCATGTCGAAGGCGATGGCCAGGGGCGCCAGGTGTAGGCCGATCGGCCTACACCAGGCCGGCCGGCCTGCTGCTGCACCTTCACGCGACCAGCTTCAGCGTGGAGGTTAAGCAGGTGGTTGGCGTGACAGTTAAGCTGGCTACCGACCTTGGGAGGCTATAAAAGGCCACCTCCTCTTCATCCCAAGACACACACCACATCACTCAAGTCTCTACTTGAAGGGAGCTCTTGTATCTTTTTCATTTCTTAGATTAGGATTAGAGTTGGGAGTAGAGTCGAGTCGAGCTTAGCTCGGATCTTCGGAGTCTTCGGAGTTCTGGTAAAGCTCTTGTATCCTTTCCTTCTTTTGAAGAGTTTATTTATACAATTACTTTCTTACTTCAGAGCTTAAGTTATCTTTTGTCTTCTGTCTTGCTCTTCTTTTAGAGTAAAGATCTTGCTCTCTTTAGAGCAAAGTTCTATCCCCTTTAGTTTTAGTGTAGAGTTTAGTTTAGCTCTACCGGGCTTTATCTCGCGGGTTTGCTCGCCTTGACCGGGCCGTAAGACGCCTTAGGGAAGACGGGGATTTCTCTTGACAGGCCTCAAGAGAAATCTTAATCATCGAGTGCAGACGTGGTGTCTGGCTTGTTGATTAACTAGGAAGTGTGTTGCACCCCACGGAACTGCAGTGGTAGGCGGCAGGTGGTGACAGCCCTGTCCGTCCTTCGTAGTCCACCACGTTCGGGTGTATTCATAACAGTAGTGCTGAGCCCGGAGAACCCCCTCTCTCATCCCGTTCTGAGGTTCTCCCGTTCTAGCCGTCGAAGCAAGCTCTATTCCCGGTATCTAAGCTAGAGTCTAGGCTAATGCTAGAGTGCCTTTTGCTCTGAGTTAGAAAGGGTCTAGGTCCGGTCTCTCCCAACGTCTTTCCTTTTCTTTAGAAATAGGTGCTCTGTGTGACGCTGGTCTTCTAGACCTTCTATCCGGTCATTCATTTGACCATTATCCCCCAAACCTAGAGTTTGTGCCCCTGGGTTTGTGGCTTGATATTTCTGGCAAGATATATCATTTCATTCTTCAATACACTTTAACCATCTGCTTCCCTACGGAAATATAAATACGATACCCTGGGGTTACTCTCGAGGTGAAGTGCTACAACAAGATATATTCTGTGCGCTTGCAGAATTAATTTTGCATACAACGACATATATCTACGCGCTCTTGAGCGTTGCTAAAACGTGACGCTAAGGAGTGCCAACAACTACCCAACGAAGGAACTGTACGCACAAAAGCCTCTCTCCTAGGCAAGGATGAACGAGACACAGGCACACTATGGGAAGAGTAGTACCTGTCTCTGTTACCCAACTCCTTCTCTCGTCTCACATCCATCTTCTTCCTCCAGCAAAACTCTTCTAGGTGACCATCCCTTCCACAATGTTCACAATGGAAGCGGACTGGTTTTGACTTTGGGGTTTCTCTCGGCTGTGGCTTCTCACTTTTCTGGTAACCCCCACTGCTCACAAAGGTCACTCTCCTCTGAAAGTTGTTTGTCTTTGGTGGAAACTTGGGAGGATCTAGAGTGGTGTCAAGCTTGTTCAACAGGTGGTTGGGCTTAGGTGTGAAGCTGTTCTTTGGTGGAGTTCTCTCTGGTGGTGTTGGGATGTTTGAGGTGGAACAGGCTTGCTCTTTCTCTTTCTCACACCCACTCTCATCAAGCTTCTCAGAACCCAAACCACGACCATCGGCTCTCTTGAACCCAGCAATCAACATTTTAAGCTGAGGTTCACGACCGGACAACCAACCCAAACATTGACGCAACTCATCATTCTCATCTTGCAAGCGATCAACAGATTGTGCAAGCTCAACATTCTTCAAAGTGACAACATCACAAGCAGAGCAAGAATTTGCAATAGAAGATTTTAATTGAGCCTCAAGCGAACTAATCATGGTACGAGATTCAAGCAACTGAGCATGTAAAGCCGGACAAGAAGTACAAGCACCTAGCAAAGAAGGTCTAGACTTCAACTCAACAATCTCAACCCTAGCTCCTTCTAGTTCATCAAGGCATGTCATGTGTTTATCCTTGAGAGCAACCAAATCAGCAAGATGCACATCACACACAGAGCATTCAAGTTCATCAGAAATAGTAGGAGCATCTTTCAGCACACCTATCTCAGCTCTAGCACTTGCCAACTCAGATTCAAGCTCAGCCACTTTCTTGCTAGACCCACTAATCAAAGACTCAAAATCCATCGCCTTCTTTCCAGTCTCAGAAAGTAAGGCCTCAATCTCAGCTATTCTTTCCTTTGACTCACCTAGCAAAGACCTAAACTCTCTCTTCTCCTTGTTGATCTTCCTAAGCACATCATCACGGTTATCGACCAACTGCTCTAGCCTAGCAATCTCCTTACGCAAAGAGGCAGGATCGGTCAATACCTCATCCTCGGAGTCGGAGTCGGAGTCATAGTCGGAGATGTTCTTGTTGTTGGAGTCGTGCGCCATGGTGCAGAAGTTCATAGCGACGCCAAAGAGCCCGTTGAAGTTGCGGTTCATGTGCTTCTTCTCTTTGCGGTGGCCGCGGTCTTCATCCTCGCTGCTCGAGCTCGAGCTTGACGACGTGTTGGTGTTCTCCTCCTTGTTCTTGTGCTTGGAGTGGTGCTTGTCCTTGGAGCGGTGCTTGCGCTTGTCTCGCGGTCGGTGCTTGCGGTTGTAGTCATTCTTGGTCTCCTCGGGGCACTCGGCGATGAAGTGGCCCATCTTCCCGCATCTGTAGCATGTACTCCCGGCGCGCCTGGAACCCTTCCGGATCTGGTACATGCGCTCGAACCTCCTCGTGAGCAACGCGAGATCCTCCTCGCTCAGCACCTCATACTCCTCATCTGGAAGAGACACAAGAGAAGACAAAGCAAAGTGTCTGGAAGTATTAGCATGTCCATCACCAAAGCCACCTGACTAGAGCCAGACTATGAGAATCAGTCGGACTCTTAGCCTTGGCAAGAAACCGTCTATCAACCTCAGATGATTTCAACTTGGAGAAAAGCTCATCAACCATCAAAGTCTCATAGTTAGCCGACTCCATGATAGCCTCAACCTTCGCTCCCCACACGGTCCGATCAAGTGATTGCAAGAGCTTGATAGCTCTGTCATGATCCGTGTAAGGAAGAGCGGTGATGTTGGCCTTCATGTTGTTGACTATAGACGTGAAGCGCTGAAACATAGCATCAACCGACTCGCTAGGCAACTGCTCAAAATTCTCATACTCTCGATGGTACATAGAGAAAAGCCTAGCCTTCACATGGCTATCACCACCATGGGCTACCTTGAGCTTCTGCCAGATCTGGCAAGCAAGGTCCTCGCCCAAAACACGATCAAACTCCTCGGTCGACAAAGCTCGGAACAAGTAATCGACAGCTCTAGCGTTTGCCTCAAACTTATCTCTCGCATCCTGGGCATCTAAGTTGGTGGGATTGACATAGTGTTCATCTTTGGTCACATCCCACAACAACTTTCCTTTGCCTCGCAAGAAAGCATCCATACGCGCGAACCAATTCGGATAGTTCTTCCCATCAAAGTGCGGAGGCCCGAAACCCCGATCTTGGTACGCCATCTTTGGATCTTAGACTGGTTAGAGTCGCAAAGACCCGTAACCGGCTCAGATACCAATTGAAGGACCGAAACGGCGACCAGAGAGGGGGGGAGTGAATGGCAGCCGATAAAAATTCTTCTCAACCAATCCGGCTATTTTCCCAAATCAACTCCGATGCCTCCGAAAGCGATCTTGCCAAGATCACGTAGCTACTGTCAAGCTACTGACCCTAGGAACAAGAATGACGCAGCGGAACTCAAATCGATCGAAACGAACACAAACCGAACCAAAACGAGGCAAAACCTTCTCTACCAAGCCAGGGGCGGTTTAACCTCCTAGGGGGCGGTTAAACCTCCTAGGGGCGGTTTAACCTCCCTGGCCTGGGTGCTTTCGAGAAAAAGTCAACTCATGAATGGATCTCCCAAACGTCTTGAGCTCTTGAGACGAAACTTTGGGTAGATGATGTACACCTCCAGTGGAGTATATTCCCCAAAAATCTCGGCCTCAAACCCACTAGAACTCCCAAAATCTCAGATCTTGTGAAGAACACATTCACCCCGAGTTCATCCAAAAATCCCCAAATCCGAAGCGATTCTTTGCGTTTTGAGGGGGCAAATCACCAGGAAAAGAGTGTTCACGACCTCATATGTGAATCCCCCAAACAAACACGCAAGGAAATGACCTCAAACACAAGGAATTGAAAATCTCCCAAAGGGGCCAAAAAGAGCCACGGGATGAACAACGAAATCACACAAAGAGGGATACAAGAAAGCCAAATCTTCCATACATCACGAGGTCAACTTCTTTACAAAGAGGCTAGCTATCCTCCCTTCATCCAACCCTCTCAAAGATTTCTCCGGTGAAGCACTTGGCTAGCCTATGAAAAACTAGAAAGAAAAACTAAAAGAAAATAGTTCAAGTGCAAGGGAAATAAAACAAGACTGCTAGGATAACAGCCACCAACCCCTAGGGGGTCCAATATATAGTCCAAGTGGTGGTGCTCTAAAGACTAAACTACCCCTAAGTGATACATACCCCTCAGGGGCAAATTTGACATTTTCCGTGAAGATTTTTCCGGCTGGGACACCTTCCACTGCACGCTAGCTTGCCTCCGACGCAAGCCTTGCAGTCACGCCGCGTGTCCTCCGGATCGAAGCTCCTCGACGCCAATCTTGGGCCTGCCCAGGGGGGCGGTTAAACCAGCCCCTGGGGGGCAGTTAAACCGCCCCTATCAGCCTCACTCAGCCCAGCAGCCCAATCTTGCCTCGTCGAGTCCTCGGCCTTGGTTTTGAAGCCCAAACCAAGGGAAACCGTCCACCGATGATTTTGTGGCCAAATCACCAAACCCCGCGTACAAGCATCGGTTGTGAGCCGCTACCTTGCACCGGCTTCTCGTCCGCGTACGAGCTTCGGTTGTGAGCCGCTACCTCGCACCGGAACCATGTCCCCTTGCTCGTTCTTGCCAGCATGTGAACCGCACTTGATCCATCTGGCCACCGGGTCCCTCGAACCAAGCCTACTTGTCTCTCCGCTCCTCGGAGGCCGCCATGGCTAAGACCTTTCGCACCTGTTCTTCACCTGCACCAATGCAATCAAGCCGCATTCTACACCTGCAATACTTGAGCCAAGGGAAACGGCAGTCCACACCACGTTGTCAATCACTCATCACACCAGGAAGCGACCATCCACCGGTCCTCGGACACACCGGGTCCTCAATCATTAAAATCATCGAAGGTCACTTCAATGATATTCTCAGGATCCACATCGCAGAAGTTGGTTCCCTTTTCAGTAGCTGCCTTTTTTGGGGCCATCGTAAGCTTTTCTTCTCGTGTCCCACCAGGCGTGCCAAAAGTGTGTTGACGCAAAAATCAGGCGGAGATAGATGCGTCGACGCACAAGCTAAGGCGTGGCCTTGAAAACCAGGGGCGTGCCAGTTCAATCTGACCTGTTGATTGACAAGGATAAAATTGGATGTTAAGAAACAGCTGAAAAGCCGATTCTCTTGTTAGTATAATCGAAAGCTGGGTAACCGATTCCAATAGACGATGAAACAGCACAGGGAGCCGATTCCAATAGATCAAACAGCAAGTAGCCGATTGATAGCTAAGCAATAAAAGATAACCGTGAAGCGATCCGATAGAGCTTAGCAAAACAATACTTAGAGCAATATTAATCAGCTTTTAGATAGATCTTTAAGATTACACCTTTGACAGAGCTGATTAGATAAGCTGGATAGATGGTGGTAAAGGCTAAAACAACAAGAAAAGACTTGTAGATCTAGCAGATACCGATAACTGTCAAATAATTCTAAACGAAGCAACAGCGATGCGCCTGATGCTAAAGCTTAGATATTACTCAGTAGAAGCGGAACTCACGAGCAAGCCTTGGAGATCTGGATCGCCTCGACTAGCCCAGGAGAACTCATGAAAGAGAAAACGCTTGGCGAAGTCACCGACTTGTAAGTAAATTGCGAGTAGTAAATGCAAGGTAGTAAAGGTTTTTGTATTGATGTGTATCTAAACTTCTCATGACCCTCAGGGTTTATATTTATACCCCAAAATTACAGACTCCAAGTCGATCACGACTCAAACAAACTTGATGTGAAAGAAAGAAACTATTTAACCTAAGACTCTTGACAAACTGGACCATCAGTGGCCCAATTCAGCCCAAAGCTCATGACACCATTGATCAGTCCTCCAGGTTTTATTCTGAAACCTTGAATCCGATTCCGACCCCATCTCGAACCGATTTCAACTCGAATTCCGTCTTCGACTCTGGTTCAATTTTCATTAAATCTCTTCAGGCGTCGGCTATTACATGTGTCAAAAAACGTCATCAACAACATGTTAGTTCTTTAATCGTTTTGTTATTCAATTCACCAAAACCCACTTAAGGGACTAGATGCACTTTCAATCTCCCCCTTTTTGGTGATTGATGACAACCCGATTAAAGCTTACAAAAAGATATATCAATAAAGTTTTTAAATTCTCAGATTTAGAGTGAGCTCCCCCTTAATATGTGCAAAGATCAAAAAGTTTTATGAACTTGGCCTCAAATGCCAATTATTGCACATATATCAAGTAGATCATGGAGCTCCCCCTAAATCTCAGAATCTGTGGGGTGCAACAAGTGTGTGATAACAACCAGAACAAAACCGTGATGCATATGACAGATATTGCACAAAAGCAAAATGAAAGAGAAGTTTGTGATGTTGTCAGGTGATAGGCGGTTTAACTGCCCCAGTGGACCGGTTTAACCGCCCTGTTCTGGCAGAAGCACAAAAAGATAACAATCATCATTTAAGCATGCATCACTCTAACACGAAGTCACTTAATAACATAAATAACTTACACACACAGAGTAGCACACATTACAAGTTCTCAAGCCCACAAATAGAAGTTTTGAATTTATTATAGATCCAAGTGTCAAGACACACTTGAGGCCGGTTTAACCGCCACCATGTGCCAGTTAAACCGCCCTTACCCAGACTAGCTAAGATAAAACTGAGAAACAAGCTTTAATCCATGTTCTTCTCCCCCTTTGTCATCCATCATCAAGAAAGGGCCTGAAGAAGAACTTCTCTGGTCGGATGAGCTCTTCTCTCCATCTCCATCACCACCCATTGAGGGATTCCACCCTTGATCATATCCTTCATTTAACCAATGCAAGGGTGGGTTTAAATATAGAGAACTAGGCATAGTGATTTCAGAAAAGGATGCTGTGACTTTAGTTGAACTTGGAGACATGCCAGTGGGAGGAATTGGGATTAAAGATATCAGCCGATAGACGATGTGCCCATTCCTCACTAACTGAAGATGTGGAGGGAAGAGTGCCTGCAGCTCTGGAATATGAGGCACTAGAGTCACCAAGACCCGTCCCTGGCAATGAACCACCTAGGAAACTGCCATAGCCAAGTCTAGATGCGTACTCTGACTGAGAGTGCGACTGGGGTGCTAGGCCACTGAATGAAGTCATTCCGGCAAATGAAGTCCCGAAACCATGAAAATCTGGCCCATAGGAGTGTGGTGGAACAAATGGGGATGCTGCTGGTGTTGCTCTAGCTGCTGCTTCCCTAGCTGCTGCTGCCAAATGTGCCTGAGCTGCTGCTACCTCCTCTGGAGTAGGAGTGCCCTGGCTAGAGAAGGATCCACCCTCACCGGGATAAAATGTGCCATAAAAGTTTGTACTTTGAAATTCTCTAATCATGTCATTCACTGAAGGTATCTCAGGCTCTTCCACTGTGGGTGTAATGGGTGATCTAGGAGGTTGAAGATTTTGGGTATTGTGTATCAACTTGATGGAATCCCTTGTCTTCTTCTCCTTTATTCTATTTTCTCTTTCAGCCACCATAATGTCTCTCTGGTTCTGACAAATACCACCAAATAAGTTGAACAACTTTCTAAAAGTGGATGAGCGCTTTCTAGGCCTAGAATGAGAGGGTCCTGCCTCATCAGTTCTGGGCCGGTTAAACCGGGGTGGGGACCGGTTAAACCGCCCCCTTCCTGAGGAGCAGCTTGATCTCCAAACAGCTGCTCCTCCCCCTGAATCTCTGTAGCTGGCTCGGTTTCTGCAGGGAAAGGTCCTGGGGATCTTCTAGGTGAGATTAATCTGACCTGTGAGGGTTTGTGTGGCCTCAGGGGTTCATGTCTCCAATCTACCTTTACCCTCCCAATTTATGTGGATTCTTTGATGATGTGCATGATGTAAGGGGCATAACCACAGCTGCTAGATGGATGCTCGGAGATGTACTTGATTTCTTCCCAAATGTAATCTGCAACATTGAAATGTTGAGCACCCGGACGCATATGCCACATCAAGTCCCTCATGTGACGTGTGATATCTGAGGTTTCCACCACGAGGAGAGATAGTGACCCTGAACAATCTGTTCAACACTCTGTAGTATGTGTACAACCCCTCAATGTGTCCAAACTTGGAGGGATTAGTTCCTGATGGATACATGAAGCCCAAGTCCTTGGCTTCCATGTACTCTGGAGTGTGAACAATGTGATGCATGGGATCATTTTCAACCTGAAGATATCCACAAAAGTTAGCAAATGTGAGATAATAATATGATCCCTCAGTCCTCCAAAACATAGCCCTATTTCCATCCTGGTGTCCAAAGTACACCGTGGCATAAAACTGAGCAATGAGCTCTTTATTCCAATTGCACTTGAATCCCACAATGATCTTCACTCCTTGCCTCTCACATGCTTCAATGACTTGATTAAATACAACATGATTGGCTCTAGCCATGTGCTCCCAATCAATCCATTTAGCATCCAATGTGACATCTGGCGTCTTGAGAAGGATGGTGTTGTAAAAGTCCTGATGAAACATGGTATGAAATCTATAATCTATAGAGGTGGCCCTGGTTTCATTATATGGGTTTATCCTCCTATTTTTCTTGGCCAAATCCGCCATCTTGCTAGCACAATAATCCACAGGTTTCATTCTAGCGGGATAGTTAGGAGCCATAGTCCTCAGTGTCACGCTATCACCTCTGGGGGCTCTCTGTCTAGGCTGTGAACTCAAATGATTGCCATTGTGTGCCATTGGGCTTGCTGCCCTCTCCTCACCGTCACCACTGCCCTCACCATCACCATCACTGTCACTCTCCTATGCTACTGCCTTGCCATGAGGATCATTCCTGTAGTCCTCATCCTCCACACTATCATCACTGCCAGACCCATTTTCTTCCTCAGTCTCCTCTTCCTCAACTATCTCATCAATCTGCTGCTCAGCTGCTCTTTTGGCCACCCTTGGCCTTAAGTTTCTACCACCACCAGCCCCCGAACTTGAACCGACTTGAGTATCAACTTTACTCTTCTTTCTCTGCCGTCCAGTTATGTTGCCTCTTTTCCTGAGTCACAGAACATGAAGAAGTATGTATAAGATCTCAGGAACAGAAGATATCGAAGAAATGCATGAGACAGGCAAATTTTTTAGCATTTGGGTCAGTTCTGTTGGGGGCGGTTAAACCGGCCGCAGGGGGCGGTTAAACCGCCTCTGACAGAACTGAGCCAAATACATCAATATTTCCATACTCAAACAAACAAATCTTGGAAGGTAAAGATGTGTTGTGTGTGGATATCTAAGATTCAGAAGGAATATTTGACAGAGTTGAGCCATGACATGTTTCACAGAATATCTTAATTTAAGCCACGAAAACATATGTCATGAATAGCAGAGGATACAAGAGATAAATCCTAGGTGGAAAGATACTTGGATGCATTGCTAAAATTCAACACTTAGGGCTTGACTGCCAGGGGCGGTTAAACCGCCCGTAGGGGCCGGTTAAACCGCCTCTGGCAGTCAAACCCTAGATATTGAATCTGAGCAATGCGACCAAGGGATCATGAACAAGCTCCTAGGAAGTGCTTTTATAGGCTATTTTAGAAGGATTGACCAAAGGAAACTCAAATCTATGGGCTCAAAAAGTAGATCGATGAAGAGCACCATTAGAGTACCTTTGGAGAGGGGAAACCGAGATGAGTCTTCAACAACAGCTTGGGGCTCGGTTAAACCAACCAAGGGCGGTCCAGATCTGCAATGGGATCAAGAAATCCTTGGTGGGATCCTCAAATCGCCATGGGGGGAGAGAGCTCGGGAGAGAGGTGTTTCTGGACGAAGGAGAAGGTGTCGGTGGTGGTCTGGACCGAAGGGGTAAGTTTGGATAAGATTCGGTTACTAGTGTACACGTGGGAGGGTAAAAAGGTAACTGTCCAGACAGACCCGGTTAAACCTCCTGGAGGGGGCGGTTAAACCGCCCTGCACTGGACAGCTAGAACAAGATTAAGATTTTGATAGGAATTTGATCTTCAACCCCTTTGACATGATTGGCATGAGATAAAGAATAGAATAATCCATAGTTGGCTTATTTATCTCAGAAGAAAATGTTTTTCCAAATGCTTTACATATTCCTTGCTTCTTCCAAGAAAAAGTGAATAGGTAGATGTGGATCTTTATGAACTTGAGAGAATATCACTACTAGTGACCAGCCAACAACCAAACGATTTGAACAATGGCCACAGTAGATTAATCTTGGTCAAAGACCAAAAAGCCAAATTTTTATCAAAAACACACTTCCTACCATGCTAGTAGATGATTTTCAAAAATCTATCCTATGTCACGGCAAATATGTGGTAGTCCAAAATAAAGTTCTAGTTGGGATATTTAGTTTGTGACGAACCGGATTTTCATTAAAGAGAATCCGACTCTCTGTACCCTTGTGATAGTCCCTGGATCAGTAGCTATCACGTACAGAACTCATCTCAGCATAATATCATATCCATACAACGAATTTAGATTACATAGAAGAGATTTACATCCATACCAAAGTGGAAATACGAATAAGGTACAAGCCCGTCGGACTGAGCGACAAGCGGAAATCCTGCGTAGCGGTAGCTAGGCTTCAAGTCTTCATCTTCGATCAACACCACAGGCAACTCGAGCGAAGCACACAACCCTTCTTCCACACGTCCAAACCTGCATGCTCACAAACTATCCCCAAGGAATGGGATAGGTTCACGTCACCATCTGTATGCAAGCTTTAAGTGGCCTAACATCTAAAGGTATAAAAGTAATTCAAGGAAAGGCTGGGGTTTCCTATGCGATAGCAGCAATAATAATCAAGGTATCATCTCCACAAACCATCCCAAATCCCACCTCACATCACATCACCTTCTCCACACTCGTCTAAGTCGATGCGAGAGCTCCCTCCCCTCGCACCTCACCAACTACGACCGGATCCTGAAAGGAAAGGGAGCAAGCTTCCCTTCTCCCCGTCCGTAGCTGCGAACCTTAATCACTCTGTCACTGGCTAAAATCAGGGGGAGGTAGAAGATCCCAAAAATGAGAGGTAACAGTGCAATGGGCAATGTCCATACCGAGGACGCGGCTATACGTATAGATTCTAGACTCTGCAGAGCTTGTACAACTGGACCCACTCGGGCTGCGATCGGGAGCAAACCGATCGAGACGCAACCCACAGCGCAGACCCTAACCGCAACGATGCCCGCCTGCCCTTCCTGTCTCGATCCATCGGCTCGCAATCCAATGCTTCAGAAGCTGTGTCGAACTCTCCCTCGTAGGGCCAGACGGGCCATAGTCCTTCGGGGAAACGGTCTCACCCGTTCCCGTACACCATCCACCTGATCTTCTCGCAGTGCAGGCATCGCGCTAGCTAGGAAGGCTGGAACCCGTTCATATGGGTAAGCGGTAAGTACGTGGGGCCCAAAGAGTGGTTACCCTACTCGGTTTCAGACCGGGGTGAGCGTCATCGTCCCAAAGGCGTATCCTCCGAAGAAGAACGCAAGTCGCAGTACCCATCATAGGTACCACCGCCAACTCCTATGCTCCTATCCATCCATGTACCCGCCACAAGTACGATGTGGGACCCCCTCGAGAGCAGGGGCCTCCCGGCACCTCGGTCAAAGACCGAGTTGTTAAAATATGCTCACCCCCGTCAAGTTTTCTCCAAAAACACCTTCTCCTGCCGGTTTTATCCCCACACACGCCAAGAATCCTAATCCACATATATCCCATACACATGCAAGCAGCAGCATAGCAATCATATATATAAGTGTAGTAGGCAATCAAGGAATCAAGATATATAAACAGGCTATGCATGGCTCAATCATCATCATCGTATAATAAGCAAAGCGCTAGCATTTTACTCAGCAATGCCTAATAGGTTAAAGAATCAGGATGGGCGTGAACCTGGAGCATGGTCCTTTGTCTCTTCACTTCAGCGTAGTCGACGTCATCGAAGTAGTCGAAGTAGTCCGGGTCCTCCGGGGATCCTATTATACGGATACATAAATAAATAACGACCACTACTAGCAAATGAACTCCAAATGAGATCCAAAAGAAATCCAAATAGTAGCAAACTCTATTCTATCGTGTTCGTCATGATTTTAGAAAAATACTGAAACTGGTTTCATATTTTTCTGAGCTACGGTTGATTTATTATGATTTTCTGAAGTCTAAATCCATTTTCGGGATTTATAAATCATTTCGGAAAAAGGAATAAAAGTTAGACACAAGTTAGCAGCTCAGAGATGTCAGTCATCGGCTCGGGGTTAAACCGCGAGTCGAGCAGGCAGAGGCAACGGTCTGGGGTTGATGACATCATCACGGGCTCTGGTGATGTCATCGTTGACTTGGTCAAAGTTGACTAAGTCAACGGCCAGGGGGTCACGACCTTGGTCAACGGGTCAAACTAGGGTCAGCGGGGCAAGACTGACGGGTTAAAGGCTATTGGGTCCCACATGTCAACATGCGGGCCCCATCGGTCAGGTGGGTCCGGGCTATTAGCCAGTGGGTCCCACAAGTGGAGCCACTGTCTGACGGGTCACTAACAAGTTGGCCACGTGGCGGTGGCGGGACTAAGTCGCGGGCGCCACTTGGCTAGGTCTGGGAGGACGGGCTCGATATTTGGAACCTAACGCAACTGGTTTCACGTCGATCGGAGCTAGGACGGAAAAGATATGGATTTTCCAAGGTTTAACCCTTTATAGATATTAAGAAAAAGAATTTATTAAAGAATAAACTCTTTCCTTAAAACTACAGGGGGTCCCCTGCAAGATTGCCAAGGTGGAAAGGCTTGGTTGCGAATATGGAAAAGGTTAGGGGCCTAGATGTAAAAGAACCGGAGGTTTAAAAGGTAAAAGGGGTAGCCAGGGACCTTTCTGTAAAAAGACAGAAGTGGAAGGACCTATTTGTAAAAGTCCAGGGACCTGTTTGTAATTTCAGAAAAGTTCAGGGGCCTAACTGCAAAAGTGCAGTGGGGCCGGCCTGTGCTGACGTCATCATGGGCCCGGATGACATCAGCGTTGACCGGTCAATCGTTGACCAGGTCAACGGTCAATCCGTGGGCCCCAGCAGTCAGGCCGAAGGGCCTTTCTGTGATTAAGAGAAAACCCAAGGGTGTATCTGCAAAAGCACAGGGGCTAAAGTGCAAATAATCCCGCCAGGGGTTTTCTCGTAAAAGGACCAAAGGTGGAAGGGCCGATCTGTGATTAAAAGAAAGGACAGGGGGCTTTCTATAAATGTGCAGGGGCTGCTTGAAAAGTGGGATGATGACGTCACGCCTATGTCATCAATCCGCAAAAGATCCCATGCGGCTAAAGGCCGTGTGGTCTCCTGTGTGGTTCCGCTCGGCTCGCGACACGTGGCCCCGCAGGGGTCCGCGGGCGCGTGGACTCGGTCCGCCACAGGCCGTGAGACGGGTTCACAAGAGCCGGGTCTACGGGATCCAATTGTGGCTGACCCAGATCTGATGCGGCTCGGGATGGTGTGGTAGGCCGCGCGTCTTCCCCCTCCGCTCCGCCGCGGCAACAGAGGAGGCTCGCCGGAATCACGGTTGCCGGCGGCGATGGGGTTCGGCTGGGGCTCTAGCTCGCCGCCTGTGCCTATCCTGGCATGGCGGAGGCGTCCGTCTTCTTCAAGTCCGGCGAAGCTCCTTGGGACGGCGAGACGGGGCGACGGCTACGGGCGGCGCTCCGGCGAGGTCGCGGGAAAGGCTCGGGGCTCGGTCTTCACAGCTTGCTCTCCCAAGCGAAGCTTGCGCGAGAGGTTGGGCGGATGCTCTGGCGGTCGAGGATGGAGGTTTCGGGCCCCGACGCGATAGGGAGCGTCACGACGGCGGCGGCGGCGCCTGGTAGCCGGCGGCGGTCACTCACCCCAAGGAAAAAGGCCTGGTCTCGGCGTGGTTGCGCTTGGGGGGGTGGTCTACAGAGGGGCACCGGCCTGGCCTTTGGTTCTTTTCCCTGGGGCTAGCATGCACGGCTGTGTGGTCAGCCACGACAGCGGCAGTGCGAGCATGAGTAGAGCGCGTGGCGGCGGCGAAAGCTCGCTCACGCACGGCTCGGTGGCGGCGAAGGCACGCCCTTTTTCCTCACCAGGGCAACCAAGGCTACGCGTTCCGGGGCTTAAAGGCTTGGCCTTTGGCCTAAGCGCGAAGTACGGTGGGTCGGCGGCGCTCGTGGCCATGGCGCAAAGCGCCAGAGCGCGCACGCGCATGCGAGGAGCGGTGGCGCGCTGCGGCTGAAGGCTCCTGCAGAAGAACGAGCACGGCGCGAAGGCCGGCTCCAGAAAGGAACAAGGCGGCCCTGCTCTACGGAGGTTTCATCGGCGAGAACGCCGGACAGCAAGGGAGCACGGGAAAGAGGAAGGCTAGGCGGCGCTCACCGCGGGGCGACGGTGAAGGCGTGGCCGGCTCGATGGAGAGGCGGCGGCGCGTCTCGGCTCGGTGGCGTCGTGCAGCTCCGGCTTGTTGGCGACGGCGTCGTCTTCTCCCCTTCTTCTTGGCGAGGGCGCAGACAGGGGGCAAGGGGAGGATTTCCCCTTGGCGGCGGCGCGGATTGGGAGAGGGGAGAAAGGGGTGCGGCGCCTGGGTTTTTAATGGAGCGGCAGCTAGGGTTCGACGCGATGGACGGCCAGGGCTTCTTGGCGTCCGGGCCGGGACACGCGGACGGCAATGGCGGGGTCACGCGGTGGCGTGCGACCGACGCGCGCGTGCAGGGCACAGTTGGCGGCCGCGCTGGAAAGGAGGGTGCTGGTGACGTGAAGGAGGCCGAGGTGGCGGCGCGCGGTTGGAGGAGCGCGGCCGGTCGGCCGAGGTGGCGTGCGGCGCTGGAAAGCAGAGGAGCGGCGGCGTCGAGCTGGAAAGCGAGGGGAAGGAGAAAGAGGAACAGGGGCGCGACGCTGACGAGTGGGTCCCGCGCGGCGGTGAAAGGAAGAGAGAGGGCGCGGTTGGTGGAGATGGGCCAGGAGGAGCTGGGCCGAGGGAGTTGGGTTAGACTGCGGGTGAAGTCGAGGGTGGAAGGTTGGACTTGGGTCCGGGCTGGTGGCTTCGCGGGCCGCGCTGGGCTAAAGAGGAGAAGAGGGGTTTAGGGTAGATCGCAAGGACAGTCCAGGGGCCTGGTTTGGACTTAGGTCGAGCTGGGCCAGGCTTAGTTAGAGTTAGGGAAAAGTCAGCTTTTAGTTTATATTTGAAATAGAATTTCAAATATATACTACACCCAATAAATTCAAACAAATCCAAGTGGAATTCAACAATTCCGGATAAAATCCAAATCATGCATGCATGATCATGAAAAATATTTTATGCACAATTTAATTACTAGGAATTTTAGAGAGAGCATTTAACTTAAGTTGTGAATTAATTCATGGCTCACAACCATTCACACAAAAATTTTTGAAATCCGGATTTTTCATACAAGTAACAGACTGCTAATTTGCGGGATGTTACAGTCTTCCCCCCTCACAAGAATCTCGTCCTCGAGATTAAAGCTGCACCGGGTGTGGTGAGGGTCTTTCTCCTTGTCTTGACGTCGGTACATCGTTGACATCTTCGGCTTCGCTGTAGTTTGCTCTTCCAAAGGTCATGGATGATTATTCGAGGGTCTCTCAATCCATGTGCTTGATCACTTAGCTGGTATTATTCTTAAGTGGTACTCCTCACAATGTTCAAATCCGTCGATCCAAAGGTGACTCTTGAATTCTCTTCCAACTTAATTCCTCATCCAAAGGTGGTAGCCTGTTCCGGGTAGAGGCTGGTTCCAAAGGTCATTTATTAGGTATCTTAATCTGCTCGAAGTCTAGCTTTACCTCCTGGGTGTCTTTCATCATAGGTACGATGTGGGCTCCCCAACGTTTCCCAGTAATCTCCAAAACTTTTTCCTCTTATTCCAAATCCTCCCGGTGATACCTGGGTGAATGTTTAGACCTTCTTCCGGATTATACCTTTATTCTAGTTTGGTCGGCATATCTATGCAACCTATGTTCCATGTAGTGTCTGAATCTTGAATCTTGGGCTTCGTGGGTTGTCATTGACTCCATATTCCTTTGATATTTCCATTTTAAGGTTCCTTGATCCAAAATAATCTTCTTGATCCCATGTCCGTCTTGGACATGTTGAAGATGAATATTATTCTCATAATCCATACATATTCCTTAGGGATTTCCAACGGGGTAGCTTTTGCCACATCTTCATGGCAAACATTTCAGATGCTTAGCTTCATTTCAATGGTTAGGTGGCTTCTCTTATACTATCTAGACCATCTTAAGGTAGGGAATACATGTTCACGTCTTGGTCTGGTACTTCGGGTATTCATTATCTTCGTCTTGTAGGGTCTTCAAAGCTCCATTAAGGTTATAAAAGTCCTATGGTTATCTTCCTTGCATAGAATCTTGTTCGCGAGTCCATAATTCCATACCAACTTCATGCTTTCTTAAATAGTCCATTTGTTGGTTTAGCACACTAGGGAAGGTCTATCTTCACTGTGCTTGTATTATCCAACATACTCATTTCGCTTATGATTCCAAATGCACTACATGGTTCCTTCCAACTCATGGTGATCCAGTCTGTAGAGGGGTTACTTTTATCTTGTTCATACTCTTAAGCAGACTCAGGATAGGTGGTGCTTTCACTTGTGATTACCATCATATCTTAACCAACTCCCGTAGAGTGTTAATCTCACTTGTTTGGGGATAAACGGGTATTTGCTGGTCCTTGAGATTGATCACAATCCTTGACAAACACCACTTTCTTGTTCCTATTGATGGCATTCTAGTCTTGTAGCTATCCCGGAAAGGTGGCTTCTTCTGTAGTCCATTCAACTCTTCGATAGGTAGCGATGCTTGATCTTGGTCAACTCTTATCTAAGTGAGCGGTAATCCTTGGTAGTGCTCGTGGGAGGTTACATTGACTAGGTCTAATATCTTTTGTCCAGTAGTTCTTGAGTTTCCACTAACCTCTATCCAATAGAAAATGTCTTGTAGAAATTGTCTTTACTATTGGATTTATGTCAGTCTTGTGTCGCTAGGGAACTTCATGTCTTAACTCCATTATGGACCTAGTAATTCCTAAAATATTCCTCTGGATGATCTCTTACAGTAGGTCTTGCTTATGTTGCTTATAGTTCCAACAAATCATGCTTGGGTGTGGAAGATACCCCTTCTCTTGGATGACGACTCATGTGACTCAGTTCGTATCCATCAAGTCTAGACATCCAATCCATATCCAAAGATTATGATAATACCTATAGGTATTGTTGACTCTAAGGTATAGTCCTTCACATTTTACGAGGTAATTCTTTAGTGCCATGATCTTGAAGTCCTTGAAGCATCTGCAACTCTGTTCCATGTTCCAATGGATGAGGTGTAGTTCTTGTATCACTTCTGGAGTCAATTCATGGTATACTTGTCGGAGACTCTTAGTCCATATCTTCATCTTGAATCTGGTGGCTCTATGGTCATTCATTGCTACGGTGTAGTGTGGAAGCAGTAGTACGCAGTTGAAATCTTAAGGGATTAGCGATCCAATATGAGTACTTTTTCTTCGTCCATAAGGGTGAGTATTGACTTCCAAATTACTCTGATCTTCTTTCTATGGAATGATCTAGAGTACTCAACTGTTCTTAACCAATTCTATGCTTCCAACACAGGGCACTTGCAACTGAGGTCATGGAAGAGTTCAACATCTTGGCACTCGACTCCGTGCTAGGTAACTTATTCCAATACTCACGTGATAACCTTGTTCCAAAAATCTTGATCTTCAGTGCCCACTGTACATGAAGTACCTCTCTTTGTTGATCACTTGAGTTGAGGATGGTTGGCTGGCTTGAGCACTCATATCTGCTATGTAAGGCATAGTGGAGGTCTCATCTAAGTGGGATGGCACACAATCTAAAGGTGGAGACTAAGCAAGCATGAAAACAATTACTAAATCAAATCTTACACTCATGATGAAAAACCATAACAACCAAAAAGTTCCGATAAGAACCATGCACTCAAGCAATGAGAAGACTAAATGATAAAACTACTTCGTGGCTCAACCAAATAGGGTGGACTCTACTTTCAAGGGTTATGATCTTCTCGTCCACATCATTGGCAACTTTTGTCTCATCTTGATTGGTTCACGAGAGGAATTTGCTTCAGCGTAGGTAAGATAGAAGATTTTCAAAGAAAGAGAGGTAGTTTCAACATAGATCAAGGGGTATATATAAAATAGAGCGTTTAGAATGTTCTAAAGCTAACGACCAGTCTAGGGTAGCGTGCTACGGTCAAGTATGGCTCTGATACCAACTGTGACAAACCGGATTTTCATTAAAGAGAATCTGACTCTCTGTACCCTTGTGATAGTCCCTGCATCAGTAGCTATCACGTACAGAACTCATCTCAGCATAATATCATATCCATACAACGAATTTAGATTACATAGAAGAGATTTACATCCATACCAAAGTGGAAATACGAATAAGGGACAAGCCCGTCGGGCTGAGCGACAAGCGGAAATCCTGCGTAGCGGTAGCTAGGCTTCAAGTCTTCATCTTCGATCAACACCACAGGCAACTCGAGCGAAGCACACAACCCTTCTTCCACACGTCCAAACCTGCATGCTCACAAACTATCCCCAAGGAATGGGATAGGTTCACGTCACCATCTGTATGCAAGCTTTAAGTGGCCTAACATCTAAAGGTATAAAAGTAATTCAAGGAAAGGCTGGGGTTTCCTATGCGATAGCAGCAATAATAATCAAGGTATCATCTCCACAAACCATCCCAAATCCCACCTCACATCACATCACCTTCTCCACACTCGTCTAAGTCGATGCGAGAGCTCCCTCCCCTCGCACCTCACCAACTACGACCGGATCCTGAAAGGAAAGGGAGCAAGCTTCCCTTCTCCCCGTCCGTAGCTGCGAACCTTAATCACTCTGTCACTGGCTAAAATCAGGGGGAGGTAGAAGATCCCAAAAATGAGAGGTAACAGTGCAATGGGCAATGTCCATACCGAGGACGCGACTATACGTATAGATTCTAGACTCTGCAGAGCTTGTACAACTGGACCCACTCGGGCTGCGATCGGGAGCAAACCGATCGAGACGCAACCCACAGCGCAGACCCTAACCGCAACGATGCCCGCCTGCCCTTCCTGTCTCGATCCATCGGCTCGCAATCCAATGCTTCGGAAGCTGTGTCAAACTCTCCCTCGTAGGGCCAGACGGGGCCATAGTCCTTCGGGGAAACGGTCTCTCCCGTTCCCGTACACCATCCACCTGATCTTCTCGCAGTGCAGGCATCGCGGTAGCAAGGAAGGCTGGAACCCGTTCATATGGGTAAGCGGTAAGTACGTGGGGCCCAAAGAGTGGTTACCCCACTTGGTTTCAGACCGGGGTGAGCGTCATCGTCCCAAAGGCGTATCCTCCGAAGAAGAACGCAAGTCGCAGTACCCATCATAGGTACCACCGCCAACTCCTATGCTCCTATCCATCCATGTACCCACCACAAGTACGGTGTGGGACCCCCTCGAGAGCAGGGGCCTCCCGGCACCTCGGTCAAAGACCGAGTTGTTAAAATATGCTCACCCCCGTCAAGTTTTCCCAAAAACACCTTCTCCTGCCGGTTTTATCCCCACACACGCCAAGAATCCTAATCCACATATATCCCATACACATGCAAGCAGCAGCATAGCAATCATATATATAAGTGTAGTAGGCAATCAAGGAATCAAGATATATAAACAGGCTATGCATGGCTCAATCATCATCATCATATAATAAGCAAAGCGCTAGCATTCTACTCAGCAATGCCTAATAGGTTAAAGAATCAGGATGGGCGTGAACCTGGAGCATGGTCCTTTGTCTCTTCACTTCAGCGTAGTCGACGTCGTCGAAGTAGTCGAAGTAGTCCGGGTCCTCCGGGGATCCTATTATACGGATACATAAATAAATAACGACCACTACTAGCAAATGAACTCCAAATGAGATCCAAAAGAAATCCAAATAGTAGCAAACTCTATTCTATCGTGTTCGTCATGATTTTAGAAAAATACTGAAACTGGTTTCATATTTTTCTGAGCTACGGTTAATTTATTATGATTTTCTGAAGTCTAAATCCATTTTCGGGATTTATAAATCATTTCGGAAAAAGGAATAAAAGTTAGACACAAGTTAGCAGCTCGGAGGTGTCAGTCATCGGCTCGGGGTTAAACCGCGAGTCGAGCAGGCAGAGGCAACGGTCTGGGGTTGATGACATCATCACGGGCTCTAGTGATGTCATCGTTGACTTGGTCAAAGTTGACTAAGTCAACGGCCAGGGGGTCACGACCTTGGTCAACGGGTCAAACTAGGGTCAGCGGGGCAAGACTGACGGGTTAAAGGCTATTGGGTCCCACATGTCAACATGCGGGCCCCATCGGTCAGGTGGGTCCGGGCTATCAGCCAGTGGGTCCCACAAGTGGAGCCACTGTCTACGGGTCACTAACAAGTTGGCCACGTGGCGGTGGCAGGACTAAGTCGCGGGCGCCACTTGGCTAGGTCTGGGAGGACGGGCTCGATTTTTGGAACCTAACGCAACTGGTTTCACGTCGATCGGAGCTAGGACGGAAAAGATATGGATTTTCCAAGGTTTAACCCTTTATAGATATTAAGAAAAAGAATTTATTAAAGAATAAACTCTTTCCTTAAAACTACAGGGGGTCCCCTGCAAGATTGCCAAGGTGGAAAGGCTTGGTTGCGAATATGGAAAAGGTTAGGGGCCTAGATGTAAAAGAACCGGAGGTTTAAAAGGTAAAAGGGGCACCCAGGGACCTTTCTGTAAAAAGACAGAAGTGGAAGGACCTATTTGTAAAAGTCTAGGGACCTGTTTGTAATTTCAGAAAAGTTCAGGGGCCTAACTGCAAAAGTGCAGTGGGGCCGGCCTGTGCTGACGTCATCATGGGCCCGGATGACGTCAGCGTTGACCGGTGAATCGTTGACCAGGTCAACGGTCAATCCGTGGGCCCCAGCAGTCAGGCCGAAGGGCCTTTCTGTGATTAAGAGAAAACCCAAGGGTGTATCTGCAAAAGCACAGGGGCTAAAGTGCAAATAATCCCGCCAGGGGTTTTCTCGTAAAAGGACCAAAGGTGGAAGGGCCGATCTGTGATTAAAAGAAAGGACAGGGGGCTTTCTATAAATGTGCAGGGGCTGCTTGAAAAGTGGGATGATGACGTCACGCCTATGTCATCAATCCGCAAAAGATCCCATGCGGCTAAAGGCCGTGTGGTCTCCTGTGTGGTTCCGCTCGGCTCGCGACACGTGGCCCCGCAGGGGTCCGCGGGCGCGTGGACTCGGTCCGCCACAGGCCGTGAGACGGGTTCACAAGAGCCGGGTCTACGGGATCCAATTGTGGCTGACCCAGATCTGATGCGGCTCGGGATGGTGTGGTAGGCCGCGCGTCTTCCCCCTCCGCTCCGCCGCGGCAACAGAGGAGGCTCGTCGGAATCACGGTTGCCGGCGGCGATGGGGTTCGGCTGGGGCTCTAGCTCGCCGCCTGTGCCTATCCTGGCATGGCGGAGGCGTCCGTCTTCTTCAAGTCCGGCGAAGCTCCTTGGGGCGGCGAGACGGGGCGACGGCTACGGGCGGCGCTCCGGCGAGGTCGCGGGAAAGGCTCGGGGCTCGGTCTTCACAGCTTGCTCTCCCAAGCGAAGCTTGCGCGAGAGGTTGGGCGGATGCTCTGGCGGTCGAGGATGGAGGTTTCGGGCCCCAACGCGATAGGGAGCGTCACGATGGCGGCAGGCGGCGCCTGGTAGCCGGCGGCGGTCACTCACCCCAAGGAAAAAGGCCCGGTCTCGGCGTGGTTGCGCTTGGGGGGGGTGGTCTACAGAGGGGCACCGGCCTGGCCTTTGGTTCTTTTCCCTGGGGCTAGCATGCACGGCTGTGTGGTCAGCCACGACAGCGACAGTGCGAGCATGAGTAGAGCGCGTGGCGGCGGCGAAAGCTCGCTCACGCACGGCTCGGTGGCGGCGAAGGCACGCCCTTTTTCCTCACCAGGGCAACCAAGGCTACGTGTTCCGGGGCTTAAAGGCTAGGCCTTTGGCCTAAGCGCGAAGTACGGTGGGTCGGCGGCGCTCGTGGCCATGGCGCAAAGCGCCAGAGCGCGCACGCGCATGCGAGGAGCGGTGGCGCTCTGCGGCTGAAGGCTCCTGCAGAAGAACGAGCACGGCGCGAAGGCCGGCTCCAGAAAGGAACAAGGCGGCCCTACTCTACGGAGGTTTCATCGGCGAGAACGCCGGACAGCAAGGGAGCACGGGAAAGAGGAAGGCTAGGCGGCGCTCACCGCGGGGCGACGGTGAAGGCGTGGCCGGCTCGATGGACAGGCGGCGGCGCGTCTCGGCTCGGTGGCGTCGTGCAGCTCCGGCTTGTTGGCGACGGCGTCGTCTTCTCCCCTTCTTCTTGGCGAGGGCGCAGACAGGGGGCAAGGGGAGGATTTCCCCTTGGCGGCGGCGCGGATTGGGAGAGGGGAGAAAGGGGTGCGGCGCCTGGGTTTTTAAGGGAGCGGCAGCTAGGGTTCGTCGCGATGGACGGCCAGGGCTTCTTGGCGTCCGGGCCGGGACACGCGGACGGCAATGGCGGGGTCACGCGGTGGCGTGCGACCGACGCGCGCGTGCAGGGCACAGTTGGCGGCCGCGCCGGAAAGGAGGGTGCTGGTGACGCGAAGGAGGCCGAGGTGGCGGCGCGCGGTTGGAGGAGCGCGGCCGGTCGGCCGAGGTGGCGTGCGGCGCTGGAAAGCAGAGGAGCGGCGGCGTCGAGCTGGAAAGCGAGGGGAAGGAGAAAGAGGAACAGGGGTGCGACACTGACGAGTGGGTCCCGCGCGGCGGTGAAAGGAAGAGAGAGGGCGCGGTTGGTGGAGATGGGCCAGGAGGAGCTGGGCCGAGGGAGTTGGGTTAGACTGCGGGTGAAGTCGAGGGTGGAAGGTTGGACTTGGGTCCGGGCTGGTGGCTTCGCGGGCCGCGCTGGGCTAAAGAGGAGAAGAGGGGTTTAGGGTAGATCGCAAGGACAGTCCAGGGGCCTGGTTTGGACTTAGGTCGAGCTGGGCCAGGCTTAGTTAGAGTTAGGGAAAAGTCAGCTTTTAGTTTATATTTGAAATAGAATTTCAAATATAGACTACACCCAATAAATTCAAACAAATCCAAGTGGAATTCAACAATTCCGGATAAAATCCAAATCACGCATGCATGATCATGAAAAATATTTTATGCACAATTTAATTACTAGGAATTTTAGAGAGAGCATTTAACTTAAGTTGTGAATTAATTCATGGCTCACAACCATTCACACAAAAATTTTTGAAATCCGGATTTTTCATACAAGTAACAGACTGCTAATTTGCGGGATATTACATAGTTCATATCTAACATGAAGGCAATTAATTGACAACAGTCAATCATTAGTAGAAAGATATCAACTAAATATTCAAGAGTCACAAAGTGAGATTTAGATTGGACTAACCACATGCAACAACACACTAGCATGTATGATGGACTTAAATGATTTAAAACTGAATGGGGTCATGGATACATACCTTGGCCATTTAAGTCATTTATCTTGTGCAATTTATAAATTTATAGCTCAAGGCTTCCTCTCATATAACTTTTGAGAATCCATACATTAAGAGAGAAAGCATTAAATAGCACAAGCACCAGCTTCACTTTTAGCAACTCTTTGAGTGTGAAGGCATATAGGTTACTAGAAGTGAAACCTCATAACATAGGCTAAATTCCCTTTCCTAGCATACATGTGAAGGATGTGAAGCATGTACCTCACATGTACAAGGTTGATCACAAGAGATCATGCAAAGGAATTTAGACTATGTTATGGAGAGTAGCCATGCGAAAGAGAGCATCATAATCCAAAAAAATAAGAATTTTGCAATTTTACCGCTTGGATCAACAAGAGATGGCATACTCCAATGAGAAACACATTCTCACTAATGAGACTACAAATTCACTAAAAGAAAAAGTTAGTCCCACAAGTACACAAGTTTTAGGATGAGCCCCCCCTCAATTTGTGCATAAGAGGTTTGAATTTTCTTATTGATGAACTTTCAATTCTATTAGGAACTTGGAGGAGACTCATTCTATCATTTGGTCAAGACACAAATATTTGCTTAATGGAACATGTGTCACATGTACTTACTGTCATATAAGCAAGAGATTATGCTCTAGGCAAGTTTTGGATCAGATCTTCTGGATCAGGACCGGATCATCCGAGATTACTTAGAGACTACCCAAGTGTGTGACCAAATCATCCGACATAGGAGCGGAAGATCTGGTTTCTGCCAGAGAGTTTTTGAACTTTTCTGAGGTAGGCCGGTTAAACCGCCTGGGAGACCCGGTTTAACCGCCCGGTTCATTTAGGCTGAAACTTCCTGTCTTCTTGCATCCATTCAACTCGACACTTCTCTTGATTCTTTTGTGCCTTGATTCCTGTCATATATTTTAAAGAATGCTCTACCAGGAAGTTGTTAGTAGCAACATGTGGGATAAAGAGCATTTAAGTGTAGAGAGCACTAGGTCATCACTTAAGTTTATCATAATTACTAAACTTGTGAAAGGTAAGAGATTGATTGTAAAAGATGACGACCAAAGTGACAGTAAGTTAATAATACCGAGATGTCATTGAAAAGAGATATGGATCTTTATTATTCCCATTTGGCCGCCTTTATAATTTTATTGCATACATTCTTGATGAGCCAAATGTTCAATGCATCTCTATGATCCTGCAAGCTTAGCAAACTATTTTTGGTACCCAAATCTTGTTGGGTCTATTGATGTTAGTCACAAGGTGCTTAGGGACCCAAATTGCTCTTACACTTGTTTGAGGTGAGTGAATCACCTTGACAGTGCAAGTACCAACTTTGTGATCCCCCAGCTCAGTAAAATCATAATGAGCAAGGTTTGATTTAGGGAGCTCACCATTTGGGCAATCCTTACTCATATGCCCTTTTTGCCGACACACGTTGCATCGGTTATTGTTCTTGCTTGGTGGCTCATTTCCTTTGTCACCTTGTTTCTGATCTAACTTCAGCTTGCTAGTTGTTGATGTGCCTTGTTTACTTCTGTTCTGAGAAACTTGAGCACTCTGGCGCAGGGGCGTTTTAACCGCCATTGCTACCCGGTTTAACCGGGTGTCCCCAGACTTTTCCTCACTTGATAAGATCTTGCATTCATTGATCAAGTGACCTTTTTTCTTTGCACCTGTAGCAGACTCTATGAGTTTCTTTGTACCTTTGTCTGCTATTGAGCCTTGCTTGACTCTTTTGCTTGCGGGAACCATTTGATGAAAGATCTTCCATGGTTGAATCTTCCATCTTTTCTTGAATCTTGCAATTTTTGGCTTGATCATGCTTAGAATCTGAGCTAGTGACATTTGAACCCTTCTCAAGCTTCTTCGTCATGTTTTCACGGTTATCTTGAGAAGGTTGCACTTGACTCTTGATTCTCAAATTGATCAAGTCACTTTTCAACCTTTTGACCTCTTGCTTGAGTTGATCATTTTCTTTGGCAATAAGGTCATCACAAGATTCTACAAGTACGTGCTCAATGCTAGATTGGCTTGTTTGACAACAACAAGGATTAGCACAAGATAAATCATTATTGACAAGTGAGCATGTGCATGTGGGTGTGAGAGGTTGATAAAGTTTTACGGAATTGATTATAACCTCATGAGCTATTTCTAGTGAGACATGTGAATCTACAAGTATCTCATGAGAATACTCAAGTTCTTTATGAGTTTCTTGCAACTTCATATGCTCACTAGTGATCTTGTCAAGTTGAGCTTTGAGCATCTCATTGGCTTTTTCTAACTTTGCTATGCAAGGTAAAGCATTAGTAGCAAAAACATAGTCATTGGCCAACAAGTCGTACTTACAAACCAATGAGTTATAGGATGATTTGAGAGCCTCTAATTCCTCTGTCAAGGAGTTAAATCTCTCATTAGGTTGAGCCTTGACCTTCTTGGCTTTCTTCATCTTCTTCTTCTTTTCTTTCTTGGCCATCAAGCATACAATGTACTCATCACTGCAAGATGAAATTTTCATAGTGGAAGCTTTGCATGGGTCCATGCTTGTGTCTTGAGCATGATGCAATGTGATATCTCTGTCAGGGGCGGTTAAACCGGGGTCACAGGCTGGTTTAACTGCTGCCTGCACAGTGAGCACATCCTGCTTGTTTTGCTCATCTTGCTGCGTGGTTGACTTCATTAGAGGTTCAGCTTGAATTTCTGAAGGTGATGAGCACACTTCTGAAGAGTTCAACTCTTCTTGCTCCTCCTCATCATCACTCTCAATATCTTCAAAGACATCCTTGATGATGGACCAAATAAGATAGGCATCTCCTCGGATTTCTTTCTTTCTAGAGATGCTATCCCAAATATCTTCACAAACAGCACTTCGCAAGAAATTAGTAACACAAGCATTGAGTTGCGAACATGCTAACTCCTTTTGAGTGATCTTTGAATGATCAATGTTATCAATATCAAACATAGGAGATAGGATGCTAGCAACTAAGATATGTTCAACCAGAGGATCTATATTTCTAAGAGTAGAATGAACATTTGCTGACCAAGAAGTATAGTTTGAGCCATCAAGCTCGAGTGGCTCAAAATGTACCTCAATCAACATCTTTTCTTCACGGCGGTTAAGCTTTGATGTGAAGCCTGTGCTCTGATACCACTTGTAAGGATCTAGATGTCGCTTAGAGGGGGATGAATAGGCGAGACAACCAATTTAAACTTCTAATCCAATTCTCAACCTGCTGTCAGCACCAGGCGGTTAAACCGCCCCAAGGCAGTGAACTTCCCAATAAGTTGCTCGATCCCCTTTTTGTTCTTCTAGCACCAAATACTTTTGTGGCACTTCTTGTGCAGGTGTATCTAAGGAATATCTTCAAGCTCCTACACACAAATAGAGTATACCCAAGTGGATCGAAGCGGAAGCAAATATAAAGCTAGAGATGAACAAGTAAAGTGAAGTGAAGACACAAGGATTTGTTTCCCGAAGTTCGGACCCGCTGCAAGCACAAAGCAAGTTCAGCGGTTCCTAGTCTCCGTTTGAGGAACCCCGCAAGGTTACCTCGCCAAGGTGTATGCACGCCACACCCTAGCCCTTCACTCAAATGGTCCTTTTCCACGAAGGAGGCAAAACCGGCCCTTACAAACTTCCGGCCGCTCACCACACAAATGGGAGCTCACCGGCGACGCCTAGCCGTCTAGGAGCAAAGCTCCAAGAGTAACAAATGCACAATGAATCTTTGACTCCAACCACAAATGCTCAAGCTATGGATTTGCTCTCTAATGCTCTCACAAGATCTCTGAGCTCACAAAGCTCTCAAGCTCACACCCAATTGCTTCACTCAACCCCAACTCAAGAATTTCAACCAAATCAAGGAAACTCACAAAAAGTGGTTGGGGGAAGCTTCTCTGCTGTTAGAATGTATCAAGAACGCTTAGGAATCACACAGAACCAGCAGCCCCCAAAGAAGAGGGCTGAGGGGTATAAATACCCCATCCAACATAAACTAGCCGTTGGAGATCTTGCCATGGCCGGTTAAACTGCCCCCTAAGGCCGGTTAAACTGCCATTTCAAAGTATACTAGCCGTTGGAGCTGTCAAAAGTTAGGGGCGGTTAAACCGGCCCCTGGGGGCGGTTAAACCGCCCTGGGTCAGTGAGCACCTACTTGCTCAATTTTCTTCTCAACTCTCAAGGCTATCTCACTTAGGTTAACTATTGAGCACTATTGTGGTGTTAAGTCAATTATTCAATGTGACATCCCTCTTGATAGTACGGCAGACCTATACTCAAGAATAAATATAGAACCCAATCATTTGCTTGAGCTTGAATGTCTTCAATTGTGCCGCACATAATTAATTCTTCTTTTGCAGACTGTCCACATTGCTTAGGCTTGAGCAAAAACCAACTTGAGCTAGTGACTTGAACCTTTGACATAGAATGAAATCCACTTCTAGTTTAAGTCACCTTTCTTCTATAAATATTGACACTTGCTTATATGAAGTCCACATGTGATCATGATTCATCAAGTTGATCCGTAGAAAGTTTCGTCACCCTTAGCAAAGAGTCCATGAATCAAGCCGCAACTTGATCACAAAATGCTTGGTCCTTAGAATCACTATCCCGAAATCCAACCTTTCTTCCATGCTTCACACACAGCTACACATAGGCTTGTATCATCCATGAAATCCATTCAATGCTTTGACCATAGAATATTATCCAATAAATCCATGTCTTATAATGCAAGTCATGCATCGAGTATATAGAGCCATGATGTCCCATATCACCATTTCTCTAGCATATATTCCTTAGCTTGCATTTCTCAATTTTATCGAACTATGATCATGATGTCCCATTTGGATCTCAACAAGTCTTCACAAAGTTAGAGACCAAGTCTCTTTCCATATTTCACACTCACTTGTTGTACATCACATTGCATTCCTATGAGAGCCATCACTTCTTGTTTATGAGCTAAACATTGATGCATTCAACCGAAGAACACACAAGTATATCATGATTATTCAAATTAAATCCTGCTCATAAACCTTACAAGACATGTTAGTTCTTTAATCGTTTTGTTATTCAATTCACCAAAACCCACTTAAGGGACTAGATGCACTTTCATGTTGGACTTTTCATAAATTCAGATGATGAACCGTATGATGTGCTGGACAGTTTCATAGCTCAGCTGAATTTGCCATTTGCCATGGAAATCATCATCCTCAAGTCTTGGAGCATCTGGGTGACTCGAAACAACCTGATTTTTGAAGGGATTGCACACTCGGTGCAGAATTGCTTGGAGACTTTTCGCAAGACCTTTACACTGGTTATCCAGGGAGTAAGGGAAGACTGGCAGCAACAAATGTTGGAATGGCTCGAGCAACTATTGTAATCTTCTTGATTTTTTTTCTCTTTTTTTGTTTCTTGATGTTTTCTGTAATCCGAGGACTGTTCGTCTAAATTATTTATATATATTGCAGTAGGGGCCTACCCCTCCCGTTTTCATCAAAAATAATATCACTTGGAGAGTTTTGAGTGTAGAATCAAATTCTTTTAGGTCGTATACTGACATTGAAACAAAGGCATTTTCTGTCTGTGTGGTCAGTTATTGTTAAGCAATTTTTACTAGCTCAAATTGTTTTAGTCCATATAATGATATTGAAACAAAGGCACGGTTCTTGGATTCATCTGGCTCACAAATGTGACATGGTTTCAGAGGGTGTTCTAAGCTATTTTCATTGCTTCACAAACATAGTTGATAGAAATTTTGGGCACTGGCTTTTACTTTTGTTGGCATGCATATATGGTATGTGCTATTTAATCTGTGCATAGCACGATCAGGTTAGTACCACTAGATATCTATGCGGCTATGCCAGACTGCAAGAGAGGATTGTGTTGTTTCAAAAATAATAAGTTAATTCTCTGTTCGCATACTGCATCTTTTAGATGCCATCTTCTAACAAGATTGCTTTTGGCATGTAATAAATTGATTGGCAATTATTTGTCATGCAATGGTCATCCATGACGAGAATGTAAGTCTAACTCTGATTCAAAATCAATGTTAGGCAGGGCCATTAGAGCAGCATGTTTAAATCGAAATAAATGAATCGATAAATTTGCAAAATAAAACTTAGTAGTACTTGCTAAGCATGGAGGCAGGTCACTGTGTGTACATGAGGGAGAGGGAGAGCAGTGGCAGCGTGGAGAGCAGGGAGCATGAGATGAAGTTGGACCTCTTTTCTGCTTCATCCAATATATTAGTTTGAGTTTGTTCATCTGTAGGATTTTCTTGCTTCATCTAATACTACCTCTGTTCCAAATTATAGGTTGTTTTGGCTTTTTTAGATTCATCATCTTTGTTATGCATCTAGATAAACGCTATGTCTAGATTCATAGCAAAATCTATGAACCTAGAAAAGTCAAAACGACCTATAATTTGGAACGGAGGTAGTATATTACAATGAAAGCTAGGGGTCAGCTACTGATTGATAATTTATGCTTGCAAAATTGTAGTGTTAGTAATTGGAGATAGCGGGATCAGTATATGGACAGACATTTTTTGTCATATAAATCAGCATGGAACTTGTTGCTTTTCTTGGCTGTAAAGTTTTGGCACCAGCATTTTTTTCTCTCTATTACTGTGGCTGATCTGGTACAAAATTTATCAGTGGCATATATATCAGAAGGGTCCGGCATGACTTGTGTTGCCTGATAGGTCTATAATGCCTACAAGTATCGTGAACATTTATGTTTCTTAACTACGGGAGGATGAAGCATGTCAGTGTTTTATGTTATTGGAATTACAATAATGTATTTTTGCTACTATATATAGGGATCATATTGAGCTCTATATATGGTTTCATGATAAAACGATATTCTATGTTCCTACACATTTTGTTCCAGACATGAGTTTTAAGATTTAGGATTAGCTCTCCAATTGGTATCGACACCTTTGTAATTCTAAGCAGGCTAATATAAAAAGTTAGCCTTAAATTGCTAGAGGATAAGCCAATGCGCAGCATGAACCTATAGAATAGTTGTCTAGAACTAAGTTTAGATGAATTTGCTCAAAAATAATATGTACTCTCCGTGACTGTGTTAATTTTATAAACTTTATTTTTTAATTAAATGTTATTTTAACATCGGTATTTAATGTAATAATAATACTATCTTACTGTGCAACTCGTGTGTTTTTAGTACAAAAATTTTATCATCCATAGCAACGAATGTGCACGCTACCTATAAAATATTATTTTAACCGTATCACTCAGCCTGTGATGTTGCACTCTCCGTGACTGTTAATTTTAACAAGTCTACTTTTTTGTACTAACTATCACTTTAATGTCTATATAATTATATAGTATTATTATTTTATTGTGCGATCTGTACAATGCATGGCATACATTATTTTCCAGTATATGAATGCGTGGGGTAGTAAAAAGGGAACAAATATTTATATGGTGGGTATAACATAAATTGTTTTAAGTTTTTGTGAGAATTTTCAAGACAAGCGGTATTACCCATGTTACAGGCGCAAATATTTACATATATATACTTGGACTTGCACCTGTGTACATGATGGTATGAAGATGTATCGAAACATATTGGTAGATTTATTGACACAGGAAAGAAATGGATGTCGGAGATGGCTGCCTACCGATGTAAAACATTACCTTTGCCACATTACATGACAAAATATTAAGTAGACTTGATGAGCCTGAGACACCGCTCTCCCCATGAACATGTGTTAAATTTAAAGTGAGCAACGATGTTTTTTTCAACAATAGTATTAATGTCACAATATTATTATTTTATTTTGTAAACAATGTGTTTTAGTTTATAGTTTTGATGTCCCGTAGCAACGCACGGGCACGACCTATCTAATATAACAAAAGAGAACCATACTCGGTACAAATGATGCGGAACTTATTCGTGATTTATTGGCATAGAAAACTAATGGATATTAAAGGAGATTTCTTTATAATAATATAAAATATTATCTTAACCGTTTTATAGATATACGCTCTCCGTGACTGTGAACTTTGTTTTTTTGGATTAAATAAATATCATTTTAATGTTGGTGCTTAATTTTTTTGAGCTGATGTTGGTGCTTAATTTAACCGTATCATTGTTTTATTGTGCGACATGCTTAATAGTAGTATTTAGTTTCACGGTATTATTATATTACTATGCGATCTTTGTATTTTAGTATTAAAGTTTTGTTGTCCCGTAGCAACGTACGGGCACGCCACTAGTCAGGAAATGAAGCTTGAAAATATTTCTTTCGGTCCGAATCCAACCTGAACTATATTATTTTAATATTGAAAATGAGTGGAAAGTGGGCTCTAATATTTGATCGGAAATCAACCATGATTTTTTTGTCTAGCCTGACTCGCAAATTGCTTATTAGGTCTATCATCCGTGAAGAAAAAATGGGATATTTTTTCTTGGTAAAAAATGGGATGGTTTTTAAAGTTACATGCCTAGTTTTCTTACTGGAAGGAGGCAAATATAATTTTTTTCTTTTTATATGGCTATTTTTTAGCACAATTTTATGTGGCTAGTGTATTATTTTTTCTTGGAAAAAGTCTCTTTTACCTCTCTAGACATCAGGTCGAGTTCGTGTTTCCTCCCTGAACCGCAAAACTAGATATCTAGCCCCCTTAAAGTATCAAAACAGTCTGTTTTACCTCTCTCGGCGGTTTAGATGATGGTTTTCGCTGACGTGTCAACAGGCCCCACTTGTTAGCATGGGCCCCACCTCTATTCTCTCTCCACTGGCGCCTCTCTCTTTGCGCCGCCACCCGCCAGCTCCTCCCCGTGCTGCCGCCCGCCGCCAGCTTCTCCTCGCGCTGCTGCCGGCTCCTCCAGCGGAGCTGCTGGCCCCTACATGTTGGAAAAAGGAGTCGCTCGCCCTGCGGCCGCCATGAGGCCCGCCGCCGGCTACGAGCCGGGGCCCTGCTCTTCTGCCGGAGAGTGTAGAGGCAAGCAGTAGCAGCCGCCCCCTTGCATCCTCCCTCTTTGCGCCGCCGCCCACCATCTCCTTCCCGTGCCGCCGCCAGCTCCCTATACTGTTGCCTGACAGCTCCCTATACTGCTGCTCGCTGCTAGCTTCTTCCCACGCTGCTGCTTGCTGCAGGCTCCTCCGGTGAAGCTGCTGGCCCCTACTGGCAAGAGAAAGGAGCCGCTCGCCTTGCGGCCGCCGTGTGGCCCGCCGCCGGCTGCGGGCCAGGGCCCTGCTCCTCTGCCGGAGAGTGCGGAGGCACGCAATAGCAGCCGGCCCTCGCACTCTGGCGAGTAGGGCCGAGCAGCGACGCGGGAAGGTCCCGGCGGGGAGGAGGAGGCAGCGGCGCAAAGGGAGAGGTAGCCGTGGAGAGAGAGAATAGAGGTGGGGCCCATGCTGAGAAGTGGGGCCTGACGGTTTTGGTACTTAAAGGGGCTAGATATATGGTTTTGCGGTTCAGTAGGAAACGCGGACTCGACCCGATGTCCAAAGAGGTAAAATGGACTTTTTTTTTTTGCAAAACAAGCGATCTAGTCCCTCAACTTTTATTTTGAGGTCAAACTCGTCCGTATTCTGATGTAGTGCTCTATATTAGCATCAAACTAATATAAAATGTCATTTTTGCTCTTGGCTCCTTTCTCTCAACTTCTGCCAGCATGGACTCTGTTGATTGTGGAGAAATATTTTTTTGTTGCATCAACCATCTACTCAACTGGTAGTCCTCTCCTTCGTTATATACACATGCACACACCTCTAACGTGGGGGTAACAGTAAAGGAAATTTTTGTTCCCGTGGATCTATAACCTTGGCATAGCTTACAAAAATCAACCATGCATGCAATCCATCGGCCGTGACACACGTGAATAAAACTCGGAATGAATTGGAGCGTTCTTTTTTTACTAGTAAGCTTTAATATATTCTAGCTACAAAGACAGACAAACAGTTTGTAAAATGAGTATCCATAAGTCATATAGTTTGCTTACACTGTGAGAAGTTGGAAATCAAGGAGGTGAAGAGAAGTTAGGGGTAAAAATGACTTTTTCATTAGTTTCATGCTCATATGGAGAATCATATTAGTATAAGGATGAGTTTGACCAAAAATTGAAGTTTAGGGACAAAATTGACCCATTTGATAGTTGAGGGACGAACCTGACCCTGACCCTTGGAACAAAATTTAGGGACAGAAATGCCTATTTTGCCCTTTTTTTTCCGGCTTATTCTTCTTTCGGGAAAGAAGGCCCAAGGGGCCGGACGGCCAGCCCATGGTTACCGAGTTGTAGGACCAGGCAAAGCAGATCGAATCCAACAAATGAACATTCTCGTCGCCCCTCGCACGAGCGAACACCAGATCGAGGAAGCAAAGCAACCGCACCCAAACCCTAGCCGACGCCCTCTCCTCCGGATTCTTCCGGCGTGCCGTACCATGGCGCTGCGCTCTTCCTCCAGCTCTCCTCGGCGCGATCTGGGCCACCGTGATTCGCCTCCGGCGGACTCTCCGCCTCCCACCTCTCAGGTACTTAGGTCCGCTCTCAGTCAATCGATCCAGCTACGGTGCCTGCAATTCGCTGTCCGACTACCTAGTTCTGACGAAATCCATTGTATTGTTTTTTTCGAGGAGTAAATCCGTCGTATTATCACCGAATTGACCCGTAAGCCCCTATCAAGCTTTTTTTCTACTAACAAATTATATGATGCGCCACGAGCTTTTTCCCCAGATAGTAACAAATGTAGGGTTTTGATGCAATTACCTAGTTCAGATCCCTGTAGCAGAGGGATTCTGTAATAAGACCTAATAATCGGGAACATTGCCGCTTAAATATGGACAATAAGTGCCGGATTGCGGGGGAGGCCTATCTTAGATATATGTGCTGAATTTGATACTTTTGGTTGAAAGAAAATAGCGATAATTAAATTTAACTGACACAATTTGTAGTGGGTGGAGGGGCCATGGAGCCCCTCCCAAGGTCAGCAACAGTTCTTTTACTTGTGTTGATGAGTTGATCCATACTTGGCTAGCTATGCGTATATTACATTAGTTACTGGCCACAAAGACTGTTTGCTGCGCCATTCCAAGGCACAAATACGCAAGAGACAAATCAATTATGATCCTGCAGGCAGGGGCGGAGGGAAGAGGTGGTGGTGGTGGTGGTGGGGGGGGGGGGGGGGGGGGGGTCTGAGTGGGGCCTGGCACCCCCCCAAGGTTGTTGGTTCTCTAAGAGATCTCCTAATTATCTTACTAATTTAGCATAAGATTCTCTAATTACCTTACTAATTTGATACAAAAGTCTATAATTACCTTGCTAATTTGGCATATACTGATAAGCAAATAGCCTCTGAAACCTTAACCCTAGCCACTGACCTCGCGGGATCTCGCTTGTTGTCAGCGATAACCTTCTCGAACGTCCTGCCTCCTTTCCGGCTCTGGCAGCGAGCTAAAGCCACCCTCCACCGCGACCAACATTAATCCTGCCGCGGAATAATACTCGACTGCAACCATCGATTTGAGGAAGGGAGTTGAGAGAGACGAAAAATGAGACGGAGAGAGAGAGACGAGGAACTGAGGATGATGGTGCGGGGAGAAAGACGACTGAGTAGAGGCAGCGAGGCCTGTAAAGATAAGGTTTGCACAGTGGGGTCTGCCTGGCTGGACTGCACGTGCGTCGTGAACCACGTGGCTGCCGCGCGTAAGTGCTGCTGCGCGCCGGCAGTCAACTAGTCTTTACCTTAAAAAATTATTGGAAACATACACACGTATTCGTTGTAAACTGCTCTGAGCCTTTTTTTAGTACGGATTGTTATAATACTGTCCATCATATTATATTGGAAAAAAGTAGGCCAGCACACAAACATGAGCCCGACACATGACCAAGGCACCAAGCACATGGAAAACAGAGTATATATAGTTGTTTCTTGTAGTATAAACTTGCTTAGGGCCCTCCAAATTCCTCTGGATCCCTGTCATCTTTGGATGTAATCTTCATGATTAGTTCTCTTGATCAGGGATTGACGGGCAGGATTCCTGCCTAGCTGCATGGCTCAAATGATGAAGGACAATCGCTAGAAATTAATTAAGGTGGAAGAGGGAAGACGTAATTTTTGAAGCCAAAGCTTTTGGATGTATTCAGAAAAAGTAACAGCGCTTGCTTACCACTGCTGGCGCATGTACTTGGAATACCTTGGGCGAGGATGCCGTTAACAAAAACCGGTAAAACGATGAGGACGAGAAGCAGCTGACCGGAGGTCGAGAGGTTCCTTGCCATTGTCACTGACAAGTGGTATGTGCTTTCCACGTTTGGATAGGCGAGTTATGGCCAAGAATTGGTGGGTGCTCGACTGCTCGGTGCTTGAATGAAATACCAGTCCCACGACATATATAATGCGTAGCCTCGTGCATCTAGAACTAAAACCAGCGATCTATCATTGACTGGAAGTCGGTTATGTGGAAATGTGGACTAAGGAACTAGCCAGTCAGGGGCTAAGCCCTAAAAGATCTTCTAATTATCTTGCTAATTTGACACAAATTTTTTTAATTATCTTACTAACTTGACATAAGATTATTTAATTACCTTGCTAATTTGGTATATACGATAGGCAAATGGCCTTGTTGGCCCCCCGACCTGACAGATTGGCCCCCTTATCCCTCGATCCTGCCTCCGCCCCTGCCTGCAGGCTTCCTGAATGATAACTGAACCTTGAAGCCTTCATGGCTTAAATCGCGTCGCTTAATTTTCAATATCCAACCTTGATCGGCTGATTGCTTGTACTCGCCGCAGCCATACCTCTATATATGCATCTCCAAATATGCCATCAGGAACGAGGTTATGCATTATTGGTATAAATATGTTCCAGATGTACTGTTGTTAAAGCATTTCCAAAAACAAGTCTAGTAATATAAGTTTCCTATTTAGTTTATACATTACCATCTCAAGTATATTTCTCTAATTAATCCTAGCAGGGTGGATCTGGCAATGGAGCTGAAGCTGATGTTGCTAGGATGACAGAGGTTGAGCATCTGTTGGCAGATTTAGAAAAAGAGGGAGTGGAGATAAACGACAAGATAGCTAGTATTATTGATGATGAGGTAGCTAGAATTAAAGCTGAAGCTGAGAGGTAATTGATTGGAGCTTTCTTCAACTTATTTGATTTTTACTCATCCGATCCTAACATTCTTGAATTATGGACATCCTTTTGATAGGGAGAACATCAAACAGCCTAAAAGGAACATAAGGCCACTACTTGAAGGTGCTACAGCTGTTGCTTTAGGTCTCATCATGTGGGTGGAATGGTATGAGATCCATGTTGCAGTGACCAAGAAATTACTTTTCACAATCCTTTTTGGTAAAAAAAAATAACCTAGGGCTTGCAGGTCCACTCTGTTTATGGTATGTAAAACCAAGAAGGTAATCTTGGAAAAACATTGCTAGCTAACTATGGTATGCAAAACCTTTTCATGCTGTCTAATGATTGTTGTGATATACTGTGGTTTTTGTCATATATAATGTTGCTCTAACTGGTAATGCCATGTCTGTGTTTTAAGCCGCATGGAGCAGGAGCTTGGTTAATTATTTGTTCGATGATTGAATCTTACATGTGTGGTGATTATGTGTGAATTGTTCGATGATTGAATCTTACATGTGTGGTGATTATGTGTGAATGCACTATTGTGATAATTTTCGGAATGATTATTGGTAAGACCTAACCGAATGGTGATTTAGGATTTGTGGCTTCACTTGCATAAATTGTTTGCAGAAATCTTACATTGTCTCTGTGTCTTCAATTACTGGCAAAGGTTTAAGGTTGTTACTCTTTTGGTAGGTGTTCTCTTCTGTTTGTCCTTTGAATTTGCAAAGGAGCAATTCGGATATTTTTAAAATGAAAGGTAAGAAACAGTATGGTGTAGTGACCTGATCGGTCAGCAGATCTTTTGTTACGAAGGGTTTGACATATTTTGTGGCATGTCATTTTGATCCAAAAGTTTTTTTTGGAGGCCCATTCAGTATATATAGTGATGCCGAGGGAGGACATTGATTTGTCCGAAATAGATGCTCAGGATCCAGCAAGCAATGCAGCACAGTTAAGGCAGAGCCTGTGCATAGCAGGGTGGTTGTTAGGGCATGTACAGCCCACAGACGACCCGCCGTCTGTAGAATCTCGAACTGCGCATACAGACAGCTCATACAGCCCATAGACAGATATGCTGTCTGTAAGCTATTTAATGCTTTGTATTGCCCTTAAGATCAACTACAAATGCATTTGTGTATACCATTGTGTGGCTATTTGATTGAATAATCTTCGTCAGCATCTCCAACTTCATCTGCAATCATATAAATTCTATTGTATGCTTCATATAACAGTGATAGATAAATTGCTCAATCAACAAATTCTAGCTGCTCTAAACTGCATGTAAATTCTATTGTATGCTAAAATTACAATAGTTTGCTAAAATTAAAAGGCCAATTTCAGAAATTTACTAGCATCACACATGTATTGCTCACATTCAGAAAGTAGCAGAAAAATTTCAGAAGGTCCTCTTTGCTTTCAGAAGAATAACAGAAAATTGTCAGAGTATAGCTTAGGGTATAGCTACTTGATAAGCTATCAGCAATACTCATATCATTCAGACACATAGCATTCACCGATGGAAATTGAAGCTATTCACATTCACTGAAGCTACTCATATCATTCAGACACATAGCATTCACCGATGGAAATTGAAGCTACTCATATAATTCAGAAATTTGTTTTTCCTGAAAACTTTACTTTCGTCAGACATAAACTGGGTGCTCTGATGTATGTACCTTCGTATAGGAGTGTGAGCAAATGGTGTTTAAACGTTCAATATCTGAGTCAAATTGGTAAGTCAAATTCACGTTTAGCCTAAGCTCACCTGCCCTGCCCACTTGCTCCGCTCGGCCATGCTGCTGACGGCAGCGCCAGCACCCGCCTCGCCTGAGCCCCTCACTGCAGCTCGCCACCACTCCGCCGCCCATGCTGCGCGTCGGCCACAGTGCACCGGCGTCGCATCGCCAACAACTCTGCCGTCCTTGCTATCTGCTCACCAATGCATGGCCACATCCTGGCCTTATCCTCCTCCAGCCCTCCGAAGCAGCTCAGCCTCGTCCCACTCCTTTCTTCTTCCTCCGGACAGAAACCAAACCGAGCCGAGGACGCAGCTTCTCTGACCAAGTTCGCCGGTCACACCCCACCTCCGGCCGATTCCTCTCACCCACGGCACCACAACCTCCCCAGCTCCGTCCACGACCAAGCCATTGTTGCAGCCGAGCCTCCCAGATCTCGCGACTAGATCTCTCACAATGGAAACCCGTTGTTCGACGATGGAAACCAGCCGCCGCTGCTGCCCCGACACCTAGGGTTCAGCCTGGGGCAGTCGCCGCCGCATCCAAAGTCCTCGATCCGTTCTTACTCGGAACTGCGCCGGGCGTGGACATCCCGCCGCCCCAACTCCGGCGAGACCTCCAGTACAGGCGAGCAGATGGCGGGCGAAGAAATTTGGGGCGAGAAGAGCAGAGCACGGGCGAGAAGAGCAGAGCGCGGGAAGGAATTGGGGCGAGCGCGGCAGGACGGATCCATCGCGTCGTCGCCTTGGGGCGACGACGCCCTACAACGCGCTGCCGGGCGTCGAATCGGCCTGGGGAAACGGGACGAAGCCGTCGCGTGGGGAGGCGACGGGAAGCCCGTCTCTCGGCGTCGGCGGGGGGTTTTTCGCAAAAATATCATCATACAGACGGGGGTAATAGACGGGTTGTACATGCCCTTAGACTATGGGGGTGTTAAGTCTGTGGAAAAGGTGAAAACTTTTTGGATTGGGTTGCGTGTAGAGTGAAGAAATGAACTGACACGGTTCTCTAGATGGAAACTTTTTAGATTTCGGGTGAAACTAAACACCCTCTATGGGTGGTTCTCAGACTAAGCCTACGGAGAAGCAGGTCTATTTCGTAGTGAAACCGCATGGCTACCCAGGATCGGGTTAGGGATTGAGACAGGGCAGGGTCTGTTAATAATTGGGATAGTTCACCATTATCTAGGGCTTCTGGGACTATCAGTTGGGTGAAATGCATAGAAACGCTGACGACAATGTCGAAAAAGAAAGAATTGGAACAGCTATTTTCACTTGCGGGGGGTAACACCTATTTTCATTATGGTCAATATCAATTTTACAAGTTTGACTTAACCGATTTGACTCGTAAAAATGTGTCAATTTAACAGTATAGATTAGAACTATTACTTATGTTATATATCTGCAACTGAAGTATGCATATTTGTTCAACTAGATTTACCTTCTCTCGGTATTTGATGCCTATACCATTCAGCCAATCTATAATCTATCTATCTATACCTTCTATACTAATCATAAACTCTCTAAAAATCTCCACGTTAATCGGAGAAAAAGAGAACATACTGACCGTATATCTGTTAGGAGAGTTAAGAAGAACGGCTCTGATGTAATCTAGAAGAAAAAGGGAAAAACTGAACGTATAACAGTTGGGATCTATTACTCTGCCACCATATATAGTTAGGTCAACAATATATATAGTAAACAAAATAAACTTTCAAGCAATTCCTCCTTCCTTCCCTCACAGGTCTCCGTACCTCTCCTTTCTTTACGAGATAGAAATTAAAATAGCGCGTTGTTCCTAAAAGTTAAGTAAAACAGCACCAGGTCACCAGAGAGTCCAGTCCAAAACGAACGATTACTTTTCATCATATTGGTCAAACAAAAATCGTTAATGCTTGGGATCGGCCGTCCGACACCCTCTCCATCTGTCGGACGCGCGCATCACCGTCCAAATCCTTCCTGCGCATCCAACGGCTGATGTCCATCCCGCCGACCCGCACGTCCCCGACATCTCCCACACTTGCAGCGGTTACTCGGACCAGTTCATTTTGCCGATTCCCATTCCTCCTCCTCCTGCTGCTCTCCTCCAATGCGGTCACCGGCAACGGCGATCAGAGTTGCGGCGGCCAGCGGCGGCGCCTCACCAAGCGAGGCTGCGAGCGGCGCCATGGCTTTCCAACACCCGCGCAGGACGCACGCGCCGCTCTGTGGCCGCCATGATGGATCCCCCGGGCGGAGGCGAAGGCGAAGGCGGGGCCGCATCCCCTGCACCGGCTCAAGCGCCACTGCCGATTCAGTGTTCGAAGAAGGCCCCGAGCCAGCCAAGTGAGTTCATCTCGTGCGCTCCCCTACATGATTCGATCTGGTTGATTTGGTCCACTGGTTAGGGTTAGGGTTTGGTTGATTCGGTAGGTCCTGGTTGATTAGGTAGGGTTTGTGTGCTTTTGTTGATCTATTAGGGTTGATTCGTTAGGGATTGGTTCATTGTTAGGGTTCTAGGATGGCTCTTGGTTGTGCTCTCCAGGTGCTCGACGAAATGTCTGGTTTAATTTGTTTTGGGGGACATGAGTTGGGGATTTTACAGCTTTGGAGTCTTTTTCTGAATGATGTTTGGCTCGTAGCACTGATTCGATCTGGTTGATTAAGAGGACGAGTGACTGTGTTGCAGTAGGGTTATTTAAGCTCAAATGTTCAAGCATGAAGTGCACACAGAAGCTTATGGATTGTTGCGTGCGCTATTGGATTTGTATGCAATCTGTTAGGCATTTTGACCGATGTAGATTCAGAAAAGTTCATGTTCAATCTGTTAGGCATTTTGACCGATGTAGATTCAGAGAAGCTTATGGACAGAAGCTCAAATGTTCAAGTAGCATTTTAGCTTGGAAGAAAAGCTGCAGGCCTAGAACCTTGTAATTGAAGCTTCTTGTGTAGAACCTTGTAATTGGATCTTGACTGTTGCATATCAGTGTTATCATGTTATATGAACCACCACTCTGATTTAGTAACTCGAACTTTGTAGCTACCATTCTGTTTGAAATAAGTTGTTTTCTTATCGTTCTATCTTCAAGGGAGATGTTGCATAGCTTCTATTTTGCTACCTGTTAATTTTTAGCTTCTGCCATGTGGTCATTGCCACTCAAATGATTCTAAATATAAGCTTCGATGTGTGAAACATTTTTCTTTTGGATCCTTTTTTCCCATCTATTGCGAAGTAAATCATAAATCATGTTGCACATGGTGGAGTGACCTTGTTACATATATCTTTCTCAAATGTTGCAATCAGTCGTGCCATTTTATTTAGTTCCACCTTTGGGTGGGATCGGATGTGTTTCAAGCGACATGACCGTGTGTTGCAGTACTGCTTTTTAATATGTTGCACACTCCAGCCATTTTTCAATTTTAGTTTCTTTTCCCATCTCAAATGTTGCACTATGTACTTCCTATTGTTGCACAAGTGTTTCTCAAATGTTTCAAACTGTATATGGAGTCTGCAAGTTAATAGTAATATTTTGTATTTTGGCTCATTGAGTCTGCAGTTTTTAGCTAATATACGGCAGACCTTTTGGTCACATTTCTAGCTGATTTAACCAGAGATCTACAAATTTTATTGGCTCACTCCTCACATCAACATTTCGGAAACGGAAATGTTGAACTTATGACCCTTGATTCCCTTAAGCTGTAGATATTTATTTCCATTCTTGCATTGTAACTTATACATAGCATTACACATTTATTTAAATTATAGAAGTGTGACAAATTTTGTGTTTATAATTGTGGAACACCTTATCTATTCATGTATGAGACTATCTTCGATCATGTGTTGGTCTCTTTGTTTTATCAAAATGTTGAGCATATGTGGCTGATTGCTAGAGAACCATGGCAGATTTTTTTAATTTTATTTTACAGGGACAGATAGGAATTTTTTTAAAAAAATTGTTGCATGTTACTGTCATGTTGCTGGTGTGGTTGTCCCTTGAATTGAAGTAGTGCCCAATGACAGACAAATAAATAATGAAACATATTGTATTACTGTCTGCAACATTGAGGGTGACATTTGAAACATAAGTATAAATTTATTTCAGCTTCCATATTGAAACATGGTGGATTTGGGGTTGCAACATTTTGCAACATCATGTGAAAGATGAGTCTAAATTACATCATTTGAAACATCAGTATAAATTATGAATCATGTTGTAATGCATTCTTTCCCATACTGCAGTAAGTAAATATTCAGCACATGTTGCAATTCATATTGACTATCTAGACTTGCCAAGCAATGCCAACAATGGCGATTTTATTTGCATTGAGTGATACTCACTATTATTCTTGCTTTATTTTTCATGTCTAGTTTCGCTACTTCTCCCATGCTTCTCTATGTTGCTGTTCCAGTTGTAGAAGAGCCTATTGCCCCTATTGTTCTTGAGGAAGTGCATTTTGTCAGCCCTCTAGACGATTCGCTGTGCCAACAAGGATTAAGCAGCGATCATTTACAACAGGTAAAAAAGGATGTCTCATTTTCCTTTTCTGCATGTTTCAATCTATATTACTAAATGTTGCAATGTTGTGCCTCCAAATGATGCAGTGTCATCTTTATGTATTTTTTCACTATATCCCACCAACAGTTTATGAGCATATATACTTGTCATGTTTATATGTATATCCCCTCATGTTGCAATAACATATTCATACTTTTTGCAGTAAACCTTTTCACCCCATATTGCATTGAATACATATCCCATTACATTTGTTTTAATGTTGGCAGTATACCTTTCAATATCATGTACTTTGTGTACTCTCATATCATTATTTTTTCATCAGAAATATTACATATTTATCTCGAGTATTAAAAGGTTTCTGCTCACTATAGTATCAAATCATGGGTTTGTGGAGAAAATGGCAATGCTAAAAATGGTCCAAAATTGTTGTGCTAGAAAATGCATCTACGAATGATGGTGTTGGAATACGAGGTCCACAACTGATGGTGATGGTGCTGCAGGTGCAACTTGGGTAGCTCGGAGGTCGTCGCCGATGCCGCGGCAGCCTTGGTGTCGCCGGCGTTGTCTTCGCCCAAAAGAGGCTAGCGCCGCTGGTGAGCACTGCTTCGTCATCGTCATCCAGGAGTAGCAGCAAGAGGCCGATGATAAGCGGTGAGTAGCGGGAAAGCGGTGGCGCTTGGGAAGCTACAGGAGATGGAGCAGTATATCCGGGGTCGGCGAGGCCTGCATTGTGTTGCAGTTGTATTTTCTAAATATTTTAGATTCATGATTTGGATGATGCAATAGCCTTGTTTTGATGTTGCATGAATTTGATTAGGGATGTTCCATGAAACATAGCTCTGATTTTGCTATGGGAATTTTTACTCCCATAGCCAGATGATGTTCGCTGGCATTCTGTACGTGTTCTCAATGTTGCAAACCTTGACTTGTTATGTTGCAACTAGGTATTCTTGATGTTGAAAATATATTTCTTAGATGTTGTAAAAAATTTACATGTATGCAACATTATACAGATGTTGCCGCAAAGGTTTTTATTGCTATAGTATCGAGGCTCGGGGCGAGCCACCAGGCCGGCCTCCGGCGAGCGTGGGGGCCAGCGCTACCTCTTCCCTCCATTGTTTCCTAGTGCTAGATCCTTTTGTGCAGTGCTCCTCAGGCCAGGTTCGCTATATGTTGCAAGCATATATTTCTAATGTTTCGGATACTTCAAACGAATGTTGCAACAATTTTATGTGAATGTTGCAAAAAGAACCATGATGCTGCGATGTTGCATATGTTTTGGCGCGCATGTTGCAAGTGTGTTATCTACATGTTACAATTCCAACGAGAGATTTAAATGTTCCAAGCAACATAAAACAGATGTTGCACAGTCCCTTTTTGTTGGTACTTCCCGTGCCAAGTCTTACGCATCACAAAAACATCGTGTCCCTGTGTTCAACAAGAGTTCGTGTGAGTTTCTTTGTGTGTGTATGTTAGTTGTTGAGCTCGCTGGCGTTGCGGATAGCGATGATTCTCTAGTGATCTATGACATTGCTGAAGTAGTCCAACTGTCCAAGATCTGGTCCTCGACGGCTTTGTTGGGTGTCGCTAGGAGCGCGAGAAGGTCGTCAGCGAAGCCGTCGCCGCCGATGGCGGTGCGCTGTACCATAGGACATCATAGTTATGTTTCATGAAACATCCAATCCAATTTCATATGAAACATCTAATGAATTTCATGCAACATAAAAACCAAGGCTATTGAAACATCAACATCTTGCAGCTGCCCCCCTCCCACCACCACCTTAAACATCTCAAATCAACCATTGTAACATTTCAAAAAACGTATCGCAACACCATGAAGTACCTATTGCAACATGGAGTCGAGAAACATAAAAAAACAGAGATAGGCCTTCTTCAAGCTCGAGCCACCAGCGCATGGGCTGTCGTTTCCCACGGCCAGCAGCAGAGCTTCCGACCGCGCGGCCATGGGCGCCGGCTGCCGCTCCCCACGGCCAACTGCGGAGGTCGCCGGCGGCGCAGGCGTGCAGCCATGGGCGTGGGCCCCTGCTACCCACGGCGAGTGGCGGAGCTCCCAACGGCGCGGCCATGGGCGCGAGCTGCCGCCTCCCACGGCCAGCGGCGCAGCCATTGGCGCGGGCCTGCACTACCCACGACGAGCGGCGGAGCTCGCAGGCGGCGTGGGCGCGGGCCGCAACTCCCTAGGTCCAGCGGCGGAGCGGCCATGGGCGTGGTGGAGCTCGCCGGCGGCCGGGGGCAGAGGTCACGCGGTGGCCTGGAACGGGGGTGTGGCTACATGCCGCAGATGTGGTATCCAGTACAGCCCCGCACACACCCCCAAGGAAGCCATCAGCGCGCGCAGCATGCGGCGTGGGCTCCGAGTAGCAGTGCATGCAGAATCTTTCGAGCAGCGACAGCACATGCACTTCAGAGCCGTGGAAAAAAATCATAGCTTCCAAATTAAATGTTCAAATAAATTTTTAATTGTACCATTGTATTTTTTACAACGAGATCTTCGAAACTAGACTACACTCAACTATATTTGGATGTCTTTTTTGTTGGAACATTTTTTTATTAAAGTTAGAACATTTTATTGTGAAGCCGGAACAATTGCACCCTGCTCACGATGAATTTGTTCCAAACGTTGATGAAATTGTTCCATATTCATGAAAATATGTTCCAGAAAAAAATCAAATCAAAATATAGTCAAGTGTGGTCTAGTTTTGTAGATCTCGTCATAACAAATGCAGTGGTGCAATCGAAATTTGATTTGGGTACTCGGTCTATAAAATACGAATTGTTTTTTAAAAACTTATCTCGTGAGTCCCATGTAACGAATAAAAAACAAAAAAATTCGGCTTCCGCGCATGCGGTGTGCGCAGAGAGGGGGCGTCCTCGTGCTGGCAGAGAGGAGAGTGCCAATGCTTGTCTGCGGTGAACGTGTTTACGCCGCATATGCGGCTTATAGCCTTCGGGCTGGAACGGTGCCTGGAACGGGAAGACGAGAGGATAAGAACTGGACTGGCGGTGGGGGACGTGTGGGAGTGTGGGCCCGCAGCACCGTCCGACGATTGCGCCAACTCCGGACGTCCGGGCGCTAGCACGCCCCATGCCTTCAGATAGCACATTGTCAATCTCCGTATTTTCGATGTTGTGCCCAGAAAAGGATAGACCTATCCTCACGACAACGCGTTCAGCATCCTTGCGAAGTCGTCCACACGAATGAGGTCTAGCTGGTCATCGTAGTAATCGTACTTGACAAATAAACATCCTCGACTTTATCCATGGCCTGCTCCTGATGCAGATCAATACACGGCGACAGCAAGCTGCTGCTTCTTCAAAATTAAGGAAAACTTAGCTGAGGGCGCATCAGCAACTACAGCTAGCGCAAGATGCATGTATATGAGAGCGAAACCTAAACGTCGGGGCCGGGGCTAGAGGTGGCAATGTTATCTTGGTATTGATGCAGAAGAGGTAAGCTGATCGACAAAAAAGGCAGCAGCATCCACAAAAAAATGTGGATTAGTCATGGTAGCTTGGCTTGACAAATAAACAGCAACAATGATCCAATGCCGTGAGAGCTGTGATGTGGTTGGAGCTCTGATCCATCAAAGATACAAGGAGGTAGGCTGGTGGAGTACATTAGCCATTAAAAGGAATTTCAAAGACTGCAGGACGTTTAATTTTCCATGTTCAATTTTCTTATTAGGCAGACTGCAGAGACAACCATTCATGCACGGGATGAGGAAAAGCTGAGGAAGCCGATCTTGGTCTCATGTGTGCAGCGAGACTAAAAAACTCTGTAATTTCCTCCAGTACACGCCAAGGATAAAGGCATTAGGAATGTTGGAAGGAGTCAGCATGTCGGTCGGGTGAACTATGCTGGTGATTCTTGGCAAAAAATTGAAAAAAAAGGAGCAAGGAGCAAGTTTTTTAAAACAGTAGATGCTGATTTTTTATTTACTCTTTGAGCTGTTTTGTATTTTGTTACCGGATGGCCATCTTGGATGGTGTACAAACAAATTATAACTAATTGTGCAACATTTCCAAAATAGCAAAAGCATAACAAAATTATTTATAATTTCACAATCTGCATAATTTCACTGATATGGTTTTTAATAAAAAGAACATATCAGTTATCATAAAAAGTAGGAATATGAATTATGAGTTGTATGATATATAAACTAGGCCGTGCGAATGCACGGGTTAGCGACTAGTTATACTAATCACAGACTCTGAAGAAAATCTCGCGTTAATCGGAGAAAAGGATTACCCACCATGCCATTGATTCATACATGCCAAAATTAGTGACCACGCATGCCTGTAAAAGAAAATTCATACATGTACTAGCATTGTGCCCGTGCGTTGCTATGGAACAGCAAAACTTTTATACTAAAAATACACCGATTGCACGATAAGATATATAACAATACCATGAAATTGTGTTATTAAATATCGACACTCTGAAATTAACACAATCACAGATAGCGTGGCGTTGTAGGATGACCAACTCTACTGTATTTTGTATGGTTCGGCTAAGATTCCTTACTGGAAAACGAATTGATATGATCTTAGCAATTTAACAATTTACACCGGCTCAAAATGGTAGCATGATACAACATCATGTGTTCCATGTTCGATTTTCTTATTAGGCAGACTGCAGAGGCAACCATTCATGCACGGGATGAGGAAAAGCTGAGGAAGCCGATCTTGGTCTCATGTGTGCAGCGAGACTAAAAAACTCTGTAATTTCCTCCAGTACACGCGAAGGATAAAGGCATTAGGAATGTTGGAAGGAGTCAGCATGTCGGTCGGGTGAACTATGCTGGTGATTCTTGGCAAAAAATTGAAAAAAAGGGAGCAAGGAGCAAGTTTTTTAAAACAGTAGATGCTGATTTTTTATTTACTCTTTGAGCTGTTTTGTATTTAGTTACCGGATGGCTATCTTGGATGGTGTACAAACAAATTGTAACTAATTGTGCAACATTTCCAAAATAGCAAAAGCATAACAAAATTATTTATAATTTCACAATCTGCATAATTTAACTGATATGGTTTTTAATAAAAAGAACATATCAGTTATCATAAAAAGTAGGAATATGAATTATGAGTTGTATGATATATAAACTAGGCCGTGCGAATGCACGGGTTAGCGACTAGTTATACTAATCACAGACTCTGAAGAAAATCTCACGTTAATCGGAGAAAAGGATTACCCACCATGCCATTGATTCATACATGCCAAAATTAGTGACTATACATGCCTGTAAAAGAAAAGGCAATTGCTACGGTACACCCAAATGACTGTGAGCCGTCCATTTATGTTGATCTGGGTGGTTAAAGTGAACTATTACCTCCTAAGAAGTAATAGAATAAATATTTATCTATATAATTTTTTATTGTAAAAAACATAAAAAAATCTATTTAGATGTAACTGGTGTATACCGAATTGGAACGGAAGGGAACTGCCTGACGTGAGAATGGGAGCGGCCGGTAGGGTCCCTTTTTTCGTTCTTTTTTTAGATGAACGTTAACATGGCAGGCTGGGCTAGGAAAAAAAATGTGACGTGATGCTTTGAGAGTGGGCCGCTAGGCTCCTTTTTTTTCGTTCTTTGTTTAGATGAACGTTAACGTGACAGGCTAGGTCCTTGTAAAAAAACGTGACAGGCTAGGCTGGAAAAAATGTGACGTGATGCTATATAGGAAAAACTGACGTGCGGTTCTTCCATTGGGAAAAAAATGTGACGTGATGCTTTGGAGAAAAAACTGCGTGCAATTCTCTAAGGGGAAATAATGCTCCACCGGCTGGAGACATTCTTAAGGGGAAATCGGTCAAACGCCAAGCGAACACCACCTCAAAGAAGACATCAAAGAAAACCAAAATCGCATCGGCCGATATCCAATCGGCATCTGCAGTGTTTGATGATGCAATTCAAGAGATGATGCCTCAACTTCTATCGATACCAGGTACCAATCCTCCCTTGTCATTTCAGTTTTCTTTTCTTACCGTTTCATAACTGACAATGTCGTATTTCAAAGAGCGAATCGACGAAGAGAATGCAGGACCAACATCTCCAATTCCCCATCAAGATTCTCCGGCCTTATCAGCATCGAACCATCCTGTGCCTGAACCAATTGGTAACATTCCAAAACCGACTCTTACAATCATCTGTCTGGTGAATTCCTTCTTTTGATACTGCAATTGTCTTTCCAATGTCAGTCAATTCTCAAGAGAAATCGGTTAATCCAGGTCAAAGAACCGAAGACCCCCCCCTCAACAAGAACGGAAACAACGGCTCACCATCAGGCGCTGGTAATTTCACTTCTTGCTTAATCACTACATATTCGATCTTAGTATATCAATATTCTTCTTCCCTTTTCCGTTTTAGAACGAGTCGGCTGGAACTTCTTCTGTGGTTTGAAGAACATATTCAATCGGATCCAAATCCAACTTTGCTATCCAGGCAACCCACCCAATTCGATGAAATGAACTTGAAGTAGGTCACATATTTATATCTTCGCTCAATTTCCTGTTACCTTCCCTTTCCTTTTAATTCTAACAAAAAACTTTGTTATTTTTTAGGCCCAAGACTCAATTGATAATAGCTTCTTTGATTTTCCAATCGGAGGCCTCTTGGATGAAGAAGAAGTTCAATCGGTCGATAAAAGAGCTTCAATTATCAATCCTCTGACCGATGTCATCACACCAACGCTTTCAGAGGACGCGAATAACGAGCTATCGGATCTGCAAGTTCTGCTGGAGCAAGACACTTCTGTACTAATTCAAGACGCCGGACCGATCCGATTGATACTTAATCAATTGCGGCCATACCTTAGCCGTGAAGTTCAAGCCGCCATCATCCCGGCAGCCTACATCGAAGGCCATCATATCGAATTCATCGAAGCTCGACAAAAGATAACCGATCAGCAAAATCGGGAATCTTTGATCAAAGAATCGGAAGAGAAGAGGGATTTGGCCCAGGCTACTAGGAACAAAATCAAATTCCTTGAATCGAACCGTCCATCGATAGTAGCAAAAATTGTTGAGTTAAAGGCCCACAAGGTGAAGTTGGCAAATGAGCTCCGACCAGTCACCCAGGAACTCGAGGAGGAAGAGAAAAAACTGCAACAACTCCTAACCATGCTCGAAGACCTCAAAAAGACCCTCAAAACTCAAGCGTCTGATGCTCTCAAACTCCACAGAAGCATCCCATCGCAGCAAAGCTCTATCGAAGCTCACCAGCGTGTCATAGAGGAAGTGGATCAGATTCGTCAGCGAGCTTTGAATGCGATCCGATCGCTTTTGTAATGAATTTGTATAATGGTTGTGCGACATTTATGGGCTTGTAACAGACTGTAGATTTGACTTTCGATTGATGTTTTAATTATGCGCAGTTTCTTTTGACCGATTTTTTCGGTCTCTTGCCAACGACTCATTCTTATGACCCTTGATTCGTAGGCTTTTTTCAGTCGCTTCAGCGATCTCAGTGATCTCTTCCATCGAGAAATTTAACGCCATCATTAATGTTTTCCAGCGAAAACCGCTATAAATAGAAATTTTGCGCCATTCTTCCTTCCCTCAACAAACAGCAATCCTTGCGAGAAAAAAATGGCGTCTTTCGATCGGGTAGAAATCTTTTTTAGTGCGACTCATCTTCCATCATCCCTTTTAACTTTTCGTTCTCTTGTGTTTAGAGACTCGATGGACTCATTGCATCGCTTCAGGTAGGGAATCCCCTTTCTGCAAGAGACGAGCACTTCCTCCAAGCTTATGCCGAGGACGTTAAGAAAAGGTTACCAGCAGGAACCATCCCAGTGCTTCGCTCTGTCTTCATCAACACCATGCCTTTCGGCGGGATTGACCAAGTTCATCGTCAAAACCAAGCCCTCTAACTCACACTCTCCCTTCTCGAGGAACAACTGGTTCGCCTGGAATCAAGAAGAGACTCGATAATAAGCTCAAGGAACCTCATGAACTCAACCTGGGTTTCAAGAGATGGAACCATGAGAATCCTCCAAGAACAACAAGAGATTGCTGCTTCTTATGAACAACACGAAAACCATCTGAAGGCAATCGGAATTATCCAAGAGTATCTAGACTCCTTGTAATTTTATCTTTATTCTTCGCATTAAGGTCGATCCGATTTGATAATAATCGGACTAGAAATTTTCAAAACGGACGCAGATCCGATTCGCCTATCTTTGTATGTCTCCCTTTAGCTTTTCCGATTAATAATCGGTTCATGAATCTACCCAAATACTAGGGTAATATTTCTTCAAGTATTTTCCATTTAAGGCTCTCGTAAATATCTCCCCTTCGAGTGTCTCTAAGATATATGCATTGCCCGAAGCACAACGATGGATCCGATACGGTCCCTCCCAAGTCGGAGACCACTTTTCGAATCGGGAATCCTTTGATCCGATTGGCAATACCAACTTCCAAACGAGGTCTCCTTCGAAAAAATTCTTTAATTTTACTTTCTTATCGTACCATCGAGCTACACGCGCTTTGTCCTTCTCAATGTTGCTCAAAGCTCTCAACCGATGACCTGCCAAATCTTCTAATTCTTCCTTTATTAAAATGGTGTACTCATCGGTTGTCAATTCATCCTGAAGATCAATATGCCGCAATCCAGTTTTAATTTCCCAAGGCAAAACAGCATCATGACCATAAACCAACTGATAAGGAGACAATTTTGTAGCACCATGACAAGCCATCCGATATGCCCATAGAGACTCGTTCAACATGGTATGCCAACTTCTAGGACTTTCTTCGATTTTTCTCTTAATTAATTTAATTATCCCCTTATTTGAAGATTCAGCTTACCCATTGGCTTGAGCATAATATGGGGAAGAATTTAATAATTTAATTCCCAAGCTTGACGCAAACTCTTCGAATTCTCCAGAGATAAACATAGTCCCCTGATCAGTAGTGATAGTCTGAGGAATCCCAAATCGGTAGATAATATGTTCTTTGACAAATTCAATCATATCAACCGATGTCACATTCTTCAGGGGAATAGCCTCAACCCATTTAGTAAAATAATCGGTTGCTACCACTATAAACTTATGATTCTTACTGGATGGCGGATTAATCTGTCCGATCAGGTCAATTTCCCATCCTCTGAACGGCTACGGCTTAATAATCGGGTTCATAGCCGAAGCTGGTGCTCTCTGGACCTTGCCAAATCTTTGACAATCTTGGCACCCCTTGTAATATCGGAAACAATCTTCAAGAATAGTTGGCCAAAAATATCCATTTTGACGAATCATCCACTTCATCTTGAAAGCCGACTGATGTGCTCCACATGCTCCTTCGTGAATCTCGCCCATCAACACTTTAGCTTCTTCAGAACCAATACATCTGAGCAATACCCCTGTAACATCCCAAAATTAAATAAAATTTAGAATGTTGACCAAGAGTGGCCACAAATTGACTTTTTGAACCATTGCCCGTACAATCGATCAGAGACCATGAATGCGTTCGTCTCGTCGAAACGAATCCGTTTGACTATTCACATGTCATCTTTGGATATTGGTTGAAGTCATGGCAAGCCAAATTAATCTAGGCCGTCGGATGTAAATTAGGTTTGCTATTTCTTTTCCAGCCTACAGAGCTCGATCCTTTTACCTTTATATGTTCTACCGCCGCCACCTCCAGTCCTTCTCGTCGCCTTGCCCAGCTTCGTCATCCAGCAAGCCGCCGCTGGCGGTGGAGTCCATTGGCGATAGGTACGAGCAGTACCCATGGTCCCTGTCGCTCTATGCCTTCCTGTGTTCCCTACTTGGCTCAGATTGTGGTGTGCCTTCGTTGCCGTATGATCCTGCAGGGTGTGCAGCAGGTTGGTATAGATGACACAAGTCAACTCGTGACGTGCTCATCCTAGGAACAATTAGGAATTCCTTAATGCGACGCGGAAGCGAAACAAAAAGAGCTCACTTGACAACTTTACTAAAAGAGCTCACTTGATAACTTCTAAAAGTTACTGCCGGAAAATGATTATTCAAGAAGCTAATCTAAATCAAAGCAATAACCAAGGGCAAGAAAGAGATTAAGCAATTTAATTGGCCCAAACAATATTCACCAGAATAGCCAAAGAGCTTCCCTGCATGCACACAAGCTAGTACTGCCGATATTTGCTATCCATCGTAATGATCAAAGAACATACAGCTTAAGCACGCAAGCGATGAATAAACAATTGAATCAATAGTGGTATCACTGTAGCAAGAAAGCGATGTGCCACAAGAATTAATCTCACGCTGTGCTTTGAATGAAACAAAAGACACACGAGCTGGATGTGCTACCAAAACACAGATGAATGAGCTAAAAAGACAAGCATGAAAGCTGCTGTCTACACAAGCAAATAAACGAAGCTTAAACTAAACAGCTTGCAAACATGTAGATATTATATATATAATAGCTCAAGCACTATGGATCGAAGGATATTCCACTAAGCATGCAGGCAATGAATAAAAGCCCCACAAATAATCCATTACATGGATGGAGTGCATGTCGCGAGACGAATCTAACGAGCCTACTTAATCCACGATTTGTAACAGTAATGCTACAGTAACCATCCGTTAATTGTTAATTAATTACCCACTAATTACCCGTCATTAGATTTGTCACGCGATTTGCTGGCTAGATCTGTAATTAGTTTTACCAATAGTTTACATTTACTACTCCGAAATGATAAATTTTCTTTGATGTGACATCCAAAAACTTTTCACAACACCATCTAAACACGGCCAAGCTACTGATGGCCAGCTTGCACTTGGGCTGCGCGAGTGTGCTGATCTGCTGCTACAGTTGCTTGCGCTGGGATTGGTTTGCCTGCTCGCTGCTGACCTGCACGAGCTAATTAGCTGACGCTGAATCGCTGCTGCTCTCTGCCATGACCGGTCTGCGGCGCGTGCGCGTGGGGGATCTGCCTGGGCTGCGCACCGCGAGCTGGATGGCTGGGCTCTGCACGCGGATGCCTGCCTGTTGCTTGCTGACTCGCGCGTGTGCGTGAGACCGCTGGAGCGACGTGGCCCCGAGACCCCGACGCGACCTGCACTGGATGAACAGAGAGGAACAAAACAAGAACACCGAGAAAAGCTTCTCACTTCAAAACCAACTTACTCCCTCAATACTCCATGAATCGAGACAAGGCTTGAGCCATAAATGCACCACTTCAAAGGCAAACAGATCCACGAAAAGGATCTGAAAAAGCTTAAGTATCCATCACGAATTTCAGAGAAATCCGAGCACCTATCGAGACAAGGCTTGAGCCATAAATGCACCACTTCAAAGGCAAACAGATCCACGAAAAGGATCTGAAAAAGCTTAAGTATTCATCACGAATTTCAGAGAAATCCGAGCACCTACCAAAGAACACGGGTTTGGGGAAAACTTCGAATCCGAGCCAAATTCGTGAAAGATTCGAGGGGCAATCACATGAGAGATGCACACAAGGATCCTAGCAACAAAAGCCCCCAACAAATTTCACGAATTTCGCAGTCAATCGTGACGAACCAAACATCCCCAATAAATGGCTCCGAAAATCCCGAAAATAATAAAACTTAGATTCAAACGAGATGAAACAAATTGACACGAAATTGATCTTTGGATTACTTCACCATGTGCGGTTACAAGCCACTTGCTAGCACAAACAAAGCTAGAATGGCAAAAAGATCAAATCAACGATCCATCCTCTCTCTCCCTCTCAAACCCTAGAAAAGACTCTCTCACATACAAATGAGATGTCCACCACCTATTCTCCCCAAGGGATGGCTGCCCACAATAGCCACTCCTCATATATATAGGCGCCCTGCAAATGTCCAGAACGCCCTTACATGAAGCATACAACAAAATACCCCTTAGGGGCAAATTTGACATTTTCGCGAATCTTTTTCCGGCTGGGACACCTTCACCGCAAGCTTGCTTCCCTCCGACGCAAACCTTACGGCCACGCCGCGTGTCCTCCGGTCCAGGCTCCTTGACGCGCACGGCTCCTCCTGATGGGCCGTTACCGCCACGCCAAGTCCTCGGGCTTGGTTTTGAGGCCCAAACCAAGAAACCGTCCTCCTGATGATTTTGTGGCCAAATCACCAAGCTCACTCCGCGTACGAGCTTCGGTTGTTAGCCGCCACCTTGCACCGGCTTCACTTCCGCGTACGAGCTTCGGTTGTGAGCCGCTACCTCGCACCGGATCCACGCCGCCTTGCTCGTTCTTGCCACCATGTGAACCACACTTGATCCATCTGGCCACCGGGTCCCTCGAACCAAGCCTACTTGTCTCTCCACTCCCTGGAGGCCACCATGGCTAAGACCTTTCGCGCCTGTTCTTCACCTGCACCAATGCAATCAAGCCGCATTCTACACCTGCAATACTTAAGCCAAGGCAAACGTCAGTACACACCACGTTGTCAATCACTCATCACACCAGGAAGCGACCATCCACCGGTCCTTGGACACACACGGTCCTCAATCTCCCCTTGATGAGTGCATTGACAACACACACATAATCACGATAGGTATAAAAGAAAAACAGAAAAGAAATTGAAAACAAGGCTCAAGCAAGTGACAAAAAGCAAGAACAAGCCGAGAATAAAGTCACTCGCAAGAGAAAGCTCCAGAAAATGCCGACCCTTCAATAAGAAGCGAAAATGGCTCAACACCATCGGCAAAAGAGCAAGGACACAAAGCACAAAGCACAACTCTCCAAAACACTTTTCAGGATACACAAAGAGCTCCCCTGCACAGATGCAAACTCCCCCTGAACAAGTGAATTTGTGCGTGCAAAAATGTGTCGAAAAACTTTCAAAAGCGACCAGCAGCGTTTTCCTTCCAGAAACTCTTCAGAAATTCTCCCCCTTGTTGACAATGCACAAATCAAGGCGAAAATGCAAAAGATACAACTACAAGCTCCCCCTGAAATGTACAGCCAAAGTACAAACTCAAGGTTCAAAGATTCAAACTCAAATTCCAAAGCTCCCCCTGGAATGTGCAACCAAATTGCAAATCCAAGGTTCAGGTTCAAACATCAAACTCCCTAAGATATGCACAATCAAAGTGCCAACACAGCAAACTCACAAACTCATACAGCCCAAAAGCAATAAGCAAAGTCTTCTCCTTTTCAAATCAAAGCCTTCTCCTTTTCAAATCAACTTGTGCAATTTCTCCAAATGAATCAAGCCAAAAGATATCAAAATATGGAGAACCACACTTGACACCAAATCAAAACATGAACTCCAAAGCATGAATAATACGATATATGGTGCAAGTGAAAAACCAACCTAACAAGCTTCACAAGTAGACCACAAAGCACTTGCAAGTGCTAGGAATGGCAAAGCACTGAAAGGATTAAACAATATAGCTTAAAGGCGCACACAATCTCAAAGTGATTCTAAGTCAGAAGCACCGGGAGCAAAACATTTTATCAAGCGTTCATCATTATGTAAAACATGTCACCACATGAGCAAGAACTAGTCATGGATAGCGCAAGCATGAATGGAAACTAGTTCTATGCAAAAACTCATACAAGGTAACCAATTCTCATCAAAAGCTCATTGTAAGCACCTTGAAAGCACCAAAGCCATGCCTTTTACTTCATTTCTTTTCAAAGCTCGTTGAGACCATGTGCCCACTTCTTTGGCAGACATCATGTAACAACACAAGCATACAAGTTTTAGCATGGACAAAACAAAAAGAACTTGATTAGCAACTGATTATTTCATTTTGATGTTCATAAAAACTCAAGTTCACATGTCATGCCTTTGCGGCATAAAGAAGCACTTGCTTCCTCTCGGATGCAAACGAGGCTAAACACTCACAATGAGAAAGTCTTTGACCCGATTGAAAAGAACATGGGTCCCAAACATGAGCTAAAACAAAGAACTATCATTCATACGAGAGCTACACAGTTCTAGTCAAAAGCTCATGGGTGAATGGTGATAAAGATCATTAGTCAAGTTAATTTACACCATTCCAAAAACAAGCTAGCTCAACAGATTTTATGTCAAAGCATCAAAGTGAGACTAAGCTTGCACATCTCGCCACACATTCACAACTCAAAGTGCACGTCCACACAAAGCACAAGAAAATGCTAAGGATATACAGGTGAAGCTCAACTATACAATGCAAGATGCTCATATGATACATGATGCAAATGCAACTCTAAAAGAATGAGGACTCAGCTCAATATCAAGAAGGCACATGAGGGTCGAACCAACCAAGAAAAGCTCCATAGCCAACGAAGAACCGCCAAGGATCTCAACTGGGTACCATAGAAAAGATACCAATTGAAGGATCAAAACTTGATACCACATGAATAAGATAAAGTCCAACTGAAGGCCCAAAATGTGATACCAACTAAAAGCTCAAAAGCGGATACCAAATCACAAAGCAAATCCTTGGTCCAACTCCCCCTCAAATAAAGTCGAGCTCCCCCTCAACCAAAGACGCCTAGTAAAAGAAAACTAGGAAAAAGGTGTACAAAAAGCTAATGGAAAGCTCCAACATAAAACAAAAGGAAGAGAAATCTAAAAGGAGGAAAATGCAACCCGAAGACAAGGACAAGCCCAAAACAAGATAAACCACAACTCATGCTATAAGAAGCAATGATGATACACAATGTGAGGAATTAAAGCCTTGCAACACGATATCGATTATATGAATAAGAACTCGGGCCAACGACATGTCAATAAGGTGTAAAGGATCTACACAAAAGATACAAACTACAAGGATACCAAATGAATAACATGCCATGAGCAATTTGAATCATATGGAAAACATGGCAAGGAGTTCATGTGGATCACACACTATCATACAAAGGTGACTAATCCACCAAAATATATCACAAAACTAGCATGACAAGGTATACAAGAAGATCATACATGCCTAGAAGAAAGGTGGCTAGCCTACCATGGTATATACACATCAAGCAACATACACAAGTAAGCAAAATAGTGTACAAGAGAGAAGCTCACTATACAAAGTGTACAAAGGCCACGTCAGGGCCGTCCAAAGGGTGTGGAGAACCGTCAAAGCTTGATCATGCAAAAGACCAAGAATAACCGAGCTCATGTTCTCCATCCCGTGTCCTCGTACCTACACATGAGAAGACAAACAAACCCGAATCTTGGATCCCGAAGGGTTAGCAAGCATATACTTGGGAACCCAAGACTTGGTCACACGGGTAAATGGTGTACTCAACTTATCATGTGGGTTAGCATGATGCAAATGCCGGTTCGAATGAAAAGGTCTAGCAACACTCTTGGAACCATGCCTCAAAGTAGAAACTCGAGAAGAAGAACGAGTGCTACCACTAGCAAAAAGGCAACGATCCCTCGAGTTGTTTGAAGAAGAACCAGCAGAAGCACCATGAAAATCATGTCGTGGACCAACCCGAGAAACACTAGAAACATGTCCACGATCACGAACTACCCTACTAGAAAAAGAGTCATAAAACCCATCAACAAAATGCGGCTTCTGACTAGGCACACAAGTGTTCATGCCATGAGGTGGGCTATGAACAACCAAAGGCCTAGAAGCACGAACTCGCCGCATGCGTCTCGCACGCCTATAGCAAAAGCTCTCTTGATGCCCATCCTTGTCACAATAAGAGCAATGGTACAAAGGCCTGTCTGTAGGCACGGTCTGAGAGGACAAATCACCATTCTCATTCAATCGACAAGTCCCTTGGGCTTAGAGCAAGAACCTCCAATATCTAACTTTGTGCCCAGATTAGGATCACACGTGCCATGGGAAAGGCTACGTGGCTTCCTAAAAGCTTTAGCGCGCACATGTCTCTCATGTTTGATACGACGAAAGCAAAACTCAACGGTATGCCCATCTTTCTTGCAAAAGGTGCAAAGGAACTTCGGTTTGGGAGCATGAGTTCCGAAAAAGTGAGAAGCACCCTTGCCACTTTAATTATCTTGGACAACACCGGAAGAACCAACAAGCTTAGGAATAGCTATGGGAGAGCTATCCAAAGCACCAACACAAGCACTAACATCTAAAGACTCACGCTCAGCACAAGAAGTCAACTCCGACTGAGAATAATCAATTTTGGAAGCACAAATGTCAGAGTGACGAGAATCATGAGAATCCAAAGACTTAGCACAAACACTCTTGCATCTGGTGAGCAAAACACCATTCTCAAACTTGAGCCGCTCACAAGTACCACATGGAGCATTTTTCAAATTAGTCATCTCCTCCTCAATGCACTTGGCATATGTGGTACGCAAGAGATCATTTTCTTTCTCACGGTTGGCACTCATCTCCTTGTGCTCAACCAACTTGGCGCTCATATCATCGCGCATCTGTTTCAAAGCCAAAACTTCACTTTCTAATTCAATGCATGATGTGCAAATGAGACCACATGAACAAACATCATCATTCACATCAAGCAAATCATCATGAGTATCCAAAGAAGTAAGGCAAACATCATCATCAAGAACCAAAGAGCACATGCTACAAGGTATAGACTTCATCTCACAAATTTCAGCCTTAGCATGCTCAAGTTCATCCAAACAAGTGGTGTGAGTCAATTTAATTCTTTAATTTCAGCATGCAAAGACTCACAAGAAGCACATGGTAAAGAAGCATTTGACTTCAACAAGGCAATCTCAGACTCCAAATCACAAATCTCATCTTGTAATTTTCTACCATCCTGAGCATGCCAATTACCAAACTTAACACTTTTCTCCAATTTAATATGCAAGGCATCACAAGATTTGCATGAAGAAGAAGAAGCATTTGAATTATCAAGTTCAAACGTGTCAATTTTCTTCTTAAGCTCAACTATGATCTCGCCATCAGCACAAAGGAGAGTGAACAAGTCAATTATACCTTGGCAGAGTTTACTTCTACTCATCTTGTGAAGCTTGCGTCGAAGATCGCCTTCTTGATGCACTTCTTCCAAAAGACGCATAAACGCCATCCTGAAGGAACGAAACGGCGACCAGAGAGGGGGAGGGGGAGTGAATGGGAGCCGATAAAAATTTTCTTTCCAATGATCCGGCTATTCTCCCAAATCAACTCCGATGCCTCCGAAAGCGATCTTGCCAAGATCACGTACCTACTGTCAAGCTACTGACCCTAGGAACAAGATAGATGCAGCGGAACTCGAATCGATCGAAACGAACACAAACCGAACCAAAACCAACTCACCCTTGTGCTGCCAGGGGGGGTGCGGTTAAACCGGCCTGCCCTGGGAGCCTCGGGAAAAAGTCAACTCGAAAGTGGATCTCCCAAACCGCTTGAGCTCTTGAGATGAGATTTTGGCCAGATGACATACACCTCCAGTGGAGTGTTTTCCCAAAAGATCTCGGCCTCTAACTCTCTAGAACTCCCGAAATCTCAAATCTAAGGAAGAACACCATGAACTCGAGTTCATCCCGAAATCCTCAAATCCAAGGCGATTCCCGGAGTTTGGGGGCAAGATATCACAAGCAAAAGAGGCACAAGGCACTCATACATGAATCCCCCAAAGAAATCCGAGAGAAAACGCCCAAGGAAGTGAAGAACGAAAATCCCCCAAAAATAGCTCCGAAAATACCTCCGAAAATAGGAAAAGAAAAAGGAGCTCGTGGATTCAACTCATGGCACAAAGATGAACTGAACAAACTCAATCAACAAACCATGAATTCACCTATACCAACTACGAATGATTTGAAATAGTTCTAGGTGGAAGGGATGAAAGGAAAACTACAAGTCCAAAGGAAAATAGAGAGATAACTAAAGATATGGCAGCCACCAACCCCTAGGGGGCCTATTAGTAGTCCAAGTGGTGGTGCTCTAAAGACTAAACTACCCCTAAGTGATACATACCCCTCAGGGGCAAATTTGACATTTGGTTTCAGATATTTTCCGGCTGGGACACCTTCCACCGCAAGCTAGCTTCCCTCCGACGCAAGCCTTGCAGTCACGCCGCGTGTCCTCCGGATCGAAGCTCCTCGACGCCGTTTTTGGGCCGGCCCAGGAGGAGGCGGTTAAACCTCCCCTGGGGGGCGGTTAAACCGCCCCTGGCAGCCAAACTTGGCCCAGCCGCCCAAACTCGCCTCGTCGAGTCCTCGGCCTTGGTTTTGAGGCCCAAACCAAGGGAAACCGTCCACCGATGATTTTGTGGCCAAATCACCAAACCCCGCGCGCAAGCTTCGGTTGTGAGCCGCTACCTTGCACCGGCTTCTCGTCCGCATACGAGCTTCGGTTGTAAGCCGCTACCTCGCACCGGAACCACGTCCCCTTGCTCGTTCTTGCCAGCATGTGAACCGCACTTGATCCATCTGGCCACCGGGTCCCTCGAACCAAGCCTACTTGTCTCTCCGCTCCTCGGAGGCCGCCATGGCTAAGACCTTTCGCGCCTGTTCTTCACCTGCACCAATGCAATCAAACCGCATTCTACACCTGCAATACTTGAGCCAAGGGAAACGTCAGTCCATACCACGTTGTCAATCACTCATCACACCAGGAAGCGACCATCCATCGGTCCTCGGACACACCGAGTCCTCAATCTCCCCCTTGATGAGTGCATTGACAACACACACATAGTAACCAATGATATAAAAAGAAAATATAAAAGAAATTGAAAACAAACGCTCAAGCAAGTGTCCAAAAGCAAGAACAAGCCAAATCAAAGTCACTCACAAGAGGAAAACTCAGAAAACGCCGACCCTTCCATAGGAAGCGAAAAGGGCTCAATACCGTCGGCAAAAGAGCAAAGGCACAAAGCACGAATCACAAATTTCCAAAACTCCAATTCACTTTTCAGAACACTCAAAGCACTTCCCCTGCAAAGATGCAACCCCCCCTGAACAAGTGAACTTGTGCGTGCGAAAAACACTCGAAAATGCTCAAAACCTCACAAAGCTTGTGCACACAGCACAGGGGCGGTTAAACCGCCCGGGGGGGCGGTTAAACCGCCCCTGGCAGATCACCTGCATCAAAAGTGCAAATCTGAACCAAAAGGCTCGCAACGATGCCGTTTCAACTCGAAAACCTTCCAAATATGCCCAGCAATGTTTTCCAATAGTCAAACTCTCAGAAACTTCACAAATTTTCATAAACTTCCCTTTTGGCAAAGCTCTCACCTCTCACACAAATCCAACAAAATCAAGCTCAAAAATTTTCTCACAAGTTCAGGGACTTCTTCCCCTTGCAAAATGCTCCAGAAATTCTCCCCCTTGTTGACAATGCACAAATCAAGGAAAAGATGTACAAAATGCAACTACAAGCTTCTCAAATATACAATGAGCAATACAAGGTGCTACAAGTTAGAGAAGGGGCAAACTAGATAGGTCATAGCATCATAAAGGCATTGCCATCAAAAAAGTGAAGATATATAGCCATGTGACAAAGCCATGATCAAATTTGGAATTTTATCAAAAGTTTCACCTCATGAGCAAAGTCCTAAACATGGATCATTTAAGCAAAAATAAACTTCATCTCACCAAGATCATGATAGGACAAGCATTCTTGACAAAAGATCATTACAAACGCCCAAATTCTATCTCATGTCATGTCAAAGCACGGAGCCATGTGTTCACTTCTCAAGGGAGACTTCTCCGGCAAACAACATGCAACCGTTTAGCACCCATGTGTGCAAGTGTGTGCAATGGTGAAAGCATAGAGACATGAGCATAAATATTTCTCAAAATGTATCTTTTTCTTATCTTTCTTCTTTCATGCATAGACATCTCATTTTTCAAGTTTTTCAACTTAAGCATGGTACATGAAATGTCTTTGCGACAAAAAGAAGCTTATGCTCCTCCATAAGATAAAGCATGGGCTACATTCACAATGACAAAGGTCTTTGACCCAATTGAAAAGAACATCATATCCTAGCGTGATCTTAAGCAAGATATATCCATTTCGGCTCAAACAAGACATGCGAAGGCATTTACTCATGGGTGAAAAGAGTTTAAGTTCAGTTTGTCATTTTACTTCAAAAAATTGACTATCTCAAAGGGATATATATCAAAACCATCAAGAGCATAGCCAAACATTCATCCAATCCCTAGCATGCCTGCCTGAACTCTAAAATATAGCAAGTTGTAGCAATCACTGCATATAGGAGAAGCTCATACTAAAATATGATACAAATGCAGCATGATATATCACAAGATGCAAAGATGAACACTATACATCAAAATACAAAATCAAAAAGTGTACATCAAGATACAAAGATGGTACAATAGAATACATATGCTACAAGAGAAGCCTCCAAAACTCAGCTCAGAAGAACGCACACACACCAAGTTCCCCACGCAAGCGGGTGAAGGTAGCTTGGTCAAGCGGTTTGGTGAAAATGTCTGCAAGCTAGTTTTGGGTAGAAACATGGGCAAGCTCGATATCTCCTTTCTCCACATAATCTCTCAGGAAATGGTACCTCACTTCGATGTGTTTGGTCTTGGAATGAAGCACGGGATTTTTGGCTACGCTTATGGCACTGGTGCTATCACAAAGAAGTGGAACATGGGACATGTCTAGGCCAAAATCTCTCAAAGTGTAGGTGATCCAAAGCAACTGGGAACAACAGCTAGCAGCAGCAACATATTCGGCTTCTGTGGTGGATTGGGCTACACTGGACTGCTTGCGAGAAGACCAAGACACAAGAGACGAACCAAGAAACTGACACTGACCAGAAGTAGACTTCCGATCAACACGACACCCAGCAAAATCAGCATCAGAAAAACCATGGAGTGCAAGTGAGGAAGCAGCAGAATACCAAAGACCCAGCTCAGGAGTAAACTTGAGATACCTGAAAATCCTCTTGATGGCCTGCCGATGTGAAGTCCTCGGTGAAGCCTGAAAACGAGCGCACAGACACACGCTGAACTGTATGTCTGGCCTCGTCGCCGTCAAGTAGAGGAGGGAGCCGATCATGCTCCGGTACTCCTTCTGGTCCACTGGTTCTCCGTCCTCATCCGCATCCAAAGCTGTAGTCGTACTCATCGGTGTAGTCATCGGCTTGGAGTCGCTCATGTCGAACTTCTTGAGAATGTCCTTGGTGTACTTGTTTTGGTGCACGAACGTCCCGTCCTTGGTTTGCTTGATCTGTAGCCCGAGAAAGAACTGCAACTCTCCCATCATCGACATCTCAAATTCCCTGCTCATATCATCTGCAAACTTGGCAACAAGATCATGAGAAGAGCCACCAAAAATGATATCATCCACGTAAATCTGAACGATTAAAAGATCATTGCCATTCCTCAACAAGAAGAGCGTCTTATCAACCTTTCCCATCACAAACCCCTTGCTAAGCAAGAACCCCCTCAACCTGCCGTACCACGCTCTGGGTGCTTGCTTTAGGCCATATAAAGCTCGGTAGAGTTTGTACACTCGGTGTGGGTATCTCTCACTCTCAAAACCCAGGGGCTGCCTCACATACACTTCTTCCTCGATCACCCCATTCAGAAAGGCACTCTTCACATCCATTTGGTACAACTTGAACCCTTTAGCAACAGAGAATGCTAGAAGGATCCGAATTGCCTCCAAACGGGCAACAGGAGCAAAGGTCTCCTCATAATCTATCCCCTCCTGCTGCGAAAACCCCTGAGCAACCAACCTCGCTTTGTTTCTCACAATCTCACCACCCTCATCCCTCTTGTTTTGAACACCCACTTGGTTCCTATAGGATGACAATTTGGAGGTGGTTCTACTAACTCCCACACCTGGTTTCTCTCAAAATTTTCAAGCTCTTCATGCATGGCATTGACCCAATCAGAATCAGATAAAGCGTGTCCAACATTTTTGGGCTCAAAAGATGCGACAAAAGCAGAATGTGCAAAATGAGAGATGTTCTGTGACCTCGACCGTGTAGTGCGTTCATCCAAGTTCCCGATGATCTTCGAAGGTGGATGATTCCTCTGTACCAGCTGGGGAGCTTCTCGCCTCGAGATTGCCTCCCCCTCAACATCAGCTTCCACTTGAGCTCGATCATGTGCGCGACTCGACGAAGGTGTAGCAGTAGGGCCGTCGTCGAACGTCGTGGTAGTAGTGGAAGTAGAAGGTACAAGCTCTCCACACGGTGCATGATTCTCCTCATCATCTTCTTCATCAAGCTGCTCTTCCTCAAAGATGGACTGTCCCAACTCATCATCACTTGCACACTCAAAAGCAGAAGAGCTACACGGAATGGTCTCGTCGAAAGTGACTTCGCAAGTCTCCATGATTTGGTTAGTTTCAAGATTGAGCACACGATATGCTCGAGAGTGATTCGCATAACCAAGAAAAATGCCATCCATCGAATGAGACTCAAACTTGTCCAAATTTCCTTTCTTCAGAATGAAACAATTGCAACCAAAAACCCGAAAGTGACTCACACGTGGGAAACGACCATGGAATAGCTCATAGCAAGTTTTCTTCTTGAAAGCACGAAGGAAAATCCGATTTGAAACATGACAAGCTGTGTTCATTGCCTCGACCCAATATTTCCTAGGAGTCCTATGCTCATCGAGCATCGTCCTAGCCATCTCACAAAGCGTCCGATTCTTCCTCTCAACAACTCCATTTGGCAAGCAACATATGGCGAAGAGTATTGATGTTCGAGACCAAGATCACGACAAAAGGTATCAAAACGAGTGTTCTTAAATTCCTTACCATTGTCACTGCGTATAGCTCTCATGGCACCACCATTACTCTCGTTTTTCAACCTCAAAATCAGATCTCGAACAAAATCAAATGTCTCATCCTTCGACGCCAAAAAGAACACCCAAGCATATCGAGAAAAGTCATCCACAACCACAAGAACATACCAATTCCCACCAAGCTGAGCGAACGCGAGTGGGACCAACCAAGTCCATAGTGCAAAAGCTCCCCTGGCGCTCAGTCATAACATCTGTCAAAGGTGGATGGGAAGCAGCAACCATTTTACCATGTCTACACGGAGCGCATACCAAATCTTTCTCGAACTTTGAGCTTGGGCAATCCTCGGATAAGGTCAAGAGCACTCAAGCGTGAGAGTAATCAAAGCTCACATGACCGAATCTCCTATGCCACTTCCAAAGCTCAGAAGAAGTACCAGCCGATCAAACACCGAGAAGGACCAAACGATAGAGAAAAATCAGCACGAAAAATCTGTCCCTCAGGAATGATCATACACACAAGATCACCTCGAGAATCAAGAATCTCGATAATCACCACTCTTGAACCGAACCTCAAAACCCTCATCAAGAAGCTGAGAAACTGAAGCAAATTAAACCAAGATTCTTGACAAGAGCAACCTTCTTCAACATGAAACCATCGCTCACTTGAATCGTACCCTCAGACAACACTCTACCTCTACCCTTATCCCAAAAGTGATGTACTGCCTGGACACCACCGGGATAAGGCTGGAGAACCACTTCCTATTACCTGTCATATGTCTCGAACATCCAGAATCCATCAACCAGAAGTTCTCCAAGCCTCCCACCTGCACAATCAATAGCGAGAACGAGAATGAGCAAATGACTCGACACTGGGGTTAGCACAGAATGAGTCAAACCAGTGTCGGACCATCTGCTCGAAAGAGGGGTTAGCAAAATCAGCTCTACCACGTGAAACCCTCTCGTTTCTCACCATCGGACCTCTAGCACCACGTGGGGGAAAACGTGGCCTAGACTCTCTCCTATCCTCAAAGCTACGGTCAAACCTCTCTGAACCAAATGAACCACGAGCAGGAGGCCGCCTAGCAAAACCAGCACGAGCTGAACACCACGACTGCCAAACGAAGGAACTGTTCGCACAGAAGCCTCTCCTCTAGGCAAGGGTGAACGAGACACAGGCACACTACGGGGAGAGTGGTACCTGTCCCTGTTCCCCATCTCCTTCTCTCGTCTCACCTCCCTCTTCTTTGTCCAACAAAACTCCTCTAGGTGACCATCCCTTCCACAATGCTCACAATGGAAGCGGACTGGCTTTGGCTTTGGGGTTTCTCTCGGCTGTGGCTTCTCTCTCGGCTGGTAAACCCCACTCCTCACAAAGGTCACTCTCCTCTAGAAGTTGTTTGTCTTAGGTGGAAACTTGGGAGGATCTGGAGTGGTGTCAAGCTTGTTCAACAGGTGGTTGGGCTTAGGTGCAAAGCTGTTCTTTGGTGGAGTTTTCTCTGGTGATGTTGGGACGTTTGAGGTGGAAGTGGTTTGCTCTCTCTCTTTCTCACAACCACTCTCATCAACCTTCTCAGAGCCCAACCCACGACCATCAGCTCTCCTAAACTGAGCAATCTACATCTTAAGCTGTGGCTCGTGACCAGACAACCAACCCAAGCACTGACGCAACTCATCATTCTCATCCTGCAACCGATCAACAGATTGTGCCAGCTCAATATTCTTCAATGCAACCACATCACAAGCAGAACAAGCATTTGCAATGGCAGATTTCAATTCAGCTTCAAGAGAACTGATCATGGTACGAGATTCGAGCAACTGAGCATGCAAAGCAGGGCAAGAAGTACAAGCACCTAGCAAAGACGATCTAGACTTTAACTCAGCAAGCTCAACCCTAGCATTTTCTAGATCATCCAAGCATGTCATGTGTTTTTCCTTAAGAGCAACCAGATCGACAAGATGCACATCACAGAAGGAGCACTCAATCTCATCAGTAACAACTGGAGCATCTTTCAACACAGCAATCTCATACTCAAGCTTAGCTACTCTCTCCCTAGACTCGCAAAGCAAAGACTCAAAATCCACCGCCTTCTTTCCAGTTTCAGAAAGTAAGGCCTCAAGCTCAGCAACTCTCTCCTTTGACTCTCCTAGCAGGGACCTAAACTCTCTCTTCTCCTTGTTGGTCTTCCTAAGCACATCATCGCGGTTGTCGACCAACTCCTCTAGCCTAGCGATTTCCTTATGCAAAGAGGTGGGATCGGTCAATACCTTATCCTCGGAGTCGGAGTCAGAGTCGTCCTTGCCCTTCACGGAGTCGTGTGCCATGGTGCAGTAGTCGACGGCGGTGAAGGAAATGCCGGTGAAGTTGCGGTTCTCGTGCTTCTTCTCCTTGCAGCGGCCGCGGTCTTCATCCTCGCTGCTCAAACTTGACGACATGTTGGTGGAGCTCGTGTCGATGTCACTTACATCTGCCACCATCGCTCGAGACTTGTTCTTCTTGTGCCCTCCGTGCTTGTTCTTCGACCTCCTCTCTTCCTTGTTCTTGTGTTTAGAGCGGTACTCGTCCTTGGAGCGGTGCTTGTGGTCATCTCGCGATCGGTGCTTGCGATTGTAGTCGTTCTTGTTCTCCTCGGGGCACTCGGCGATGAAGTGGCCCATCTTCCCGCATCTGTAGCACGTACTCCCGGCACGTCTCGAACCCTTGCGGTTCTGGTACATCCTCTCGAACCTCCTGGTCAGCAACGCGAGATCCTCCTCGCTCAGCACCTCATACTCTTCATCTGGAAGAGGCACAAGAGAAGACAAAGCAAAATGTCTGGGAGTGTTAGCATGTCCATAACCAGAGCCACCGACTAGAGCCAGACTATGGGGATCAGTCGGACTCTTAGCCTTGGCAAGCAGCTGTCTGTCAACCTCAGAAGACTTCAACTTGGAGAAAAGCTCATCAACAGACAGAGTTTCATAGTTAGCCGACTCCATGATCGCCTCAACCTTGGCACCCCACATGGATCTATCAAGTGCTTGCAAGAGCTTGATAGCTCTGTCATGATCCGAGTATGGGAGCTGGGTGATGTTGGCTTTCATGTTGTTGACTATGGCAGTAAAGCGCTAGAACAAAGCATCAACAGACTCTCCAGGCAAGTGAGCGAAATTCTCATACTCTCTGCGATACATCGAGAAAAGCCTAGCCTTCACATGGCTATCACCACCGTGGGCTACCCTGAGCTTCTGCCAGATCTGGCTAGCTAGGTCCTCGCCCAAAACACGCTCAAACTCCTCAATGGACAAAGCTCGGAACAAGTAGTCGACAGCTCTAGCGTTTGCCTCAAACTTATCTCTCGCATCCTGGGCATCTAAGTTGGTGGGATTGACATAGTGTTCATCTTTGGTCACATCCCACAGCAACTTTCCTTTGCCTCGCAAGAAAGCGCCTATACGCGCAACCCAGTTCGGATAGTTCTTTCCATCGAAGTGCGAAGGCCCGGAACCCCGATCTTAGAATGCCATCTTTGGATCTTAGACTGGTTAGAGTCGCAAAGACCCGTAACCGGCTCTGATACCAATTGAAGGACCGAAACGGCGACCAGAGGGGGGGGGGAGTGAATGGGAGCCGATAAAAATTTTCTTTCCAATGATCCGGCTATTCTCCCAAATCAACTCCGATGCCTCCGAAAGCGATCTTGCCATGATCACGTAGCTACTGTCAAGCTACTGACCCTAGAAACAAGATAGATGCAGCGGAACTCGAATCGATCAAACGAACACAAACCGAACCAAAACCAACTCACCCTTGTGCTGCCAGGGGGGGGGCGCGGTTAAACCGCCTAGGGGGGGCGGTTAAACCGGCCTGTCCTGGGAGCCTCTGGAAAAAGTCAACTCGAAAGTGGATCTCCCAAACCGCTTGAGCTCTTGAGATGAGATTTTGGCCAGATGATATACACCTCCAGTGAAGTGTTTTCCCAAAAGATCTCGGCCTCTAACTCTCTAGAACTCCCAGAATCTCAAATCTAAGGAAGAACACCATGAACTCAAGTTCATCCCGAAATCCTCAAATCCAAGGCGATTCCTGGAGTTTGGGGGCAAGATATCACAAGTAAAAGAGGCACAAGGCACTCATACGTGAATCCCCCAAAGAAATCCGAGAGAAAATGCCCAAGGAAGTGAAGAACGAAAATCCCCCAAAAATAGCTCCGAAAATACCTCCGAAAATAGGAAAAGAAAAGGAGCTCGTGGATTCAACTCATGCCACAAAGATGAACTGAACAAACTCAATCAACAAACCATGAATTCACCTATACAAACTACGAATGATTCGAAATAGTTCTAGGTGGAAGGGATGAAAGGGAAACTACAAGTCCAAAGGAAAATAGAGAGATAACTAAAGATATGGCAGCCACCAACCCCTAGGGGGCCTATTAGTAGTCCAAGTGGTGGTGCTCTAAAGACTAAACTACCCCTAAGTGATACATACCCCTCAGGGGCAAATTTGACATTTGGTTTCAGATATTTTCCGGCTGGGACACCTTCCACCGCAAGCTAGCTTCCCTCCGACGCAAGCCTTGCAGTCACGCCGCGTGTCCTCCGGATCGAAGCTCCTCGATGCCGTTTTTGGGCCGGCCCAGGGGGAGGCGGTTAAACCTCCCCTGGGGGCGGTTAAACCGCCCCTGGCAGCCACACTTGGCCCAGCCGCCCAAACTCGCCTCGTCGAGTCCTCGGCCTTGGTTTTGAGGCCCAAACCAAGAAAAAACGTCCACCGATGATTTTGTGATCAAATCACCAAACCCCGCGCGCAAGCTTCGGTTGTGAGCCGCTACCTTGCACCGGCTTCTTGTCCGCATACGAGCTTCGGTTGTAAGCTGCTACCTCGCACCGGAACCACGTCCCCTTGCTCGTTCTTGCCAGCATGTGAACCGCACTTGATCCATCTGGCCACCGGGTCCTTCGAACCAAGCCTACTTTTCTCTCTGCTCCTCGGAGGCCGCCATGGCTAAGACCTTTCGCGCCTGTTCTTCACCTGCACCAATGCAATCAAACCGCATTCTACACCTGCAATACTTGAGCCAAGGGAAACGTCTGTCCACACCACGTTGTCAATCACTCATCACACCAGGAAGCGACCATCCATCGGTCCTCGGACACACCGGGTCCTCACATCCCTTCATTAAGCTCATTACGCTTCTCTCCACCTGAGGACAGAGACACACAAGAAGAAGAGCTTGGTGCCATAGCTCAAAAGCAAGCTCAAATCTCGAAAACCAAATCCGAAAGCAAAATCGCCTTTTTCCTTGTCGCCCCGTGGATCACAAAGTCGATAAAGGTGGAGTGATCCTTAACCGGCTCTGATACCAATTGTAGGACCGAAACGGGCGACCAGAGGGGGGTGAATCGGAGCCGATAAAAATTCTCCGATAAGAACAAGGCCTATGTTACAATTACAACCCAGCACACCTCTCTTCTAATTGCCAAGATGACACAAGTCAACTCGTGACGTGCTCATCCTAGGAACAATTAGGAATTCCTTAATGCGACGCGGAAGCGAAACAAAAGAGCTCACTTGACAACTTTACAAAAAGAGCTCACTTGATAACTTCTAAAAGTTACTGCCGGAAAATGATTATTCAAGAAGCTAATCTAAATCAAAGCAATAACCAAGGGCAAGAAAGAGATTAAGCAATTTAATTGGCCCAAACAATATTCACCAGAATAGCCAAAGAGCTTCCCTGCATGCACACAAGCTAGTACTGCCGATATTTGCTATCCATCGTAATGATCAAAGAACATACAGCTTAAGCACGCAAGCAATGAATAAACAATTGAATCAATAGTGGTATCACTGTAGCAAGAAAGCGATGTGCCACAAGAATTAATCTCACGCTGTGCTTTGAATGAAACAAAAGACACACGAGCTGGATGTGCTACCAAAACACAGATGAATGAGCTAAAAAGACAAGCATGAAAGCTGCTGTCTACACAAGCAAATAAACGAAGCTTAAACTAAACAGCTTGCAAACATGTAGATAATATATATATATAATAGCTCAAGCACTATGGATCGAAGGATATTCCACTAAGCATGCAGGCAATGAATAAAAGCTAGCAGCTGACATCTGACGCTTGACATGCAACAAGACCGAGCACTGATCAGTAACAAGCTGTTGATGCTATCGCTATTCACTTTGCACTGCCGTCAAGAAGAACAGAGCTTGAGCTGCTGGACTGTGCGTGCTGCTCTGCACCTGCAAAGAAAAACAATACTCTACCTCGACAAGCCTGATGGCCAGCCACTTGGGCTGCGCGAGTGTGCTGATCTGCTGCTACAGTTGCTTGCGTTGGGACTGGTTTGCCTGCTCGCTGCTGACCTGCACGAGCTAATTAGCTGACGCTGAATCGCTGCTGCTCTCTGCCATGACCGGTCTGCGGCGCGTGCGCGTGGGGGATCTGCCTGGGCTGCGCACCGCGAGCTGGATCGCTGGGCTCTGCACGCGGATGCCTGCCTGTTGCTTGCTGACTCGCGCGTGTGCGTGAGACCGCTGGAGCGACGTGGCCCCGAGACACCGACGCGACCTGCACTGGATGAACAGAGAGGAACAAAACAAGAACACCGAGAAAAGCTTCTCACTTCAAAACCAAATTACTCCCTCAATACTCCATGAATCGAGACAAGGCTTGAGCCATAAATGCACCACTTCAAAGGCAAACAGATCCACGAAAAGGATCTGAAAAAGCTCAAGTAAGCATCACGAATTTTAGAGAAATCCGAGCACCTACCAAAGAACATGGGTTTGGGGAAAACTTCGAATCCGAGCCAAATTCGTGAAAGATTCGAGGGGCAATCACATGAGAGATGCGCACAAGGATCCTAGCAACAAAAGCCCCAACAAATTTCACGAATTTCGCAGTCAATCGTGACGAACCAAAAATCCCTAATAAATGGCTCCGAAAATCCTGAAAATAATAAAACTCAGATTCAAACGAGATGAAACAAATTGACACGAAATTGATCTTTGGATTACTTCACCGTGTGCGGTTACAAGCCACTTGCTATCACAAACAAAGCTAGAAAGGCAAAAAGATCAAATCAAAGATCCCTCCTCTCTCTCCCTCTCAAACCCTAGAAAAGACTCTCTCACAAACAAATGAGATGTCCACCACCTATTCTCCCCAAGGGATGGCTGCCCACAATAGCCACTCCTCATATATATAGGCGTCCTGCAAATGTCCAGAACGCCCTTTCATGAAGCATACAACAAAATACCCCTTAGGGGAAAATTTGACATTTTTGCGAATCTTTTTCCGGCTGGGACACCTTCCAACGCAAGTTTGCTTCCCTCCGACGCAAACCTTGCGGCCACGCCGCGTGTCCTCCGGTCCAGGCTCCTTGACGCGCACGGCTCCTCCTGAGGGCCATTACCGCCACGCCAAGTCCCCGGGCTTGGTTTTGAGGTCCAAACCAAGAAACCGTCCTCCTGATGATTTTGTGGCCAAATCACCAAACCCCGCATATAACCTTCGGTTGTTAGCCACCACCTTGCACCGGCTTCACGTCCGCGTACGAGCTTCGGTTGTGAGTCGCTACCTCGCACCGGATCCACGCCGCCTTGCTCATTCTTGCCACTATGTGAACCGCACTTGATCCATCTGGCCACCGGGTCCCTCGAACCAAGCCTACTTGTCTCTCCACTCCCTGGAGGCCACCATGGCTAAGACCTTTCGCGCCTGTTCTTCACCTGCACCAATGCAATCAAGCCGCATTCTACACCTGCAATACTTAAGACAAGGCAAACGTCAGTACACACCACGTTGTCAATCACTCATCACACCAGGAAGCGAGCATCCACCGGTCCTTGGACACACCCGGTCCTCATGTTTCACTAAGATGGAAAAATACATCAGCATGCTTAATGTTCAAGTGAGCTAGGTGTTCTTCCATGTGCACACAGCTGCAGAAAGGCGCCATGTTGGTTGATCCGAGCTATAGTATAAAGATGATGGTAAAATTGTATCACCGAAAAATTAGAGACAGAATCATGCTTCATTTTGAGCATTGCTTTTGCATCACTGATGCAAGGAAAGGAGCAACATAGAGCAAGCAGCAGCGGAGAAGGCACTGACAACCGAAATGCATCATTTTCAAATATCAACAACAGTACATATGACTCCTATGAGGGCCTTTAACACCTAACATTGCTGAAGTTTTGATGCAGAGTGAGGCAGCTACATTCTGAGCACCTCCCATGCCTATCCTGAGAGTGACACTGGAAATGCACAGCATTTTGATTGTTTTGATCTTGGAAAATTAGGCCTCACCGAATGCAGATCATTGGAATCACCGACAAACTACAACGCCTGATTCCCCTACTCCTAGTGGATGATACATTTGATTGTTCTTCTCTCAAGGCCCCGGACAGCAGATGATCGGACAAGCTCAGTTTCGTGGCACTAAACTGCAGCGCGCCCGAAGGGAAGGAAAGCCAGCATCCCCAATATGTCCCCATGTAACAGAGAGCTCGGTAGAACTGGGACCGTCGCTGAAACATCCATCAGCACTCTAGATTAACATGGCCAGCAGCTAACGCCCTGCCCGCATAGCCTCATATTCCGGTGCCTCCCAATCCCACACGTACGATAACGATACACTTCTCAACTCATGCACAAAAGTCGTCCTCCCTTCCTCTGGATAGCCCATGGACTTCTCATCAGCACTCTCTCTTCGGTGTGGTTGTGTGCTTTGTGATGCTTGCAGGAGCCAGCAGGACACATCCTTTGCGCCCCACCCCCCACCACACCCCCCCCCCCCCCCCCCCCCCCCCCCCGCGTGTTAAAGTCAATGGTGATTTTGTCGGATGTGCAATCGTACGTGCAGCTGCAGTAAAGGCGGCCTCATGTGCAGCGGCACATGTTTGCTGCCTCCAAACTTTTACTTTTCTAACTAATGACAAATAGTTTTTGATATATGTATGCACTAATGCAACACTGAAAACATAGGGAAAAATCTGGGATAAGAGCGAAAGAATCGCTGCTCCAAATCCTTATATGTATAGTTCTCCAATTCAATTGCTCTACCCAGGCCACAGCTCTAAGGCACCAGACATCATCTATCACTTCCTTTGATTGATCCCCAGAGGTCAACCGAAAATTTTCCCTCAATAATTTCATCTGCTGCCTGTGCGGTGATATAACAGCCACTTCCGAACTATATTTAGTAGATTGGTACCCATACACAGTCTACAGATGCCGTCCAATCCTCCAAGTGTTGGATATATGCCCTAGAGCCAATTGGATTGGATCCACTAATGGGCCTACAAAGTGGAAGCCTATTAGCATGGCCCATTAGCACTAGAGGGACTACAACATCTATTAGTCCCGTATTGCTAATGGATGAAGGGATGAGAGGTTTTCCTCCTCATATATACGTGGGAGGGGCAAAGGGGGATGCCTCAAGCAAGTTGTGCCGCCCCAAGCCCTAGCCGCCCCTCCCTGGCCGCCGCTCTCTCCTCTCTCGTCGTGCGCGCCCTGGTGCTGGCACACCGGCGCTCGGCGTTCCATCCTCGTACGTGTGGATACCTCGGAGGTGCTACGCTTGGAGCACTGGGACGAACCGCACGTGCCGCAGGACCAGACAGACATTCGCAACTTCACTGCACTGCTACCTCGACGCGCTTCTTTACACTGAGACGGTTCCGCTGCATCTGCGCGTCTAGTGGTAACGATCTGAGATCTATAACTGCAGTTGTTCCTGGTTTCGTTGTACACGGTTTTGTATTGTGCTAGCGTAGCCTCCCCGAATCCCTTCAGTGGTATCAAAGCCGTAGCTGCTTCGTTATAGGTTCGATCGTGGGCATATGGAGATATGCGTGGTTGTAGATGAGTCTCTGATCGGTTCGTGATCTTTGCCGTGATGGTCGTGTAACGAATTGCTCCTACCGGTCGGTTTTTGCGCCATCGGAGCTAAGTGATACTCGTAAACCCATGCATGGTGAGATGTAGATCAATTGGATTGGTCGAATCGAACTTAGATCAATGGCCAGGCACATGGGATGCGTGATGGTGAAGATTGGATCTGAAACTGGGCCGGGGAATGATGCGAAAACAAGGTGTTCGGTAAAACAGCCATAACTTTCGCATACGATCTCGGATGGAGACGATTTTTATATGAAAATTCATCTACAGAAAAAGTTACGTCTGATTCAGACTGCCTTGGCAGTTTGCCGAAATTAGATTTGCAAAATTCGGCCGGGAAGATGGAGTTTTCTGCGTTTTAAGTTTAGACGTCGGAATCGCCTAACTTGTTTTTGCAGAAATTCATGTGATCGGTATGGCCCTTATGTGTATGTGATGCATGTATGTAATTGAATCATGACCTGCGTGTCGTGAGTGCGGCAATACGGCTGGAGCCATATGTATTGTCAAGTTAATGTAATGGCCTGCGTGCCAACCTGTGATGATCTAAGCACGATTATGTAATTTATTTACTTGCATGCGTTAGATGTTAGTTCTTGGAGGACTCATCACTGGAGGATGGCATGAATGGATCATGGAGATGGAGATCAACATGATGGATCATGAAGATGGAGATCAACATGATGGACAACACAATGGAGATGGAGATCTACCTGTGATAATGGGCCATACCGTATCATTATTGTGTGAATGTCAGTCCTTAAACGTTCTGCTTTTGTTTACATGCGACGAATGACGTTATTTAGCATGCGACGATAAAAGTAGAACGATCCCTCAGTAATATTTGAGTTTACGTGCCCTCCCAAACCTTGCACCATCATGTCTTGTACAATCAGTGGTGGGTCTATAAAATTAGGGATGCCTACTGATTTTCCTCGACTAGATGGGTTTGTATCGGATACTTACTCGCACGGGGTTTGGTTATCTTGAACAAGGTCATCTTAACAGTTAAGGACCTTGGGGCACAAGAGTTGGATCGCCGAGACATAGAGATGTCACCCAACAACAGGAGTCATATGAGATATGATTAGCAAAGAGTTGCTTACCGATCTACCATGTCTTCTAGCGGTGATGCTAAAGCTCACTAGTCGACTTGTTAGTTGTGGATCCTGAATCACTAGTAATCAATCGAGGGATATTGATTTTAGTGGGAGTAGATTCAGTTAAATGGTTAATTTAATTTACTCCATCATGGATACGTTGTCTTAGTATTTTGCATTATTATTTTGTTGTAGATCAATGGCTGTCAACGCACCGTTTACTTTACGTTCGATCCTTGAGAAAGAAAAGTTGAATGGAACAAACTATGCGGATTGGATCCGCAACGTGAGAATTGTTCTCAGGGCAGAGAAAAAGGAGGATGTTCTAGACACCCCTTTACCAGACGAGCCTGCTGAAAATGCAACTGCTGCTGTGAGAAACGCCCACCAGAGAGTGTTGGACGTTGACAATCAGATAAGCTGCCTTCTACTTGCTAGTATGGAACCTGAGCTGCAGATGCAGTTTGAGGGATATACTACACACAATATGATTGTGGCTCTCCAGGAAATGTTCCAGACTCAAGCTAGGACCGAAAGGTTCAATGTGTCCAAAGCTTTTGTGGAGACAAAGTTGGCAGAAGGTGCAGCAGTTGGGCCACACGTGATCAAGATGGTTGGTCACACTCAGAGATTGGAGAAGCTAGGCTTCCCAATAGGTCCAGAGTTGGCCACTGATTTTATTCTAGCGTCACTTCCGCCAAGCTATGGGAGCTTCATCTCGAACTACCATATGCATGGGGCAGAGAAGGGCTTGAATGAGCTGTGTGGCATGCTTAAAACAGCAGAGGCTGACATTAAGAAGAGCAATGGTGGCGGCCATGTGATGGCGATCCAGAACAAGCCTAACTTTAAGAAGAAGGGCAATTGGAAGAAGAAGGGCAAGGCTAAAGATGTGATCAACAAGCCAAGCTCGGATCCCAAACCTGGACCAGCGCCTGATAAGCCATGCTTTTACTGTAATGAACTGGGTCACTGGAAGAGAAACTGCAAGCAGTACCTAGCTTCGCTAAAGAACAAGGGAAGTAAGAGTACTTCCGGTTCAGGTACGCTTCAGGTTTATGTTACAGATATCTTCCTCGCTGATTCTTATGTTAATTCCTGGGTATTTGATACCGGATCGGTTGCTCATATTTGCAATTCGATGCAGGGAATAATAAGAAGTAGAAGCGTGGAAAGAGGAGAAGTTGATTTTCGCGTGGGCAACAATGCAAGAGTTGCAGCGCTGACCGTCGGACGATGCAACTTCACCTCCCATCAGGATTTATCTTGGAATTAAATAATTGTTATTATGTTCCTAGTTTAAGTCAAAACATTGTGTCTCCTTCATGTTTGATGAAGGATGGTTATTCATTTGCGAGTGAAAACAATGGTTGTGTGATCTCTAAGAATGGCATGTTTGTGGCTTTTGCATCCATTGTGAATGGTTTGTTTATTTTAAATCTTGATGATGCGCCTATCTGTAATGTAAGTGCTAAAAGGCCTCGGCCTAATGATTTAAGTCCGACCTATATGTGGCATTGTCGTTTGGGTCATATAAGCGAAAAGCGCATGAAAAGGCTCCATTCAGATGGACTTTTAACTTCGTTTGATTTTGAATCATACGAGACATGCGAAGCTTGTTTGCTAGGCAAGATGACCAAGACGCCATTCACAGGTTTTCCTGAGAGGGCGCATGACTTATTGGAACTCATACATACGGATGTGTGTGGACCGATGAGCACGACAGCTAGAGGTGGATTCCAATACTTCATTACCTTCACTGATGATTTTAGTAGATATGGCTATGTCTACTTAATGAAACATAAGTCAGAAACCTTTGAAAAGTTCAAAGAATTTCAGAATGAAGTGGAAAATCAACGTGGCAAGAAAATTAAGGCCTTACGATCCGATCGTGGAGGTGAGTATTTGAGCCACGAGTTTAGCAGTCATCTAAAGAGTTGCGGAATTGTTCCACAACTTACGCCGCCTGGAACGCCTCAGAGAAACGGCGTGTCCGAGCGACGTAATCGAACCTTGTTGGACATGGTACGATCAATGATGAGCCAGTCAGACCTACCGTTATCGTTTTGGGGATACGCTCTAGAAACAGCAGCTTTCACACTTAATAGGGTACCGTCTAAATCCGTGGATAAGACACCATATGAGATATGGACTGGCAAGACTCCCAGTTTGTCTTTTCTGAAAATTTGGGGTTGTGAAGTGTATGTCAAGAGACTTCAGTCAGACAAGCTTACACCCAAGTCGGATAAGTGCATATTCATGGGATATCCAAAGGAAACTATTGGGTATTATTTCTACAACCGATCAGAGTGCAAAGTGTTTGTCGCTCGAAACGGTGTTTTCTTGGAGAAAGAGTTTCTCAAAAGCGAGAAAAGTAGACAAAAGGTGTTTCTTGAAGAAATTCAAGATGAGCCTGTGAGGCAAGACTCTACTAGTGATGCTAATGTAGCAGAACCAGTGGAGGCACCGGTGGTAAGAGAAGAACCACCACAACCACGAAGGTCCGAAAGGCCACGTCGCGCAACTGATAGAATGAATCTCCTAATTACTGGAGAGCGCGACATATTGTTGATGGAAAACGATGAGCCTAGGACATATGCGGAAGCAATGATGGACCCAGATTCCGAGAAATGGCAAAGTGCCATGAGATCCGAGATAGATTCCATGGGACACAATCAAGTTTGGAACTTGGTTGATCCGCCTGAGGGTGTTAGACCCATCGAGTGCAAATGGATCTTTAAGAAAAAGAGAGATATGGACGGAAATGTTCACGTCTATAAAGCACGGCTTGTTGCAAAAGGTTTTCGACAAGTTCAAGGAGTTGACTACGACGAGACATTTTCTCCAGTAGCGATGCTTAAATCTATTCGGATCATTCTAGCAATAGCTGCGTATTTCGATTATGAGATATGGCAGATGGATGTCAAAACAGCTTTCCTAAATGGAAACCTTGATGAGGACGTGTATATGATACAACCTGAAGGTTTTGTCGATCCGACCAATGCTGGAAAAATATGCAAGCTTCAGAAATCCATTTATGGATTAAAGCAAGCATCTCGGAGTTGGAATATTCGTTTTGATGAGGTAGTCAAAGGGTTTGGTTTTCATCAAAATGTAGAAGAGCCTTGTGTTTACAAGAAAGAAAGTGGGAGCTCTGTTGTATTTCTAATCTTATATGTGGATGACATATTATTGATTGGGAATGACATTCCTATGCTGGAATCCGTAAAGAGCTTCACTGAAAAATAGTTTTTCTATGAAGACTTAGGAGAAGCAGCATATGTTCTGGGCATAAAGATCTATAGAGATAGATCAAGGAGGCTTATAGGATTAAGCCAAGATACTTATATTGACAAGGTGCTGAAACGGTTCAGCATGGAGCAATCCAAGAAGGGGTTCTTACCTATGTCACATGGTGTACACCTCAGCAAGAATCAGCGTCCTCAGACAGCTGATGAGCGAGAGCGCATGAATAAGATACCGTATGCTTCGGCAATTGGGTCTATCATGTATGCCATGATAAGTACTCGTCCAGATGTCTCATTTGCTCTAAGTATGACGAGCAGACACCAGTCTGATCCGGGTGAGAGTCACTGGACAGCGGTGAAAAGTATTCTTAAGTACTTCAGAAGGACTAAAGATATGTTCCTAGTCTATGGAGGTGAGGAGGAGCTCGTTGTAAACGGTTACACCGACGCTAGCTTCCAAACTGATCCAGATGATTCACAGTCTCAATCGGGATTCATATTTACTTTAAATGGTGGCGCTGTGAGTTGGAAGAGTTCCAAGCAGGAGACCATGGCCGATTCTACAACAGAAGCCGAGTACATCGCAGCTTGCTGAAGCTGCAAAGGAAGGTGTTTGGATGAGAAAATTTCTCATTGAGCTTGGTGTGTTTCCGAGTGCGTCTAGCCCATTGAATCTCTATTGCGACAACAATAGGGCTATTGTGCAGGCTAAGGAGCCAAGGAATCACTCAAAGAACAGACATGTACTGCGGAAGTTTGACCTCATTCGAGAGATCGTTAGACGAGGTGATATCAAGATATGCAAAATACATACGGATCTAAATGTTGCTGATCCTTTGACAAAGGCTCTTTCACAGCCTAAGCATGAGGCGCACATGAGAGCTATGGGTATTAGATATCTTCTAGATTAGCTCTAGTGCAAGTGGGAGTCATATTTCATTGTATCCATGATAAAGCACTAAGTGTTCATTGAATATCCATGAAAGGCAACTTGTATTGATCGACAATTATGTGAATTGTTTGTGAAACTCTTTACTTGTATGGTTATTCTAAAGTTATCCCTGGTCGGAGTTCATGCTAGAACACACATGAACATTAGACTAGCACATGTATTAGTTGATGACTATGTTTCACAAGTCATGAACATGGAGATGTAAAACTAATAATGTGGGCACATGTATGACATGGGCTGGATTGACCCAACGTGAGATATTGTAATATTGTTCTCTGTTTCACAACGTGTATGCTTTGTCCTAAGACCTGAGATTGCCGCATGTACTCAAGATGTGAATTGACTTACTTAGGGGCTATCAAACGCTACGCCGTAATTGGGTAGTTATAAAGGTAGTTTTCGGGTTTGTCAGGAAGCATGCTGTGAGACATGGTCAATTAAGATGGAATTTGCCCCTCTCTATGTGAGAGAGATATCTCTGGGCCCCTCGAGTGATCGGATCAAGAAATGCATGGCCGTGCTAGGTTAATTGTTAACCTCTTGAAGGATCCGACTCACAGGTTCGAGAAAGAGAGGTCAGCTTGGAGAAGCTAGACCAAGTATCGTGAGGCAAAGGGAATAGCTTGTACATAACGTTGTGATGGTTCGTCTGATATGATCTTTGCATGTGCATAGGAGTTGACACGTCTTGCTAGAGGCCGCTATCAACTATTGGCCGAGTAGGAGTACTCGAACCATGTCTATGTGTGCGTGAACCCATAGGGTCACACACTTAAGGGGTTTGGAACATTAAAATACTTGACTAAGAGATTGTCTCTAGTGCAAGTGGGAGACTGTTGGATATATGCCCTAGAGCCAATTGGATTGGATCCACTAATGGGCCTACAAAGTGGAAGCCCATTAGCATGGCCCATTAGCACTAGAGGGACTGCAACATCTATTAGTCCCGTATTGCTAATGGACGAAGGGATGAGAAGTTTTCCTCCTCATATATACGTGGGAGGGGCAAAGGGAGACGCCTCAAGCAAGTTGTGCCGCCCCAAGCCCTAGCCGCCCCTCCCTGGCCGCCGCTCTCTCCTCTCTCGTCGTGCGCGCCCTGGTGCTGACACACCGGCGCTCGGCGTTCCATCCTCGTATGTGTGGATAGCTCAGAGGTGCTACGCTTGGAACACTGGGACGAACCGCACGTGCCGCAGGACCAGACGGACGTTTGCAACTTCACGGCACTACTACCTCGACGCGCTTCTCTACACCGAGACGGTTCCGCTGCATCTGCGCGTCTAGTGGTAACGATCTGAGGTCTATAACTGCAGTTGTTCCTGGTTTTGGGGTACACGGTTTTGTATTGTGCTAGCGTAGCCTCCCCGAATCCCTTTACCAAGATGAAACCTGCACGCAATGACGCAATCTGCAACCAGGACTATCGTCCCAATCCGGAGATCCAAACACGGCCGAGTCCTAGGGAGAACTCGCCGCACCACCAACAGCAACCGCCCGCACATAGGCGTCGGTGGAAACCCTCTACAACGAGGGGATCACGAGAGGCGACGAAGGAAGAATCACCATGGACTTGTGGCCGCCATTTTGTCTCGAAGTTGCCTCCATCATTTCTGGATCACCTGTGTTGGGGAGTGAGGACCCGGTGTGTCCGAGGACCAGTGGATGGTCGCTTCCTGGTGTGATGAGTGATTGACAACATGGTGTGGATTGACGATTCCCTTGGCTCAAGTATTGCAAGTGTAGAATGCGACTTGATTGCATTGGTGCAGGTGAAGAACAGGCGCGAAAGGTCTTAGCCATGGCGGCCTTCGAGGAGCGGAGAGACAAGTAGGCTTGGTTCGAGGGACCCGGTGGCCAGATGGATCAAGTGCGGTTCACATGCTGGTAAGAACGAGCAAGAGGACGTGGTTCCGGTGCGAGGTAGCGGCTCACAACCGAAGCTTGCGCACGGGGTTTGGTGATTTGGCCACAAAATCATCGGTGGACGGTTTCCCTTGGTTTGGGCCTCAAAACCAAGGCCAAGGACTCGATGTGGCGAAGATGGGCCATTGGGCTGTGGCATCAGCCAGGGACGGTTTAACCGCCTCCCCCTGGGCCGGCCCAAAATCGTCGTCGAGGAGCTTCGATCCGGAGAACACACGGCGTGACTGCAAGGCTTGCGTCGGAGGGAAGCTAGCTTGCGGTGGAAGGTGTCCCAGCCGGAAAATATCTGAAACCAAATGTCAAATTTGCCCCTGAGGGGTATGTATCACTTAGGGGTAGTTTAGTCTTTAGAGCACCACCACTTGGACTACTAATAGGCCCCCTAGGGGTTGGTGGCTGCCATCTCTCTAGTTATCTCTTTGGTTTTCTCTTAGGACTTGTATTTCCCTTTCATCCCCTCCACCTAGAACTACTTCGAATCATTCATAGTTTGTATAGGTGAATTCATGGTTGGTTGATTGGGTTAATCAAGTTCATCTTTGTGCCATGATTTGAATCCACGAGCTCTTTTTCTTTTTCCCCTTTTTGGAGGTATTTTCAAAGCTATTTTTGGGGAATTTCGTTCTTCACTTCCTTGGACGTTTTCTCTCGGATTTCTTTGGGGGATTCACGTATGAGTGCCTCGTGCCTCTTTTGCTGGTGATATCTTGCCCCCAAACGCCGGGAATCGCTTTGGATTTGAAGTTTTCGGGATGAACTCGAGGTCATGGTGTTTTTCCTTAGATTTGAGATTCCGGGAGTTCTAGTGGGTTAGAGGCCGAGATTTTTGGGGAATATACTCAACTGGAGGTGTGAATCATCTGACCAAAATCTCGCCTCAAGAGCTCAAGCGGTTTGGGAGATCCACTTTCGAGTTGACTTTTTCCCGAGGCTCCCAGGGCAGGCCGGTTTAACCGCCCCCTCCAGGCGGTTTAACCGCCCCCCCTGGCAGCACAAGGGTGTGTTGGTTTTGGTTCGGTTTGTGTTCGTTTTGATCGATTCAAGTTCCACTGCATCTTTCTTGTTCCTAGGGTCAGTATTTTGATAGTAGCTACGTGATCTTGGCAAGATATCTTTCGGAGGATTTGGAGTTGAGTTGGGAAGCCGGATCGGTTGAGAAGAATTTTTATTGGCTCCCATTCACTCCCCCCTCTCTGGTCGCCTAATCGGTCCTTCAATTGGTATCAGAGCCGGTTATGGGTCTTTGCGACTCTAACCAGTCTAAGATCCAAAGATGGCGTACCAAGATCGGGGTTCCGGGCCTCCACACTTCGATGGGAAGAACTATCCGAATTGGGTCGCGCGTATGGGCGCTTTCTTGCAAGGCAAAGGAAAGTTGTTGTGGGATATGACCAAAGATGAACACTATGTCAATCCCACCAACTTAGATGCCCAGGATGCGAGAGATAAGTTTGAGGCAAACGCTAGAGCTGTCGATTACTTGTTCCGTGCTTTGTCGACTGAGGATTTTGAGCGAGTTTTGGGCGAGGACCTAGCTAGCCAGATCTGGCAGAAGCTCAAGGTAGCCCACGGTGGTGATAGCCATGTGAAGGCTAGGCTTTTCTCGATGTATCGCAGAGAGTATGAGAACTTTGAGCAGTTGCAGGGTGAGTCAGTTGATGCTATGTTTCAGCGCTTTACTGCCATAGTCAACAACATGAAAGCCAACATCACCCAGCTCCCATACTCGGATCATGACAGAGCTATCAAGCTCTTGCAATCACTTGATAGATCCGTGTGGGGTGCCAAGGTTGAGGCGATCATGGAGTCAGCTAATTATGAAACTTTGAAAGTCGATGAGCTTTTCTCCAAGTTGAAGTCTTCTGAGGTTGATAGACAACTGCTTGCCAAGGCAAAGAGTCCGACTGATCCCCATAGTCTGGCTATAGTCGGTGGCTCTGGTTATGGACATGCTAATACTTCCAGACACTTTGCTTTGTCATCTCTTGTGTCTCTTCCAGATGAGGAGTATGAGGTGCTGAGCGAGGAGGATCTCGCGTTGCTCACGAGGAGGTTCGAGCGCATGTACCAGAACCGGAAGGGTTCGAGGCGCACCGGGAGTACGTGCTACAGATGCGGGAAGATGGGCCACTTCATCGCCGAGTGCCCCGAGGAGATCAAGAACGACTACAACCGCAAGCACCGCCCGCGAGATGACCACAAGCACCGCTCCAAGGACGAGTACCGCTCCAAGCACAAGAACAAGGAGGAGAGGAAGACGAAGAACAAGCATGGTGGACACAAGAAGAACCGATCTCGAGCGATGGTGGCTGATGCGAGCGACAACGACACGAGCTCCACCAACACATCGTCAAGCTCGAGCAGCGAAGATGAAGACCGCGGACACCGCAAGGAGAAGAAGAACGTGAACCGCAACTTCAATGGCATCTCCTTCGCCGCCGTCGACTACTGCACCATGGTGCACGACTCCATGAAGAGCAAGGACGACTCCGACTCTGACTCCGAGGATGAGGTATTGACCGATCCCACCTCTTTGCGTAAGGAGATTGCTAGACTAGAGGAGTTGGTCGATAACTGTGATGATGTGCTTAGGAAGACCAACAAGGAGAAGAGAGAGTTTAGGTCCTTGCTAGGTGAGTCCAAGGAAAGAATAACTGAGCTTGAGGCCTTACTTTCTGAGACTAGAAAGAAGGTGATGGACTTTGAGTCTTTACTTTGTGAGTCTAGGGAGAGTGTAGCTAAGCTTGAGTCTGAGATTGGTGTACTGAAAGATGCTCCTGTTGTTTCTGATGAGATTGAGTGCTCTTTCTGTGATGTGCACCTTGCTGATCTGGCTGCTCTTAAGGAAAAACACATGACATGCTTAGATGATCTAGATGATGCTAGGGTTGAGATTGCTGAGTTGAAGTCTAGACCTTCTTTGCTAGGTGCTTGTACTTCTTGTCCTGTTTTACATGCTCAGTTGCTTGAATCCTGTACCATGATTAGTTCGCTTGAGGCTCAATTGAAATCTCCTATTGTAAACTCTTGTTCTGCCTGTGATGTTGTTGCTTTGAAGAATGTTGAGCTAGCACAGTCTGTTGATCGTTTGCAAGATGAGAATGATGAGTTGCGTCAGTGTTTGGGTTGGTTGTCTGGTCGTGAACCTCAGCTTAAGATGTTGATTGCTGGGTTCAAGAGAGCTGATGGTCGTGGGTTGGGTTCTGAGAAGGTTGATGAGAGTGGTTGTGAGAAAGAGAAAGAGCAAGCCTGTTCCACCTCAAACATCCCAACACCACCAGAGAGAACTCCACCAAAGAACAGCTTTACACCTAAGCCCAACCACCTGTTGAACAAGCTTGACACCACTCTAGATCCTCCCAGATTTCCACCAAAGACAAATAACTTCCAGAGGAGAGTGACCTTTGTGAGGAGTGGGGGTTACCAGAGAAGTGAGAAGCCACAGCCGAGAGAAACCCCAAAGCCAAAACCAGTCCGCTTCCATTGTGAACATTGTGGAAGGGATGGTCACCTAGAAGAGTTTTGCTGGAGGAAGAAGAGGGAGGTGAGACGAGAGAAGGAGATGGGGAACAGGGACAGGTACTACTCTTCCTGTAGTGTGCCTGTGTCTCGTTCACCCTTGCCTAGAGGAGAGGCTTTTGTGCATACAGTTCCTTCGTTTGGTAGTCGTGGTGTTCCAGCTAGTCGTGAGTTTGCTAGGCGGCCTCCTGCTCGTGGTCAGTTTGGTGCAGGGAGGTTTGACCGTAGCTTTGAGGCTAGGAGAGAGTCTAGGCCGCGTTTTCCCCCGCGTGGTGCTAGAGGTTCGATGGTGAGAGACGAGAGGGTTTCACTTGGTAGAGTTGCTCTTGTCAAGAATCTTGGCTTTAATTTGCTTTCAATTTCTCAGCTTCTTGATGAGGGTTATGAGGTTCGGTTTAAGAGTGGTGATTCTCGGATTCTTGATTCTCGAGGTGATCTTGTGTGTATGATCATTCCCGAGGGACAGATTTTTCGTGCTGATTTTTCTAGATCTTTTGGTCCTTCTCGGTGTTTGATCGCTGGTACTTCTTCTGAGCTTTGGAAGTGGCATAGGAGATTGGGTCATGTGAGCTTTGATTTACTCACACGCTTGAGTGCTCTTGACCTCATCCGAGGATTGCCCAAGCTCAAGTTCGAGAAAGATTGTTGACGGCCATTATAACCTCATAGTGACCGTCAACATTTCGGTAAAATGAGGATGATCGTACCATATTCCATACATAAAAGTATTTTTATTGACAAATTCCACAAGTTTTGGATGAGTTATGGTTGCAGGACAAAACAGGTGAAATAGGGGCCAAACCTGGCACAAGGCCAGGCCGGCCTGCCTAGCCCAGGCCGACCGGCCTCCTCTGGCCAGGTCTGGCCACGTCACTGATCCACAAGCAATGCCAAGTGCCCAGGATGATCAAGAACCGTGCAAACAATGTCGGTTTGATCCGAGGACCCGGAAGGCCTAGAGGTGAAAGCACATGGATTGAAGGGCCCACATCTTAGGATTCTCGGACAAGCTTCAACTAAACGCAACTGTTACCGACCTTGGAAGCGCATCAGGACCATCCATGCAAAGGTCGGTGCCAAGTGGCACCAGGGCCAGGCCGGCCGGCCTCCTTCTGTGGCCGCCACGTCTCCACCTTCGCGTGAAGCTTAAGCAGGTCCTTGGCGTGCTAATGACGCTGACATCCACCCCTGGAGGCTATAAAAGGCAGCTCGTCCACCTTGGGAAGACACACACTACATCACTCAAGTCTCTACTTGAAGGGAGCTCTTGTATCTTTTTCATTTCTTAGATTAGGATTAGAGTTGGGAGTAGAGTCGAGTCGAGCTTAGCTCAGATCTTCGGAGTCTTCGGAGTTCTGGTAAAGCTCTTGTATCCTTTCCTTCTTTTGAAGAGTTTATTTATACAATTACTTTCTTACTTCAGAGCTTAAGTTATCTTTTGTCTTCTGTCTTGCTCTTCTTTTAGAGTAAAGATCTTGCTCTCTTTAGAGCAAAGTTCTACCCCCTTTAGTTTTAGTGTAGAGTTTAGTTTAGCTCTACCGGGCTTTATCTTGCGGGTTTGCTCGCCTTGACCAGGCCGTAAGACGCCTTAGGGAAGACGGGGATTTCTCTTGACAGGCCTCAAGATTAATCTTAATCACCGAGTGCAGATGTGGTGTCTGGCTTGTTGATTAACTAGGAAGTGTGTTGCACCCCACAGAACTGTAGTGGTAGGCGGCAGGTGGTGACAGCCCTGTCCATCCTTCGTAGTCCACCACGTTCGTGTGTATTCATAACAGTAGTGCTGTGCCCGGAGAACCCCCTCTCTCATCCCGTTCTGAGGTTCTCCCGTTCTAGCCGTTGAAGCGAGCTCTGTTCCCGGTATCTAAGCTAGAGTCTAGGCTAAGGCTAGAGTGCCTTTTGCTCTGAGTTAGAAAGAGTCTTGGTCCGGTCTCTCCCAACGTCTTTCCTTTTCTTTAGAAATAGGTGCTCCGTGTGTCGCTGGTCTTCTAGACCTTCTATCCGGTCATTAATTTGACCATTATCCCCCAAACCTAGAGTTTGTGCCCCTGGGTTTGTGGCTTGATATTTCTGGCAAGATATATCATTTCATTCTTCAATACACTTTAACCATCTGCTTCCCTGCGGAAATATAAATACGATACCCTGGGGTTACTCCCGAGGTGAAGTGCTACAACGAGATATATTCTGTGCGCTTGCAGAATTAATTTTGCATACAACGACATATATCTACGCGCTCTTGAGCGTTGCTAAAACGTGACGCTAAGGAGTGCCAACAAGCATTTATGGCGCCGTTGCCGGGGAAGCAATTGGCTAAAGTTATTGTTGAATTATTTGATTATCTTTACAATTTACCAAACCACTAACCTTAGTGACCTCACCACTGCAACATTCGTCTATTTTTGATGTGTTTGCAGGGTAGTGCATGACTGGTTTCAACCTGCCATCAAACTTTGATCCAAATCCAGAATGTATTGGAAGAGTAGTGCGAAAGAGAGTCGTACCTCCTCAGATTTCACTCAGCTCAAGCAACATATTCGAGTCGTCATCCGACTCCGAGTCCGAATCAGATTCAGATTCGTCGTTTTCTTCAGCCCCAGAGTCTCTAGAGATCATGGCTCAGGCGAAGAAGACGCTCCGTGAGTTCTCAGCCCCGTCAAGCAGCAACTTCCCGGGACTGTCGAACGCACAGGAAGGTGCATTTGAGCTGAGGACTGGCTTAGTAAACATGGTTCAGGCCAGCCCTTTCTGCGGAAAGGCGATTGAGGATGCGAACGCTCACCTTCGGAATTTTCTGGAGGTGTGCAGCACCATCAACCCCAATGGCACACCGATCAACAACATCCGCCTTCAACTCTTCCCATTCTCCTTGCTTGGGAAAGCGAAGGAGTGGTTTTACGCCAACAAGGCATCATTCGAAGGACGCTAGCAGACTTGCGCAGACGCATTTCTGGCCAAGTACTTCCCGGTGGGCAAGACCAATGCCCTCCAAGGAAAAATCACTAGCTTTTAGCTGCTAGACGGAGAGACAATTCCCGAAGCTTGGGAGCGACTGCAAGAGTATATTGCAGCCTGCCCCCACCATGGTGTGGAAGATTGGCTGATTACTCAGAACTTCTTCCACAGCATGAGTCGTCGATCGCAAGAGATGTTGGATGCAGCCGCGGGAGGAGCTTTCCTCTCGCTGGATGTAGACGCAGCGAAGGCGCTAATCGAGAAGATATCCGCTCACCAGAGCTGGATAGGAGAAAGACAAGCTCCCCGCAAGGGAGTACATCAAATTGACTCCGTTGATATGCTGGCCGCTAAGATGGACCTCCTCTTAAAGAAGATGGAATCTCCTGGTAAGGAATGAATCAGATCATGGAGGAGAGAATCACGTGTGAAACGTGTGGAGAAGCAGGACACTCGGGCGACACTTGCCCGATGACACAAGAAGAAGCCTATTTCATTGGGAACAATAACAATTCAGGCTTCCGTCCTCAACAAGGTTGGAATTCCAAGCCCAGTTTCCCCTTCGGCCAACAGCAAGGTAATGGCTCTAACAATGGTTTTCAACCGTCGCTAAAGGACATCTGGTATGGCCAAAAACAAATTAACGATAGCATTAGCAAGAAATTTCTTGCTAATGATAAAGTTATGGAGTCGATGGCCGCCCAGATAGAAGCTTTTAATTCTGTCATCAAGAACCAGCTGAGCTTCAATAAAATGATTGAAACCAAGTGGCTCAGCTGGCTGCATCTTGTCCTACCCCAAATGCAGGAAAGTTACCCGGGCAACCGGAGGTTCCTTTCAAGGAAAACGTTAGTGCAGTGACCACAAGGACTGGCAAGTCCACGCGGGATCCACACAATCCTCAAGATGCAAGTACCCGATAGAAGGAAGCTAGCCAAGCCGAGCCGGCCGCCAAAGAGGAAGACGACGAGGAAACCACCCCTGTCTCAAAGGAGGGGAACGAGGCACCACAAGCCTCGAGCGACAGCCAAGATCCCACTTTCCTCCCATTCCCGAAACGGAGGAGAAGACCCGTGGCCGACGAACAATTTGACAAGTTCGTTGAGGTAATCAAGAAGGTATATATCAATATACCACTACTTGATGCTTTGCAGGTCCCGACATATGCCAAGTATATCAAGGATATACTTAGCAACAAGCAGACTCTACCCACATGGGAGACGGTACAGCTGACCGAGGAATGCAGCTCTGCTATACTCGGGCCCCACCTTAAGAAGAAAGATCCTGGCTGTCCCACAATATCATGCTCAATTGGAGGCCACGATTTCGACAACGCCCTATGTGACTTGGGGGCGAGCGTCAGCGTAATGCCTAAGGTAGTCTTCGACCACCTTAAGCATATATCGCTTGTCTCTACACCCATGTGTTTGCAGCTAGCGGATCAATCGATCCGCTACCCCCATGGAGTCGCAGAGAATGTTCCAGTCAAGATCAGGGACTTCTTCATCCCTGTGGATTTCGTCGTCCTCGACATGGAGGCCGGAGCAACGAACTCTCTCATTCTTGGGAGACCATTCTTAAGTACTGCGAATGCGAACATCGACGTGGGAAGAGGGACCATTCAACTCAGGATCAACGGAGGAACCGAGAGTTTCTCTTTCCGTCCTAAGGAGATCCCCTATCAAGTCAATATGGTCGAAGAAATCATGACCTCGAAAGTACAAGATGCCGAGCGTAGAAACGCTCATGAAGATGGTGGAAGCCTTCGCCGCCAAAGAAAAGAAGAGGCATGACCGCTATCATGCACGGCGAAGGATATCGAGAACCAAAGCGCTGGAGGAGCAAGCAAAGCGCGATAAGGAGGTTGAATCCAGGCCCCGTCCCGTCCGAAAGGAATGGCGGGTGAAAGCAGTCCCGAACAAGGATTCGGAGAGTTCCGCTCAGGACGAAAAACTCGAGCCCTCGCCATAAGGTATATGGTACGTATCCTTGCACTGCATATAGAATAGGTTTTCCCTTTTTATCTCAAATCTTTTCATTCAGCTCAGAACGTTTAATTTTCGAAGCTTGCATTCATATTTTATTTATGCATTGATTAGCATATAAAAAAAATTTCAGCCAAAATTCAGGCCTGCCGGCCCCACCTAGGCCGGCCGGCCCCACTTGTCATCTTCTATGGCCAGATCAAAGCAGCAAGAAACAAGCACATGTGAGAGGGCACGACACGAGAGGATGGAGAAAAACAGGCAGCACACCAGGCCGAACGGCCCCCTGCAGGCCGGCCAGCCTCCCTCCACCATCGCCGTCCCATCCTCACCAAACACTAGCACCAGGCACAGGAAAGTGACCACCGACAGCAGGATGGGCACGACCGGCGCCATGTGCAGGCCGAACGGCCTGCCTCAGGCCGGCCGGCCTCCCCCTGCCGCGCCTCTATAAAAGCCGGTGCTCAGCTCGAGAGGAAGTCGCCCCAAGCACAGGTATGCATGCATCCTGAGCGCTTCCCTTCTCCCTCGCTTTCAATTTCAAAAATCTCTAAGTAAGGTTAGAGTTTAAACCACAAGAAAATTCTGCTAAAATCCATTCTTGAATTCTTGCTGAGAACCAACCCCTGCCAGTTGAACGAGAACGTTTGTGGTGGTTTATACCCCACAAGAACGACTAACCGAGTTGTGGTGATTAATCTCCCACAAGAACGCCTAACTTCTGACTGTCTAACCCTGATTTCCTTCGGGTATTGTGAGACTAACCTTTTGCAGGATATCATGTGGACAAAAGCACGTCAGACGGCACGTGGAGTCGTGACCAAGCTCAGCTCTTCGAGCTCCCGCCGCTCTCAAGGGTCATCTGTTTCCCGGGACACTATGTCTGTCGACTCAACTCGACAAGACACAAGTTCCAGGAGGAAGAAGTGCCTCGGAACAGGCTCCGCATCCGAATCATGACTCGGGTCGAGCACATCATTGCTCAGGTCCGAAGAAGAGAGAACGGTGCTGGCCAAGCTCCAGGATCGCTACTACACGCATGCCAAGTACTTCGACCCCATGCTGCTGATCAAGACCAGTCTCGGAGGAGACATGGAACGGGCTTTCAACAACGCCGGATGGCAAAACTTCTACCCCGTCCCAGAAACAGGTTCACACTTCCTCACTATGGAGTTTTTGATGAGTTTGAAAATCAAAGTTCTTCCCAACGAGACAAATATTTGCTTTCGGTTTTTCAACGAGGATTTTACCTTGACCCGAAGCAACTCAGTGAGGCTCTTGGTTTCAACAAGAGATGCATCATTGATGCCAACCTGTTGGTGACTAACCACCGGTACAACCGTGCCGCATGGTGGGACTAGCATCACAGGCGAGCCATCCTCGGAGAAAAATAGCATCACTGCCATCCAAAACCCCACCCTTCATTTTCTGGCGAAGTGGATCGCTATGGTGGTTCACCCACGAGCTGATTTGCGTCTTTGCCTTTTGCCTGATTTAGAGTGCCTTTATGCCATGGTCAAGAAAATTTGTTTCTCACCGGTCATGAGCATGCTTGATGACTGGCAGAGGTTAGTCACTGGCCGAGCCACAATTGACATAACCTCGCTAGTCACCCGCATTGCCACCCACGTTGGTGCTTTGCAGGGCGCTCAAGTCACTTTCCTTCCCGCTACACAAGAGTATCAGTCTTGCATTGGTTTAGACCATTTTATCCAGGGTCACTTGATGCGCGAGGGCCCTAGCCATACTCTTTTCATGTGTTATCCTGGTTTCATCGATGAAGTCGAGCTTCCATGCCCGGCTTTGTCGCTGAGATCAGCGAAAAGTCTAACCATGTAGCTTAGAAGGAAGGAACCCGCTCGCCACAGTGTTGCAGGCCCTGAAACACGTGGCAGGCGAGCCAGGCACTGACAGTGAAGCCGGAACTTCTACCGCACCTCAGCCCGAGTACCACCAGCAGCAGCAGCCCGAGTACGACTACCAGCAGCCGACGGAGAACCCCACTGCCAACATGAGTTTTGAGGAGGCGTTCGACTACCATCAAGGAACGGCAGGATATGGCCCGCAGGTCGGACCATCCGCCTCCGCCAGGTATGACTACGAGAACCCGGTCTCCCGGGGATCGCTGATCTTAGTACCAGGTTGGAGACGGTGACTCTGCAACAGCAGCAGCTTAGAGATGAAGTTGCACACAACACCGATCTCACGCAGCAGAACTGGGGGATGACCACATCCCTCCAGACTGACATGCACGGCTTCTTCGACTACATGCACTACGACCCCAACCAGTATTACCAGTGAGCTTCATCGAAGCTTGGGGGAGTGTCAGGTATGTTCGAAAGCCGTTGCCGTTACCATTGCCTTGCCTTGCCTTGCCTTACTATGATAAAATGAAATAATGCTAATAATAATAAAAACATAATAAAAGCTCCAAAAGATGTCTTTATGTATGGAATTATGGTTGAGAACCTCTGGAATGATGAAAAGTTGCTCCGTTTATGCCCTCTAAGTGCCTCATGCTTAATCCTTTACTCTCGAGTATTTGAGTTCGTTGGCATTTAAGGATCCACCATGATAAAACTGTGGGAGTAAGAGCACTTGTTCAAGTTATTGTGAGTTTTGATATGGTCTGTTTCGAGGTATAACTGCATGCTTAGTAAGGAACCTCTCGGAAGATTTTATAAAATGTTACATGGTGAATCTTCCTCGATGGTTTTAAAATGTCCTATCCAGAGCCTAAACAGTTATACATCTTTTGAACTACCATATGCTATCTTGAGTTGCTTTGAGTCTTGTCGAATGGTGAAGTCCGCTTGCAGAAGGCACTTGTCATTTACCGGTCTTCCCATCCACCTCAGCCTCAAAATGTCCGACTAGTCAAAGTCCCGCTCCGGGGTTGACGTCCACCGTCGATGACATACACTCACCTCTTCACAAAGCTCACCCCAAAGGTCCTCAATTACTCCATACAAAGTTGAATTCCTCTCTGTTACCAAAGTAAGAGAAGAGATGTATTCGAAAAAAAATGGAGACAAATGCTCCATCCGAAAAAAAAGAGAAAGAAAAGAAACATCTCAAAAATATGAGAGAGAGAAAATAAGGAGTCCCAAGACCTTTGAGCATCACACCTTCTCCCTCTCCATTTGAAACCCCATGAATTCCAAAGACCAGAATTTGACGAGTGTCATCGCTCGCGAACCACTCTTCGACTCGACAACAGAAGTAACCAAGGTATGGCACTCTTACCCTACCTACAACTCCGCTTCAGCCTTAGTGTAGGGAAAAATTGGTCAATCCTGACCAAGAGTGAGGATTAAACACCTTGAGTGACTCGAGAGTACCATCAGGGAATGAATGAACCATCTTTTGAAAAATTCATATCTCCGAGATGGAACCTGAAAAGTTGCAGGAAATACTTCAGAGATGACCAGTTCAAGCTCTCAATAGCCCAAAACGTGAACCGCTGCAGCCCCACGTGGAACCATGGTATGAGTTCTCTTTTATGCCAACTTATTCAAGTGATTCAGTTGAGTTTTGGCTTAAGCACAAGGTACTTTAAGGGTATACACATTGAAGCAACTCCTGACCTACCGAACCTAGAGTTTTAGCCTTGCTCGAGGACGAGCAAGAGTCTAAGCTTGGGGGCGTGTTGACGGCCATTATAACCTCGTAGTGACCGTCAACATTTCGGTAAAATGAGGATGATCATACCATATTCCATACATAAAAGTATTTTTATTGACAAATTCCACAAGTTTTGGATGAGTTATGGTTGCAGGACAAAACAGGTGAAATAGGGGCCAAACCTGGCACAAGGCCAGGCCGGCCGGCCTAGCCCAGGCCGACCGGCTTCCTCTGGCCAGGTATGGCCACGTCACTGATCCACAAGCCATGCCAAGTGCCCAGGATGATCAAGAACCGTGCAAACAATGTCGGTTTGATCCGAGGACCCGAAGGCCTAGAGGTGAAAGCACATGGATTGAAGGGCCCATATCTTAGGATTCTCGGACAAGCTTCAACTAAACGCAACTGTTACCGACCTTGGGAGCGCATCAGGACCATCCATGCAAAGGTCGGTGCCAAGTGGCACCAGGGCCAGGCCGGCCGGCCTAGATGAGGCCGACCGGCCTCCTTCTGTGGCCGCCACGTCTCCACCTTCGCGTGAAGCTTAAGCAGGTCCTTGGCGTGCTAATGACGCTGACATCCACCCCTGGAGGCTATAAAAGGCAGCTCGTCCACCTTGGGAAGACACACACTACATCACTCAAGTCTCTACTTGAAGGGAGCTCTTGTATCTTTTTTCATTTCTTAGATTAGGATTAGAGTTGGGAGTAGAGTCGAGTCGAGCTTAGCTCGGATCTTCGGAGCCTTCGGAGTTCTGGTAAAGCTCTTGTATCCTTTCCTTCTTTTGAAGAGTTTATTTATACAATTACTTTCTTACTTCAGAGCTTAAGTTATCTTTTGTCTTCTGTCTTGCTCTTCTTTTAGAGTAAAGATCTTGCTCTCTTTAGAGCAAAGTTCTATCCCCTTTAGTTTTAGTGTAGAGTTTAGTTTAGCTCTACCGGGCTTTATCTCGCGGGTTTGCTCGCCTTGACCGGGCCGTAAGACGCCTTAGGGAAGACGGGGATTTCTCTTGACAGGCCTCAAGAGAAATCTTAATCATCGAGTGCAGACGTGGTGTCTGGCTTGTTGATTAACTAGGAAGTGTGTTGTACCCCACGGAACTGCAGTGGTAGGCGGCAGGTGGTGACAGGCCTGTCCGTCCTTCGTAGTCCACCATGTTCGGGTGTATTCATAACAGTAGTGCTGAGCCCGGAGAACCCCCTCTCTCATCCCGTTCTGAGGTTCTCCCGTTCTAGCCGTCGAAGCGAGCTCTGTTCCCGGTATCTAAGCTAGAGTCTAGGCTAAGGCTAGAGTGCCTTTTGCTCTGAGTAAGAAAGAGTCTAGGTCCGGTCTCTCCCAACGTCTTTCCTTTTCTTTAGAAATAGGTGCTCCGTGTGTCGCTGGTCTTCTAGACCTTCTATCCGGTCATTAATTGGACCATTATCCCCCAAACCTAGAGTTTGTGCCCCTGGGTTTGTGGCTTGATATTTCTGGCAAGATATATCATTTCATTCTTCAATACACTTTAACCATCTGCTTCCCTGCGGAAATATAAATACGATACCCTGGGGTTACTCCCGAGGTGAAGTACTACAACGAGATATATTCTATGCGCTTGCAGAATTAATTTTGCATACAACGACATATATCTACGCGCTCTTGAGCATTGCTAAAACGTGACGCTAAGTAGTGCCAACAAAGATTTGGTTTGTGCACCTTGTAGGCATGGTAAGATGGTTGCTGCTTCCCATCCACCTTTGACAGATATTATGACTGAGCGTCCAGGGGGAGCTTTTGCATATGGACTTGGTTGGTCCCGCTCGCGTTCGCTCAGTTGGTGGGAAGTGGTATGTTCTTGTGGTTGTTGATGACTTTTCATGGTATGCTTGGGTGTTCTTCTTGGCGTCTAAGGATGAGACATTTGATTTTGTTCGAGATCTGATTTTGAGGTTGAAAAACGAGAGTAATGGTGGTGCCATGAGAGCTATACGCAGTGACAATGGTACGGAATTTAAGAACACTCGTTTTGATGCTTTTTGTCGTGATCTTGGTCTCGAACATCAATATTCTTCGCCATATGTTGCTTGCCAAAATGGAGTTGTTGAGAGGAAGAATCGGACGCTTTGTAAGATGGCTAGGACGATGCTAGATGAGCATAGGACTCCTAGGAAGTATTGGGCCGAGGCAGTGAATACAGCTTGTCACATTTCGAATCGGATTTTCCTTCGTGCTTTCAAGAAGAAAACTTGCTATGAGCTTTTCCATGGTCGTTCCCCACGTGTGAGTCACTTTCGGGTTTTTGGCTGCAAGTGTTTCATTCTCAAGAAAGGAAATTTGGACAAGTGTAGTTCTTCTGTCTTTGAGTGTGCAGGTGATGATGAGTTGGGACAGTCTATCTTTGAGGAAGAACAGCTTGATGAGGAAGATGATGAGGAAATTCATGCACCGTGTGGAGATCATGTACCTTCTACTTCCACTACTACCACGACTTTCGACGACGGCCCTTCTGCTACACCTTCGTCGAGTCGCGCACATGATCGAGTTCAAGTGGAAGCTGATGTTGAGGGGGAGGCAATCTCGAGGCGAGAAGCTCCCCGGCTGGTACAGAAGAATCATCCTGCTTCGAAGATCATAGGGGACTTGGATGAACGCACTATACGGTCGAGGTCACATAACATCTCTCATTTCGCTCATTCTGCTTTTGTTGCGTCTTTCGAGCCCGAAAATGTTGGACACGCTTTATCTGATTCTGATTGGGTCAATGCCATGCATGAAGAGCTTGAAAACTTTGAGAGAAACCAGGTGTGGGAGTTAGTTGAACCACCTTCAAATTGCCATCCTATAGGAACCAAGTGGGTTTTCAAAAACAAGAGGGATGAGGGTGGATAGATAGTAAGAAACAAAGCGAGGTTGGTTGCTCAGGGGTTTTCGCAGCAGGAGGGGATAGATTATGAGG